>JAVJIX010000017.1:4177500-4702500 GCA_036785185.1 Paratrypauchen microcephalus
GCGCCACGTCGAATTGCGTGTTGAGAGCCCTGTTTGTCTAAAGAGCAAACTTAAACTACAAAGCAACTAATGAGAGTTATATAAATGAAGTTATTACCTGATGGTTCTCTGTTTGTTTTATCATCGCGCTGAGAGGGGCGGGGAGGAGGGACCGGGGCGGGCGGGAGCGGGCTCACCGCGGCTCACCATGGGCAATTCGGCTCTGGGCCGCGCGTATTCCGCGCGTAAGTCGTCGGAGACACCGGGACTGAGGCTCAGCACGTGCCCGGGGCACGGCGCGTCTGCTCCGGCCTCGCTCGGACCGTGCGCCCGGAGCAAGGGGAGGTTTTTTCCCGCTGAAAACGCGTGGAGTCTGCATAAATTAAGCCACACAGACCGATTTTCTGGGCACAAAAAAAATAAAAAAATAAATCAGCGTGAGAAATGCCATGTGTGGCGTGTGAGCGTGTGAACACGTCGAATTGCGTGTGTCACACTCTCAATGTGTGAGACTTGAGAGCCATATATATATATATATATATATATATATATATATTTTTTTTTACATAAGTGCACAGTTGTATAAAACATGATTTGATGGCTGGAATTCTTAGAATGTGTCCGGCAGTGATTTATGGACTTAAAAACCGCACAGGATACCCGCAGGACTTTTACCTATGATGTAACAATCCTGGGAAATTTGAAATGGTGTGTTTTTGAGTGGACTTACTAAACAGGATTCATCAAACAACTATGAATGAAGCTTAGTGCAAATGGATCATGGAGACCAAACCAGACCAAGTTCAAGTTACAGGTCAGATCTGTGGAGGCGCGAGCCTGATCACAGTCAGAATGCCTGTTTTTCCAGGTATTTTTGAGCTTTAAAACCACCTGTAATTGAATAAATGTAAAGTAGAGCTCTTTAATGTGATACTGTGGAATAGTCGAAGCAGAGCAATGACATATCCACAGAAACAAGCAGGTGACAGTCCCCAAACCAAAAAGTTACACCCTTAAAAGCTGTACGATTTTTGCATAATGTGTCCACAAAGACTCGAACCAAGACTAAACTCTAAAAAAGTCTGTTGGTTAACTCAGGACTAATCCAGGACTAACCCAGGTCTAACCTAGGTCTAAACCAGGTCTAACTCAGATCTAACACAGGTCTAACCCATGTCTAAACCAGGACTAACACAAGTCTAACCCAGTCTAACTCAGATCTAACACATGTCTAACCCAGGACTAACTCAGGACTAACCCAGGACTAACCCAGGTCTAACCCAAGTCTAACTCAGATCTAATCCGGGTCTAACCCAGGTCTAAACCAGGACTAACCTAGGTGTAATCCAGGACTAACCCATGTCTAACCCAAGTCTAACTCAGATCTAACCTGGGTCTAACCCAGGTCTAAACCAGGACTAACCTAGGTCTAATGCAGGACTAACCCAGGTCTAACCCAAGTCTAACTCAGATCTAACACGTCTAACCCAGGACTAAATCAGGACTAACTCAGGACTAAGCCAGGACTAACCCAGGTCTAACCTAGGTTTAACCTAGGTCTAAACCAGGACTAACTTAGGTCTAAAAAACTGCTGCTAAAGACGACTGTTGCACTGTTGCACATTTACATTTACTACTGAATTTTACTCCTGTGGCACTGTTGTTTACTCCTGTTATTGCACTAGAATTACTACTGTTGCACATTTATTTTTATCTTAACTCCAATGCACATTCTACTGCACATGACCATTTCACTGCTGTATCTTCCATTGCACATTTTGAAGCACACTGCACACTTTGGAAATCTGTATATAGGTATTTATTTATTATGTTGCACTGCTTTAAGATTTTAGATCTTAGACTTTAGTTTTAACTTTAGATCTCTGTCTTAGATAGTTTTTGTTGTGTTTTGTCATCATATTGTATTTTGTACACTGTCTTTTGCACTACCTGGCCAGAGAGAAACGAAATTTCGATTCACTGTGTGTTGAACACATATGGCAGAATTGACAATAAAGCTGACTTTGATCTTTTGATCTTTGATCTAACACATGTCTAACCCAGGACTAAATCAGGACTAACTCAGGACTAAGCCAGGACTAACCCAGGTCTAACCTAGGTTTAACCTAGGTCTAAACCAGGACTAACTTAGGTCTAATGCAGGACTAACCCAGATCTAACCCAGGTCTAACTCAGATCTAACACATGTCTAACCCAGGACTAAATCAGGACTAACTCAGGACACTAACCCAGGTCTAACCTAGGTTTAACCTAGGTCTAAACCAGGACAAACCCAGGTCTAACTCAGATCTAACCCAGGTCTAAACCAGGACTAACCTAGGTCTAAAACCTACCCAAACCAAGACTAAACTCTAAAAAAGTCTGTCGGTTTGCATCAGATGCCCTAACTCCTGTATGAACCAACAGAACAGTTGGTGTAAAGGACTCTAGAGCTCTACCGGGGCCCTCAGCCGATCCCTGAGCACCAGGAGCCGAGTGAACCAGAGTGTTCACATGACTGACTCTCCTCCATCACAAACTCAAGTTCAGCCCACGTTCAGATGGAGGACGCCATCGCCAGCTCTCCGGGTTAAATGGACTGAAGCTAATTTATAATGTCTATGTGGAGAAAACAGAATACACATGATAAATGCATCGGGATAATATTTAAATGAAAGTGAAGGGAGACGTTTACACACTACGCTGGAACTGCGCGAGGTTTTCACGCAATTTAAAGATGCATTATGTGACGTCACCTGCTGGTCTCCATGGTGAATTGCTGGGTTTCAGATGACATCATAACATGCTGTAGACCAATCATATTTAAGGGTGCTGTAAAACCACCTGTAATTGAATAAATATAAGGTAGAGGTGTTTAATGTCACACTGTGGAACATTCCAGAATGAAAACTGAAGTAGAGGCAGACATTTCTAAATAGACGTTGCCCTGTCTATTTAGAAATTTCATTGATTTCTGATCTGCTCCCTTACCCCACCCTTCCGCCTGTCACCAAAGAAAAAAACACCGTATGTTACCTGTCCAGTTGTTTTTCTGTCATAACATGTTGTGAATAATTCACTGGGCAAAATAAGCTAGAATCCGGACGTGTTTGGACTGGATATTTTATATGACACGCCACATATCCGGACCAGATTTTCACGATATCCTTATTTTTTGAGAATCCATGAAAATATTGACGTATCTGGACTCCGGATTTCACTGGGTACAATATCTGTTCGTATCCGGAGATATTTTGGCACTCGTGTCTCTCTGTAGCCAGCTCGCTACACGCCCATGTGATCCCCGGACTGCCCTCAGGGCTGAGCGAGCGAGTATGCGCCGTCTCGACTGCAGACTGAGTCGCCACGCTCCGAACCGCACTCGCTGAATTGGGAAACGCAGCAATGTTAGCCGTGCTCCTGGTGGACAAGTTTGCGGTCACGTTTTGATGGGGAGGTGAACAATCCCACTATCAGAGTCAGAGATGTTTTAAGGTAAGTTGAAATATCAGAATTGCTATTTGGCCGGTGAATGTTTGGCGTTAGCTACACAGTTAGCCTGCCATTCGTTGATAACGTGGAATGACAAGCTGGTTGATGGAATGATTGGGACATAATGTATCATCAGTAATATGAATGTATAACATGTAACGGCGTCGATGTCTGATTTTCGACATACGCAGGGGATGAATTTCAAAATCCCACTTGTGTAAAAATGGAGAGTAATCTGCTAGCTAAATGTAGCCTTCTAGCTAGCGTGACACTGCGATCTATCTTTGTGTAGCAGCTAGCCTACATAGGCTTCCCACCCAAGTGTTTAGCGTAATAATCTGTGGGTAAAAATACGCTATTTCTTAGTCCATTACCATACAAACCAACTGGGGGCTTTGTGAAATTGGGTGGGTTTTAGAGCCGCCAGGAGACTTGAAGGTAATATGTAGGATTGTGGCCAGAGTAGGTAAGTACATTGCAACTGTGCTGCTTATTTCCAAAATCTTTTCATGACTATTTAGTCAAAGTAAATAAGTAATAAAATTATAGTTACTAGTATGACCAAAGTAGTTCTGCAGATTAAAAAATGTCTATTACTGGAAATTCAAAATGACAGACATGGAAAAGATTTCTTTCCTTTCCCAGTCAAAATTAATACTTAGAATTTGATGGTGGTGGTAAGTATTCATGAAAAGGTAACATTTGTGAATGAGCAGCATGCATTCTGGAAATAAACTACCTTTTAAACATGTGTGTGACAAAGCGGATCAGTCATTGCTTTTGCCCCAAGATGGATGTAGCTAATCGCAAACATTACAAAAAACAATGAGATGTTGAAATTAATGTTTCTGAATGCTGCAGGGCAATCGGTGACCTTCGCAGTTCAGTGGATTACCTGAGAAAGGAACTGAGGACCATGCAGGGTGCCATGATGCAGCAGCAACACTCCCGCATGACCCAGGAGAACCACAAAGTCCCTTTGGAGTTGGCGGTAACACTTGATTGTGTGTTTTTGAGAATAGGACACAAACTGGACTCATGTATGTGTCCCATAACTAGGCTGACATCATTATCCACTGTTTCTTTCTATATTGGTCGTCTTAACCACATACAGTTGTATAATGATTTTTTCTTATTCAGGCACGGGTGAGGCGCTTTCACTGTGGGCTTGGGGAACTGCAGTGGATACCCTTATAAATGAACATATACCAGTGAGTGAGCCTACGAGTCTCCAATGCTGGCCAGCCCACACGTGTGTAAAGTTCACAGTGGTGTGTGCGAGGGTTACAGTTTGTGATGAACCTCAGAGAGGCATGATACACACAATCTAACACTTACGCTTATAAAGAAAGCAGGGTCCATCACTGGTGTGTTTTAGTACTGTGGAGCAAATCTTAAAGGAGTGTGTGATTGAGATGTGAATAGGGAGAAGTGTAAGGATGACCACCCACTGTACGTCATGTTCAGAAAAGTGGTAGGAGCCAAAGGCTCCTCCTACCTAGGTGCTCCACTAGATTTAGGAGGTCTTTTGTTCGTGCAGCAATCAGACTTTTCAACAATAGCTGAGCACTATTTTAATGTTGTGGTTCTTTTTGTATTTCTATGATGGGATGTCACTTATTTATTTTTAGCTCTTTATTTTTTATCTGTTACACTAACTTGTGTCATTGTCTTACTATTGTGTGTGTATATGTTGTATGAATGGTCAGGTGGCATAATTTCCCCTTTGGGGATTAATAAGGTCTACTCAATCACTCAAAAGTCTGTTAACTCTACTTCTTACTGTCTTGCAGAAGCTTGAAATAGGTTCTATGAACACCTGAAGGCCCCCCAAAAAATGGACCTAGCTGGGAGGACCGATGAAGTAAAGAAGAAAAAAATGAACAGCCGACGTGACCGGGTAGGTAAAACGACCCCCAACACACCTCAAACTGGCATCACACCCTGATTAAGGCCGTAGGGCTGATTCACATTGGTGATTTTATTAGCCCACATAAAAGATTGTTTTGGACTTTTTACAGTAAATCAACTCAAGTGCCTTTTTTTCCCCTTTATTTTTTGTTGGCATCACTATCTTTGATCACTGCTTGACCAAAGAAAAAAAAAATCCAGTTGATGGTTGTGAAATTCTTCCTGGCTGCCATGAACTATTATTTCGGTGCAAGCATTGAAATTAAGGTCTGCATTCTATATTCTTTTGAAATGTGTTGCTTAATATTGCCCTCTTCTGTGTAGCTTTTCAAGCAGCGGCTTCAGGTGGCCAAGGACCTCCTTGATGACGATGACCTGCAGTATCTGAAAGGAGCAGAACTCTATTCAACCGCACGCTGGGAGTTAAAGTTAAAGGTATTCAATCACATTTTCACAGACGAACTTTGGGCGCATCTCATTAAAGGGACAAATATTTACCGTGAACAGACCGAACGTGATCACACTCCAGCGAGGGCAAAGATGCTTAAGTGGTCGAATGTAACTGTCCCTGAAATGAAGACGTTTATTGGGCTATCGGCATGGGTCTACTTGTTCTGCCTGCACAGAGAGATTATTGGAGAGACACCAAAAATCTCGTCAAGACTCAGTTCTCTGACGCCATGGCAGATTCTATGCTATATGGAGGTAAGAACTAAAATACTGATTGATTGTGATAATTATGTAATAACAAACGGTGATTATTAATATTATCATTGCAAATTAAATTTTTTCTAATTATGTAGCATTTCATGTTTACATCTTTGGGCATAATGATGAGAGAGGTATTGGTATTATGCATTGAACTTTTATTCAACCATAATCATGCATACAAATATAATACAAAAATAGATACATACATACCATCATACAAATACAAGCTGTAACACAAGAGAACAATGTAATTTACAGTACCTGTAGACATTAAAAAAATACATAATATTTTTATTCATCACATACACATAGTTTGCGGTGCCATCTTATTTACAATAGACCGAATATCTCACAAAGCCACAGTACAATGTAAATTATGCTGTTTTATATTATACTTTCATCCAAGGTGACTTTCCTGTGTCTGTTTCTGCATTTTCAGCCAATCGAAGGCAACGGAGCCATCCAGCAACAGGTGGAAGTGCCAGCTTGCCTTGCAGATTATCAAAAAAATATGAAAGGTTTGTTTGCCTTTTTGGTTTTATGGCAAAATATGTGACTGTATAATTATTTATTATGTTTATTTCCACTGTTGCCTTGTGAGTGTGTAATGTGTGCTGTGTGTTCCAGGCGTCGATCTGCTTGATCAAATGGTTGGCTACTATGGGTTCCAGCATCGAACGAAGAAGTGGTGGAGGCGAGTGTTTTTCTTCTTCTTGTCTGTGTCCTGCCACAATGCATACACCGCTGCAAGACCTGCCTTCAGCAGAAAGTACAGAGGGTACAAGAACTGGCTGGAGGAACTTATCACACCAATGACAACAAGGGCTGTTCCTGTGACCTCTCCTCCTTCTCCATCTTCTCTTCCTCCTCCTCCACCCGACTGTAGGACGTTTGGGGGCCATAGTAGCCACACCACCTCCACAACATGACTGTGGAAAGATGTATGACAAGCGCAAGCTGTGCCGGGAATGTCAACTGGTCCCAGAGAACGAGAAAGTAGGTGGGCCAACAGTCTTTGGATGCAAACTACCTCTGCACATTGAGTGCTTTGGCAAGCACTATCGCTGGTATATGTAAGGGATGTAACCTGTTCAGTATGTAGTGCACTTCATCTTACTGCCTTATGGCCTTGGGACACTTTATTTTTTACAGTTTGACCTGAATAAGAGCTGTTCTTTATTTCTTAAAACTTGAAAATATTGTGCACTGTACATGTGACTGTTTTCTTTTATTTTTTCCATATTATTGTGTTTCTGGATTATTTTATATTTTTTTCTTAAGGTGTAGAATAATAAGACACAGTTCTCATGAAATCCACAAGTGTAAGCTTTCAAATACTTTTGGAATTTTGTCTCTGTGCTTCAGAGGCTGAGAAATCACTTATTTAATAGTCGTTGACATTGTTGAATTTCCAGGAAAAACCTCAGGATCTCGCCCTTAAGATTTTCAGGCCTTTTTCCCCAGGCGTTTTAGGTCTAAATGGGTTAATTAATAAAGACAACTTTATCAAACACAACTTTATCAAACGTTCTTGTCTGTTGTATAAATTGTATCAGTGACATTGGCAGAGGTGGAAAAATGCTGAAAAAATGTGATTTAAGTATCTTTACTTGCTTAAAGCCTACTAAATTAAAAGTACCCATCTAAAAATCTACTTGAGTAAAAGTAAAACAGTACTTGTTAATGTATTTTGAGTTAAAAAAATATATACTTTAAATTGGTTACATTTTTCCATGACCTCTAAAGTTTGTCAGCTGTGTAGACTTAGCTTTTTCAAAGTAATTGTGATGAGTTTTTAGTAATGCTAATCTGTTTGTCATTTTGGTCAATGTCTGTGCTATTTTAAAATAACTAAGGCATATAATTAAATTATTAACCGAGTTACCAGCCGCCTAGTCAGTAGTACACTGTAAAACATTGGTATATAAAGGGTATATAAATGTATGAAAATGTTGCATGGTCATAAGGCTCTGGGTTTCACGATACAGTAGCCTATAAATGCTTGAAAAATAAAGCTCCCTAGTGAATGCTAGCTTGAGTATCCTGACATATCCGGAGGTGAGCACAGTACCAGAACGTGACGTATTCGGAGATATACGAACAGTGAATACGTGAAACACGGACGATATCCAGTAAGTATCCGGAGAACCGGATATGTAGCGTGTCGACACAGTGCCATTCCGGAGTTCGGAAATGCTCCGTATACGAGAATTGACACCAACGTATCCGGAGCGTGTCAATCCGAATATCTACAGATATTGTGAATATCCTGGGTTATACGACTACAAACACCCCCGGAAACAATGCCATTTTTCCCAGTGATTGTCACTGATTGTAATTGCGTCTTTTTCCACTCTGTATGTCAGAGTCGGCGGCGTGCACATGCGCGTGGACCCTCCCCTAGCCGCTCTATCACTATTCTGCCTGGTTAGCGGAGAAATTAAGTTTCGATTCACTCTATGTACATGTACATATGGTTTTTCGACAATAAAGCAAACTATGAACTATGAACTATTCCAGACAGAGCAATGACATATCCATAGTTACATAGACTACGTTCACACTGCATTTCCAATTAAATCCGATTTGTATGTGATCTCCAGTGTGAACGTTAAATGCCACAAAAGTGTCCCGCATGAGCATTGGAGGGCACGGTGACGTCACACGCAGCGAACACGCTCAATGTTTATGGAAGTAGCCTAAAGTTGCTCTCGTACCAGAGCCAGAACATGTACAGCTTATTTGTTGTAAGGAGGAGACGGAGAAGGAGAAGGACGAGGTTTTTGGCCACGGCGTTTTGTGGGGCAGTGGCAGCAACGTCCGTAGAAATGAACGTGTTGGTGCGGAGTCGCAGCCAAGAGTGGTGGGATTGCTATGTGCTTCGCCGCTTCACTGATACGGAGTTTATATACTATTTTCGCATGACGAGAAAGTTTTGTGTACATTTACTTGTACCACTCTTGCTGGAGGAAACACGTGTAGGTCGGATGAATGCGACCTGGCCGTTCAGACTGAAGTCACATGCCAAAAGATCGGATATGTATCGGTTTTAGGACCACATATCCAAGTGGCCTGGGTCGCATTTGAAAAAATAAGATCTGTGTCGTTCAAACTGCCAGTAGAAGATCAGATACAGGTCGCATAGAGGCAAAAAAATCGGATTTGGGTCATTTCAGGCTGCAGTCTGAACGTAGCCATAGTGCACCTTTAATACAGATTAGGGCAGCTAAAATGGATATTGTTCTTGGGTTGAGTCACTAATAGAAATAATCAAAATAATCAGGTTCAATACAAGCTCCAGAGAAACGGACATGTCCTGAATGTCTCCGGAATGTGTTATGTGTCCAAGTAGAAGTTAAAAGTCCATTTTCATGTTGTTATTTTCTTGAAATGCCGCGTACATATTCACGAGCTCCTCACAGCTGATAGGCGAAAAGGCGAAAAGGCGAAAACACAACGGTGCTACTCGGAACATGATTGGCGGGAGCGCGAACGTGGGAAATTATGGTGATTTATGCACGCCCCCTTTCTTTCCGAAAAACAAGCCAATTTGAAATGTATATTTTTAACGCAACTAATGCTGTTATCTGAAACATGGAGTGGCTTCTTCATGATCTCAACTAGCACATTCTGCAAAAAACGAATATCACAACTTTTGAAAAAAAAAATAATAATAATGGCATTTTCTGAGTTTCACAAATGCTGTGTTTTTCACATGGCGGGACACATTTGTGAATTTACCTTTTTCATGGTATAGTACAATGTAATCTGTAGGGAATGTTGTCTCTCGCCCCCATCTGAGAGTATGACATTATCACATTTCTACAATCTGAAAACCACCAATAAAACATAAGGGAGACACTTAAAGGAATAGTAACGTTTTTAAAATCTGAACCTTATTTCGGTAATAAAACAACATCATGTACTCACCCATTGTACTTTGGTGTCATTTGGAGCATTTCCGGAGATTTTGTAGTTTAGTGATATCCGTAACGTGAGTGCTCAGGGCAGGCGATTGCAGTCACCAAATAACACAAACTTTAGCACTTTTCAAATTACATAAGCTCAATGTTAGTCTGCGCTTTCGCTGGAGTCTGATATCCATCCGTTATCCATCCATGTTTTCATTGGATGACGAGGACAGTGCGTATGCACGCATTCACAGCTGATTTGCAGATAACACGACGCTCTCAGCTCTCGGTTACAGTCATAAACATCTCCACTTGAGAAAATGGTGCGAACAAGCATTTATCCCGGTTGTGTAAAAAAAATGACAGCTTGGATGAAGTTGAGTTTTCGCAGGCTTCCTTATCACAATCCGGAGTTTTTGAAGCTGTGGCTAGTTGCTTTGAGAATGGACCCAAACACGAAAACATGGATGGATATCGGATTACAGGCCACTTTTGACTCCAGCGAAAGTGCAGACTAACATTGAGCTATTGTGATTTGAAAAGTGCTAAAGTTTGTGTTATTTGGTGACAGCAACCGTATGCCCCGAGCACTCACGTTACGGATATCGCTAAACTACAAAATCCGGAATTGCTCCAAATGACACCAAAGTACAATGGGTGAGTAAATCACATTGTTTTATTACTGATATAAGGTTCAAATTGCAAAACGTTACTATTCCTTTAAACTTAGTCAGTTTGATCTCTGAACATACAAGGCTTCTTTAGAGATAGGGTGAGAAGCTCAGTCAGTCGCATGTGCTGCGTAAATCTGTCTTTAAACAACAACAATCGAGTTTAGTGTAGCGGCGCTTTCATAAAACCGATCAGTTTATTTTACTACTCACTGCTGCGGTGCGGTCAATTGCCAATCCAAGAACAACGATGAATTATTCCTTTGAATCCTTGGAGTTCCAGGAGTATTTTGTGACTTGCTGTGCGCTTTTGCTCAAGGAGGTTTTGTAACCTCTCGGAGTTCCAGTATTTGCCTTTATCAATTTCTTTTTAAAGAACAAAAATATGACATTATCCACGGTTGACTTTTAATAGATATTTTAGTGGTCACAAAATAGTTTGCTGGCACTGCTTCCCCCCGCCCTGCTGCTACAGGTGACGAGTTCAATCTGAATTCAAGAGGAGGGGAGAGATCAGGATAAATGCAGGATAAAGTAATAATACATACATTCATCAAATTAATCATTTCTTAAATAATAATAATCATTTCTTAAATAAATATAAACTGGCTCCGACACACTGGGAGGAGGCCCCGGGAAGACCCAGGACATGCTGGAGGGACTGTGTCTCTGGGCTGGTCTGGAAATGTTTTGGGATCCCCTGGAATAGCTGGAGGAAGTGTATGTGGAGAGGGAAGTCTGGAAGTCCCTGCTCAGACTGCTGCCTCCACGACCCGGCGGAAAGCGGAAGAAATGGATGAACAAAATGAAGCAAGAAATTTTACACCTGGCTCTGTGTATTTCTGAAATTCAAGCCATCCATCCATCCATTTTCTTCCGCTTATTCGATGCCAGGTCGTGGGTCTAAGCAGGGACTCCCAGACTTCCTTCACCTCGGACACTTCCTCCAGCTCCTCCCTCAAGGCGTTCCCAGGCCAGCCGAGAGACATAGTCCCTCCAGCGTGTCCTAGGTCTTCCCCGGGGCCTCCTCCCGGTGGGACATGCCCGGAACACCTCCCGAGGGAGGCGACCAGGAGGCATCCGGAACAGATGCCCGAGCCACCTCAACTGCTCCTCTTGAGCATCGGCTCTACTCCAAGCTCCTCACCCTATCTCTCGGCCGATTGTATCCGCGATCTTGTCCTTTCGGTTATTACCCAGAGCTCATGACCATAGGTGAGGGTTTTGAAATTCAAATATCCTAAAATTGGTCAGTCTGGGCTGTTTTTACAAATAAAATACAATGAAAACTTTAAGAGGAAAATGTATTACAGTTTATGTGAGTAAACTTACAGATGGCAACCCAATGTCTCGCCTTTAAGAGTTGGCTACCTTATCTATTCCTCATGTCCTGATTAATTACCGTGATGAGATTATAAGTGTAATTAGACGCAGACAGCACAAAAAAAACGTACGCTGACCTCAAGAGCTGCTTTTACATTATCTGTACTGATATATTTTGCTCAAATACGTGGAAAACGATCAGATACTTTCCCTTTAACTCCTGAGGCCGGTCTAATCATTACCAAAGCACATCAAGATCCTCCCTTTTTGTCCCTTCAGTTTTGTCCTCTTCGCTAATGTCCCGCAATAAAACACTTCTCATTTGGCTTGAGAAAACAAAATGAAATATAAGTCGTGTGTTTGCTCCGCTCAGAACACAGCGCCGCTAATCACTTTGGGCCGGTTTCAAATGACAGTGCTGCTGCCAAAGGGCCCCATCCCAGTGAGCAAGGGGCCCGCACGGAGACAGCTTTATTTTATTTTTTAGTTTTATTTATTAGTTTGTTATTTTCTAACTAATGTAACATGAACAATATTATCCATGCAGGTTTTTAGCTCTGAAAAATACTAGCAAAAACAAATCACTGAAATACGTTTTGTAACATTTTGGCAGTAAAAACTCGTAACTTCTTATTCGCTTCAGTCAATTTCACCCCAAAAACCCTCAAACATTTTTAACTCTCTGTTTTCTTTTGCTCATATTTCGACAGATTTATGAAGAACCACCTGCGTGCCGTTTAGCAAGAACAAATCAGTGAGCGCGCCATTGTAAGTCTTAAACACGCCGATAAAAGTCCGGACCACATCACTGCGTAGAAAGTGTATGTGATTTTAAAAGCTGTTGTCTCCTCTATAGACCCTGTGAACTACGCTCCACTCGTCTTTTCTTTCGCACAGATGGATGGGGAGTTGGACGGGCGTCGTTTGAATCAGAAATCTGTCAGAAAACAGGTGTGTTTGAATAAGGGATGATAAATGGCCCGATTATTATGTAGGTAGCAGTCTTCCATTGAGAGGCTCTATTAAAATGTCTTCCTGGCAACGCACTGGAGATACTGGAGCGTGTATGAGACTGGGATCTAAACCAGGACTAAAACAGGTCTAAAACAGGACTAAACCAGGACTAAAACATGTTTTAAATAGGACTAAACCAGGACTAAACCATGACTAAGACAGTTCTTAAACAGATCTAAACCAGGACTAAAACAGGTCTAAAACAGGACTAAACCAGGACTAAAACAGGTCTTAAACAGATCTAAACAAGGACTAAAACAGGTCTTAAACACAACTAAACCAGGACTAAAACAGGTCTTAAACAGATCTAATCAAGGACTAAAACAGGTCTTAAACACAACTAAACCAAGACTAAGAGCTCTTAAACAGATCTAACCCAGGACTAAAACAGGTCTTAAACACGACTAAACCAGGACTAAAACAGGTCTTAAACAGATCTAAACCAGGACTAAAACAGGTCTAAAACAGGACTAAACCAGGACTAAAACATGTCTTAAATATGACTAAACCAGGACTAAACCATGACTAAGACAGGTCTTAAACAGATCTAAACAAGGACTAAAACAGGTCTTAAACACAACTAAACCAGGACTAAAACAGGTCTTAAACAGATCTAAACCAGGACTAAAACAGGTCTAAAACAGGACTAAACCAGGACTAAAACAGGTCTTAAACAGGACTAAACCAAGACTAAAACAAGGCTTAAACAGGACTAAACCAGGACTAAACCAGGTCTAAAACAAGACTAAACCAGGACTAAAACAAGTCTTAAACATGACTAAACCAGGACTAAAACAGGTCTTAAACAGGTCTAAATCAGGACTAAAACAAGTCTTAAACACGACTAAACCAGGACTAAAACAGGTCTTAAACAGATCTAATCAAGGACTAAAACAGGTCTTAAACACAACTAAACCAAGACTAAGAGCTCTTAAACAGATCTAACCAAGGACTAAAACAGGTCTTAAACACAACTAAACCAGGACTAAAACAGGTCTTAAACAGATCTAAACCAGGACTAAAACAGGTCTAAAACAGGACTAAACCAGGACTAAAACATGTCTTAAATAGGACTAAACCAGGACTAAACCATGACTAAGACAGGTCTTAAACAGATCTAAACAAGGACTAAAACAGGTCTTAAACACAACTAAACCAGGACTAAAACAGGTCTTAAACAGATCTAATCAAGGACTAAAACAGGTCTTAAACACAACTAAACCAAGACTAAGAGCTCTTAAACAGATCTAACCCAGGACTAAAACAGGTCTTAAACAGATCTAAACCAGGACTAAAACAGGTCTAAAACAGGACTAAACCAGGACTAAAACATGTCTTAAATAGGACTAAACCAGGACTAAACCATGACTAAGACAGGTCTTAAACAGATCTAAACAAGGACTAAAACAGGTCTTAAACACAACTAAACCAGGACTAAAACAGGTCTTAAACAGATCTAAACCAGGACTAAAACAGGTCTAAAACAGGACTAAACCAGGACTAAAACAGGTCTTAAACAGGACTAAACCAGGACTAAAACAGGTCTTAAACAGGTCTAAATCAGGACTAAAACAAGTCTTAAACATGACTAAACCAGGAGTAAAACAGGTCTTAAACAAATCTAAACAAGGACTAAAACAAGTCTAAACCATGACTAAAACAGGTCTTAAAAAGGACTAAATCAAGACTAACCAGGTCTTAAATAGGACTAAACCAGGACTAAACCATGACTGAAACAGGACTAAACCAGGACTAAAACAGGTCTTAAACAGGTCTAAACCAGGACTAAAACAGGTCTTAAACAAGACTAAACCAGGACACAAAACCAAAATGGTACAATCACATTTTTATACAGTGCTTTTCCATCTTCAAGGCACTCAAAGTGCTTTACATGAAGGAACCACTCACCCATTCACACACTCATGTGCA
This sequence comes from Paratrypauchen microcephalus, assembly GCA_036785185.1. Classification (NCBI taxonomy): domain Eukaryota; kingdom Metazoa; phylum Chordata; class Actinopteri; order Gobiiformes; family Gobiidae; genus Paratrypauchen; species Paratrypauchen microcephalus. The sequence goes on from JAVJIX010000017.1 coordinate 4,192,442, forward strand.
CAGACACAGGGGGCAACAGGGGGTTTAATTGTCTTGCACAAGGACACAACAACAGCACTCATTTGTGGGAGCTGAAAATGTACCGCCAACCTGTGGGTCAGTGGATCTGATCAATGTTCAAAATCAATGTTTATGTCAAGAACAGGATTCAAACCACCAACTTTTGTATCACAAACACTCAGAGCACACTGAGCTTCTGTCTTCTGGTATTGTTCTCTTACTCTGCGTTGTACTTCATAGACCAAAAGTACACACTTGATTACTATTACTTGAATACAACTAGATCAAAATGACTTTGCGACGCTGCTGAATCCTACGTGTACACAGATTAAGAAAATAAAGCTTGAAACATAAGGATAAAGATTACTGTAGTCTCTTATTACTAAAAATGCATGAATCTCTAAAACTGCACTTAAAATGTTTCCAAAATCTTCAAGGAATCAAATAAAGCTTTCTTTTTTATATATATTTTTAAATCTGCCTTTGCTGCACATATATATGTATTTATCTTTTCGGATCCCTTATCCCCCCTTTGCACATTCCTATTTTAATAAAAGAATATTACAAATCCTTCTTGTACTCCAGGACTGATCCTTCTCTCAAGCTCAGAGTCTGTAATTTTCATATCTCCGATAACATGATGTATGACTCCTGATGCCGGCTGTCAGTATGTACACTACGCAGGTCAGTATGTACACTACGCAGGTCAGTATGTACACTACGCAGGTCAGTATGTGCACTACGCAGGTCAGTATGTGCACTACAGAGGTCAGTATGTGCACTACAGAGGTCAGTATGTGCACTACACAGGTCAGTATGTACACTACACAGGTCAGTATGTATACTACACAGGTCAGTATGTACACTACGCAGGTCAGTATGCACACTACACAGGTCAGTATGTACACTACGCAGGTCAGTATGTACACTACACAGGTCAGTATGTACACTACACAGGTCAGTATGTATACTACACAGGTCAGTATGCACACTACACAGGTCAGTATGTACACTACACAGGTCAGTATGTATACTACACAGGTCAGTATGCACACTACACAGGTCAGTATGTACACTACGCAGGTCAGTATGTATACTACACAGGTCAGTATGTACATTATGCTGGTCAGAATGTATACTACACAGGTCAGTATATGCACTACACAGGTCAGTATGTGCACTACACAGGTCAGTATGTGCACTACACAGGTCAGTATGTACACTACGCAGGTCAGTATGTGCACTACACAGGTCAGTATGTACACTACACAGGTCAGTATGTATACTACACAGGTCAGTATGTACACTACACACTACACAGGTCAGTATGTACACTACACAGGTCAGTATGTATACTACGCAGGTCAGTATGTATACTACACAGGTCAGTATGTACATTACGCTGGTCAGAATGTATACTACACAGGTCAGTATATGCACTACACAGGTCAGTATGTGCACTACACAGGTCAGTATGTACACTACGCAGGTCAGTATGTGCACTACACAGGTCAGTATGTACACTACACAGGTCAGTATGTATACTACACAGGTCAGTATGTACACTACACACTACACAGGTCAGTATGTACACTACACAGGTCAGTATGTATACTACACAGGTCAGTATGTACACTACACACTACACAGGTCAGTATGTACACTACACAGGTCAGTATGTATACTACACAGGTCAGTATGTACACTACACACTACACAGGTCAGTATGTACACTACACAGGTCAGTATGTACACTACGCAGGCCAGTATGTATATTACAGACTATACAGGTCACTATGTGCACTATTCAGGTCAGTATGCACACTACACAGGTCAGTATGTGCACTACGCAGGTCAGTATGCACACTACACAGGTCAGTAGGTATACTACGCAGGTCAAAATGAGCACTACACAGGTCAGTATGCATACTATGCAGGTCAGTATGTATACTACACACTATACAGGTCAGTATGTACACTACACAGGTCAGTATGCACACTACACAGGTCAGTATGTTCACTACGCCGGTCAATATGAGCACTTCAAAATCTTCAAGGAATCAAATAAAGCTTTCTTTTTTATATATATTTTTAAATCTGCCTTTGCTGCACATATATATGTATTTATCTTTTCGGATCCCTTATCCCCCCTTTGCACATTCCTATTTTAATAAAAGAATATTACAAATCCTTCTTGTACTCCAGGACTGATCCTTCTCTCAAGCTCAGAGTCTGTAATTTTCATATCTCCGATAACATGATGTATGACTCCTGATGCCGGCTGTCAGTATGTACACTACGCAGGTCAGTATGTACACTACGCAGGTCAGTATGTGCACTACGCAGGTCAGTATGTGCACTACAGAGGTCAGTATGTGCACTACAGAGGTCAGTATGTGCACTACACAGGTCAGTATGTATACTACACAGGTCAGTATGTACACTACACAGGTCAGTATGTATACTACACAGGTCAGTATGTACACTACGCAGGTCAGTATGCACACTACACAGGTCAGTATGTACACTACGCAGGTCAGTATGTGCACTACGCAGGTCAGTATGCACACTACACAGGTCAGTAGGTATACTACGCAGGTCAAAATGAGCACTACACAGGTCAGTATGCATACTATGCAGGTCAGTATGTATACTACACACTATACAGGTCAGTATGTACACTACACAGGTCAGTATGCACACTACACAGGTCAGTATGTTCACTACGCCGGTCAATATGAGCACTTCACAGGTCAATATGTGCACTACACAGGTCAGTATGCAAACTACACACTTAATAATACTGTTTAATACAATAGAATGCAATACCTGAAAGTCTATGTGTGTGGCTGTGACAAAAGATGTAAATTGCTTAATCTCCAGGTCATTATTATTATTATTTTAAAATCTTAGAATTCTATGTTTCAAATCAATCTAAACACTATATATCAGATTTTAGTAAATGGTAAAAGGTTATATTTTTATACAGCGCTTTTCCACCTTGAAGACGCTTTACATCAAGGAACCACTCACCCATTCACACACATATTCACACACCAGTGTGCACAGACACTGGGGGCGAGGTAGGTGAAGTGTCTTGCCCAAGGACACAACAACGGTATTCATCTGTTGCAGCTGGAATCGCACGGCCAACCTGTGGGTCAGTGGATCTGAAGCTCAGCCAATATTTTGTATCTATATTTTTGGAAAAATCAACTCCAAAAAATCAACTTCTTCTTAATTTTGTAAGAAATCTTTAATTTTTTTTTTTATCTATCTTCTCCCATCCCTTATCTCTTCTTTGCACATTTGCTCAGAACCACAGGCCTGTTTTATTGAAAGAATATTGAAAATCCTCCTTTGACTCCAGCATTTTCATATCTCCCAATAAAAAGATATATGAACCCCAATACCTGCTGTCACTATGCAGATTACACCACACATCTGTGATAAATACACTAACACATGCAGATCTACAGGCCAGGACTGAACCAGGAGTAAACCAGGGACTAAACCAGGACTGACCAACCAGGGTCTAAACCAGGACTGAAGCAGGACTAAATCAGGGACTAAACCAAGACTGACCAACCAGGGACTAAACCAGGACTGAACCAGGACTAAACCAGGGACTAAACCAGGACTGACCAACCAGGGACTAAACCAGGACTGAACCAGGACTAAACCAAGGACTAAACCAGGACTGAACCAGCACTAAACCAGGGACTAAACCAGGACTGAACCAGGACTAAACCAGGGACTAAACCAGGACTGACCAACCAGGGACTAAACCAGGACTGAACCAGGACTAAACCAGGGACTAAATTAACCACTACTAAACCACGACTAAACCAGCGAGAGATATTCTTTATTGATACCGAGGGAAATTCAAGTTTTCAAGTACTCACATATACACTGTACTCACATATGCATACACTTTACTCACATACATACACTGTACTCACATATACATACACTGTACTCACATATGCATACACTGTACTCATACATACACTGTACTCACATATACATACACTGTACTCACATATACATACACTGTACTCACATATGCATACACTGTACTCACATATACATGCACAGTACTCACACATACATACACTGTACTCACACATACATACACAGTACTCACATACATACACAGTACTCACATATACATACACTGTACTCACATACATACACAGTACTCACATACATACACAGTACTCACATATACATACACTGTACTCACATATACATACACAGTACTCACATATACATACACTGTACTCACATATACATACACTGTACTCACATATGCATACACTGTACTCATACATACACTGTACTCACATATACATACACTGTACTCACATATGCATACACTGTACTCATACATACACTGTACTCACATATGCATACACTGTACTCACATATGCATACACTGTACTCATACATACACTGTACTCACATATACATACACTGTACTCATACATACACTGTACTCACATATACATACACTGTACTCACATATACATACACTGTACTCACATATGCATACACTGTACTCATACATACACTGTACTCACATATACATACACTGTACTCACATATGCATACACTGTACTCATACATACACTGTACTCACATATACATACACTGTACTCACATATACATACACAGTATTCACACATACATACACTGTACTCACATATGCATACACTGTACTCATACATACACTGTACTCACATATGCATACACTGTACTCATACATACACTGTACTCACATATACATACACTGTACTCATACATACACTGTACTCACATATACATACACAGTACTCACACATACATACACTGTACTCACATATGCATACACTGTACTCACATATGCATACACTGTACTCATACATACACTGTACTCACATATACATACACTGTACTCACATATGCATACACTGTACTCACATATGCATACACTGTACTCATACATACACTGTACTCACATATGCATACACTGTACTCATACATACACTGTACTCACATATACATACACTGTACTCATACATACACTGTACTCACATATACATACACAGTACTCACACATACATACACTGTACTCACATATGCATACACTGTACTCATACATACACTGTACTCACATATACATACACTGTACTCACATATGCATACACTGTACTCATACATACACTGTACTCACATATACATACACTGTACTCACATATGCATACACTGTACTCATACATACACTGTACTCACATATACATACACTGTACTCACATATGCATACACTGTACTCATACATACACTGTACTCACATATACATACACTGTACTCACATATGCATACACTGTACTCATACATACACTGTACTCACATATACATACACTGTACTCACACATACATACACTGTACTCACACATACATACACTGATTTCTCTCTGTCCTTGCTGGAAGGCGACTGCTTGTTTTCTCGCTTCCTTATCTCCTGCTCTGTGCCTGCGTGCCTTTCTCTTGTCTTTGTCCATATTTCTCCTGTTGGAGTAGATTTTTGAATTCTAAATGATGGAACTGATAAACGGGTCCCTCAAAGCAATTGGCTTTTTTTTTCCATGAAGAAATGTGGGTTCGGGAGAGCCGACCGGAACTATTTACTATTTGGATTTTTGATGGCAGGACATCTGAATTAGCCTGGGGGATGTTTTCTGATCCATCGGAGAATTGGGATGCCAGCAGCGGACAAAGAGTCCCCAAGCTGTCGGCTGTCATTGTACACCACAGTGGAGCCGTTGAAGACCAGGGAAGGTCTACATCAGAAGGTGACACAGAACGAGGAACTCTACCATCTCCAATCTGTGGATACCCCACTGATGCTCGGATACCATCACGAATACGCTTATGGAACTGTGCGAAACAAGCAGCTCAGTCCGCAATCATCTACGCGGCAGGAGGGAGGACTGGGAGTCGCACGGCCCTGCTTGGTGACATGAAGTTGGGGACTTTGCAGTACCAGGTCTCGGACCAATTGCCGGTTCATCTGAGTTCTAAAGTGTATGGATTATGTGCATTTTTCCCCAATTAATTATTCTTCTGTAATCTCTGCGACAACGGACCCTTTGTTTTTTGACTCTGTTCTCTCGCACTCAACAGTCCCAAGGTCACAGCTGTGATAACAACGGCTCACATGATATCAAAAGGACATAACATAAATTGGCTAGGACACGATAACATGTTTTTATAAAAACACTCTGCCCTCTCACATAGTCTGCCGGCTCAGTTTGTCAATATTATATTTCTCTGTTTACCATCTCGTTTTTCCCCTCCTCCCCTCCCGTAATTGTATTTCCAAGCCAAAAAAGACCTCAATGTTTACGTTCCACTGTATTAGGTCATATGTGTTTGTGACTACTGTGATTGTATCTGCATTTTCTATTGTTTATGTTCTTGTATCACTGAGGAGAGAGGGGGACGTTAGGAATATAAGGAATAAGGCAGCTTTAAGGTCCATGGACCCATCCATTTCCAAGTCTTTTCGTTGCTTACAATGACAAATAAATGCTTCCATTTCATTCCATTCCTGTTCTCACATATACATACATTGTACTCACAAATACAGAGCTACAGGGTGCTCCTTACACTCACACCAGGGCCTCATTAAAGAAACATACACAACATTTATTACAGTTTATGCATATTTGATGTCTGCTCTGGTAATTGGTCAGGTTTTGGAGCTGGTGTACGCCGAACAGAAGAGGTGAAGGAGCCATAAATCAAATGTTGTTTTTACGATCAGACGAACTACAATATGGAGTCCATTTATTAAAGGAGCTGTACCTGATTCATTCTGAACAGTTTGCGGCGCTCCAAAGTTCTTCCTCGCTTACCTTACGCATTCAGAGCATCCTAATTATCCACCAGGATTATACCAGTTTATAAGCATTTTTCACACATCTCAGAGACCAGAGCGGAGTTTTGCCATTAGCATGCTAGTTGCTGTTAGCATACTGACGGTAAAAAGTGTGATATATCAAATGCCGTTTCGAAGATCTGAGAAATGACAACGTGGAGTCCGTTTATTATATTATCGAATGGTAAAGCTGCACAGAGCTGATACAAATGAATTTAAGTTATAATTAAAAAGAAATGATTTAATTTGCACTTTAAAATCATGTCTCCTAATTTCACTAATGGCTACAGATGGCCATTGTTCATCGTGACATAATGTCTAATTAAAATCCTGTGAACACAGACATTATTGCACAGCCTCAGTGCTCCTCATTTAGTACCAACGTTTTTAATGAACGTGAAAGAAATGCTCAGAACAAGTCTGATTTATGGACTTAAAAACAGTGCAGGTTTTCTGTGATACAACAATCCTGGTAAATCAAGTTAAATATAGCTCCAAGTTTTTAATGAGGGAGCACTGCAAAAAGTAACATCTAGGTAACTTAAAACGACTTAAATTGGTTTTTATACAGAGCTTTTCCACCTTCAAGGCTCTCAAAACGTTTTACAAACTCATTTTGGTCCGGGGGCCGTATCCAATCTACTTTGATCCCAAAGGGGCCGTATCAGAAAACTCATAGCAAATATACCCCAAAAACAGCAATAAGTCCAAATATTTGTGCAGAGAAACGCAAATCTATTACAGACTGCTGTTTCTTCAGTCCCAACAATAATTTGTTTATCTCCTGTCTTCTCAATTCTCCGTTCAAGTTATTGTATTGTTCTAAATGGCGTGTCTCGTAGTGTTTAAGATTATATTCCTTGAGCATCGCCACTTGTTACAAACACACCAAGCATACAGGTTTCCCAAAAATAGGGATTAGTCCATTTTTCTTGGAAAATCCTGCACTCGGCGTCCACTTTTCTCATTTTTGACATTTTGCTGATGAGGGTGTCACATCAACAGTCAAAACGATGGTCCTTTAAGAGCGTTTGGAAAGAGGTGAGTCTTCATTTGTGCTGCTCTGGTGGGAGGGGCCACGCACAGAGGCGCTGGAGACGCTGCTATGCTAAACTGCGCAGAAAAGAGCTGCAGAACATTTTTAAAGATCCCATAGCATGAAATGTTCACTTTCTGAGGTTTTTGAACGTTAATGTGAGCTCTCCTACCCTGTTTAGCCCCCCCACCCAAGGCTAATAGTTGCGAAATGTGTAAACTGAGCAAATGCGATTCTTTTCTGCATTTCAAAAAAAGACAGCCCAAACGGGTGATTGTGAACAAGGGAACTTTCTGACGTCACACTCGCAGAAAATGCAAATGAATTTCCACCCCCGTCTAGCTGTCTACCCACCGTCTCTGTAAATCACGCCCAGAGAGTTTGGACCGCGAACAAGCTACGCAATGCGAGATGCGTTTTTTTATTTGCCTGGAGGCACGTGAGAATGTTTCCAGGCTCGGATGTCCTTTATCCGAGCCTCCGAACCTCTGAAACAGCAGTGGTTTAATTTTATTTTCTGTGGAAATTTGTTTTTTTTCATGGGACGTGTCTCATATCTTCCTCCACACTTAAAACACGGAAGTGGGGGACAGCGCACAGCGCACCGCTAATCCAGGAAATAGCGGGGTATTTGGCCACAACCCACCCGCTGCACTGGCCTGTCTCTGTCCTCCTCATTTGCATTCAAGCAATAACGCCCAAAATAAAGTGTTTCAGAGACATATTTATGACTCTGATTGTCTTCAAGAGGCTCTCTCATGCACTGAGTCTTGATTTTGAAGAAGGATTCATTTACAGTATTAGGGAACCACTAAGGCGCCATATAAAAGCATCAAGAAGTACCATGCCATGGGATCTTTAATGGAAAGTCAGACAAGGGCCAGATTAAAGGTCTTGAAGGGCCGGATCTGGCCCCCAGGCCCCATGTTTGACACCCCTGCTTTACAACAAGGAACCACACACATTCATTCAGTGTACGCACACACTAGGGCGAGGTGGGTTAAGTGTCTTGCCCAAGAACACAATGACAGCATTTATCTGTAGGAGCTGAAATTGCACCACCAACCTGTGGGTCCGTGGATCTGACTGCTCAACCAATGATGTTTATATCGAGAGCGGGATTCAAACCGCCAAACTTCTGATCGGTGGACACACACCATTTTACTTTGTGTAGATTCAACTTGACAAGTGAAATGATCTACCAAACTAGTGTGTTGTTCTTAATTCAAGCAATATTAGATTCTGTTTCTTATTTTAAGTGCAAAGATTTTTATTCTTTACTCTTAAGTGTACCTTAAGAGTAGATATATGAGTAGATATATTTTCATATTTTAAGTCCAAAAAGTCTTGTTCCATTTGCAAATCATGATAAAACTTGCTTAATTCAAGTCATCTTAACTACATGAAGTGCTCCACTGTGTTTTTAAACTCTATACACCTTCACTTGAATCATCTGGATGATTTCAACTCTGGAATTTCCAATCTCGAGTGAACTAAAGGTAAAAGGAGCTGTTGAAAACTTGAAAACTACCGCTTCATGACATCACAAGGTGGAACAGAGCGTTTTAAACTTTGGAGATAGAAAGACTAAAAATAAAGGTGTGAGTGAAACAACTTGAGGTGTGTTTTTGAGGAGGTAACAACATTCTAGAACTCTTTCTTAGAACTCACAAGAGTCACTTTTGCGGAATATTGGACCTTTAATATTGTAAAGAGACAAGAAAACGTTTATATCTTGAAATTCAAAAATAGTCTGGTCAAAATTATTATAAAACTCACCAAGATTTGAGTTGTGCGTTTGTGTCCGTGTCACTTAGCTCGGTTCAGATGAGCTTTTCTCGATCCCGTGAATACGCTGAATGATTGATAAAGCAGATATAGGCTACAGTGTTAAATATGCATAGGCGTTGTGTTGTGCTGTAGCTGGCATTAGCAGACACGTACGACTCGGGAGGTTAGCCCGTGTACTGTGAAACTCATGTATTTTACACTCGTACACAGTCCCTCTGGAGTACACACTACAATCTGAGTACTGCTATTCTGAACTCAAATATCTTGCCTAGTTTTGTCAAGTTTTTGAAGGTCCTATATTTTGGAAAACTGATTTTTTGTGAGCTCTACGGTCAGAAGTTGTGTTTTGTTCCATTCCCACATTATTATTCTGTCAACATCTCCAAAGCTCCAAACGCTCTGTTCCACCTTGTGATGTCATGAAGCTGTAGTTTTCAAGGTAACAGCTCCTTTTACCTTTAGTTCATTAGAAATTGGCAATTCCAGACTTGCAGTGATTCTAGTGAAGATGTATGGAGTTTAAAAACCCAGCGGGCGTGCTTTAACTTCTATTCTCCACAACTCTACCCCAGTAAACACAGAGAATCAACCCCCAAAACTGAGCAATTTAAACTGACTTTTGAATCCACCCCAAAACACTTCCACCACTCGTCCGGAGCAACAAAAGAGTGTTAACGATTAAGTTTGTGGCGCCAATTTCTACTGTCGTTTCTCACCTGTGGCTGCTTGGGTTTCCCGCACAGGTGGAATCCAAAAAACAGGCTCTGCTAGTGTGAATACTATTACAAAAACAGAGTATAAGCTAGATACAGACAGAAGGTACAGGTGCCTCGAAGCCAATCACAGGAGAACTCCCGAACAAAGGATTTGCCCACATATATACAGCTTTCTATAGGATATTCCACCGTAATACTTCTATATTTCTGAGATACAGACTTAAACATTTCCAGATGTTCTTTGAGATTAGAACATTTGCAAATGACAGATTAGAATGCAGAGGCCCCTAAATCACTTAAAGCAGCTGTAGGGTTCTTAAGATTCAAATGGTAAAGCAGATACTACAAGCGCTTCCTGTATTACCACATGACATCACAAAGTGGAACAGGGTGTTGGACTGAGCCTAAATCTCCAAGGTTTGTGTGTAAAACGTGTGTGAATGAAACAAAACACAACTCCAGGTCTGTTTGCGATAGCATAATATGGGTCAAATATGTCAGATTTTGGTGAAGTTTATAGTTTTACTTCCTCGTTGGACATGGGCTGTAGATATGACATAAACAAGGGCAGTCAGTACAAATGTGACTGACATACTTGGCACATTTGCACTATTATTGACCAACTGTTAAATTAATCTGTCAGATTACAGCTGCACATATAACTGCTTGAATGTTTACACTTCCTGTTTGCACTATATCAACCATGTTTAGACTTCCTAGCCGTGTCTCAGTTCGCAGTGTGCACAGTTTGGAGTGTGGTTTTAACGGCGCATACGTCACTTGTGGCACGACAACTGATGTCCCATTTCGTTTTAGTCCCATGCGCAGTTAATCTTCGGTTTGAAAACCGCAGTCGTTTCCATGGAAATCGGGGCATGGACCAACTGTGTGAAGATGCATACTTTGCGCAGTCATATATCCCAGCATGCACCGCGCACTACTACTTCTACGGGAGAAAATAGAGTCGGCGGCTGCATCTGGTAGTTGCGAGACCGGTCTCATTTCGCCCACGCCCATGCGGTCCACGGTGCATACTTGCACAGTCCTGAGTACCCTTAAAACCACACTCCGAACTGCGCACACTGCGAATTGAGACAAGGCTCCTGTTTGCACTATATCAACCATGTTTACACTTCCTGTTTGCACTATATCAACCATGTTTGCACTTCCTGTTTGCACGATATCAACCATATTTACACTTCCTGTTTGCACTATATCAACCATGTTTGCACTTCCTGTTTGCACGATATCAACCATATTTACACTTCCTGTTTGCACTATATCAACCATGTTTACACTTCCTGTTTGCACTATAGCAACCATGTTTGCACTTCCTGTTTGCACTATATCAACCATGTTTACACTTCCTGTTTGCACTATATCAACCATGTTTACACTTCCTGTTTGCACTATATCAACCATGTTTACACTTCCTGTTTGCACTATAGCAACCATGTTTGCACTTCCTGTTTGCACTATATCAACCATGTTTACACTTCCTGTTTGCACTATATCAACCATGTTTACACTTCTTGTTTGCACTATATCAACCATGTTTGCACTTCCTGTTTGCACTATATCAGCCATGTTTACACTTCCTGTTTGCACTATATCAGCCATGTTTGCACTTCCTGTTTGCACTATAGCAACCATGTTTACACTTCCTGTTTGCACTATATCAACCATGTTTACACTTCCTGTTTGCACTATATCAACCATGTTTACACATCTTTTTACTACTGACAGTTGCACATAAAAATAATGTTGCACATTATCTGTAAATATGTACAGAGCACCTAGCCTATATTTTTCATAGTGTATATTCGGTAAAAATTGTTTCTATTTGATTATACTTTTTTACATGCTTCTCTTCATCTTATTTATCTTTTTTTGCATGCTCTTGGCATTCAGGGTGGGCAGCAAAGTAATTTTAGAATTTCATTGTACAGAGAAATGTGTTACGTGTTTCTTTACTGTGCATATGACAGTAAAAGCTTTGAATCTTTGAATCTTGAATCTTTGAATGTGGAATGGACATCAGGGCAGTGGGCACCATTTGTCCTGTCAATTTTTTTTTTCTTTTTTTCTTTTAACAGGATTGGATATAATATTGCACATTTTCTTTTGATTTTTACATTTGTTTACATAAGCAACTAGATCCAGTATGGCGGCAGGTGGCGAAAAACAAGTTGAGCTACTAAAAATAAATGGCAACACGTTTGAAGTGTTGCCATTTTTGTTTGTGCGTAAATGGTCTCTGCATTTTGGAGTTTTCTCTGTTGATGACATAGACAGAGGGATTCTGTTTTAGGACTCGTTGCTATTTCCTGTATTTTTGTACTTTTCTTCTTAACTTATTTTCACAAACTCACTTAACTGATGAATACTGACAACAGGTACTAATCACCAAATCAAGTCAGAATGAGAAAAACATGAATCCTGTCATATTCAGGCTACTTTAAACCCCCACTGCGTAACATTTCTAGTGGTAAGCAGTTGATGTGCCCACTACCAGGCCAAGTAACACGTCAGGTCTGTGGAGATGTAAGCCCACGCACAGTAAGGATTCATGGTTTAAATGTTTTGATCAGTGAAAACAAAATCTATACTGCGATTTGTCTCAGCTCATACTGTATATCGGACCATTTGACCTTTTACATAGTGCACCTTTAACACTGTGGAATACTCTGTTCCACCTTGTGATGTCATGTGGTAATACAGGAAGTGCTCCACTGTGTTTTTAAACTTCACACACCTTCATGAGAATCATTTGGATAATTTCAGACCTGGAACTGTCAATCTTTACTGAACTAAAGGTAAAAAGTAGCTGTAAACTTTAGCGCAAAACACAACTCCAGGTCTGTTTTCGAGAAGGTAACATGTCAAGTTTGTGTAATATAGGACCTAGAAATATATATAAATATCTTTTCTGGCTGGAATTAAAAGCAGTATTATGAATATATCATTTCAGAGTTTCCCACACACTGTCAAACTGTCCAAATGACACTGGCGGTTTTGGAGAAGTCTATTTCCTAACTGTCCTGCTGCTGTAGAAAATGTGCTCATGTCACAGCGGTTGTCACTGTGGTTCCAGGCTGTAGTTTCCTGTAGAACACTAGAGTCATATGTTCATATGTTACACATGTTAAAAATGCAGAGGGAGCACTGGTGTGGCGAGCATAAGCAGACACGTATGGCTCAGGGGGTTTGCTCCACACTCTGATTACGTTTTAAACGTGTTTCACGCTGAGCGATAGGACAAGAATTACACTGTGAACGCACTTTCAAATTAAACACAAAAGTCAAGAAACACTATTCTAATAATAATCCATTTTATGTGTCGCTTTTCCAGATGCTTGAAGTTCCTTTACAATTTAGTTCATTCTTCACTGTGGTGGTGCGATATTATTGTAGCCACAGCTGCCCTGCGACAGACTGACAGAAGTGAAGCTCTGACTTCCACCATCAATGGAATGGACTGGAAGCTTTATTTGTCATTGTAAACAACAAAAATACTTGGAAATGGACGGATAAAGCAGCGGACATGGGGAGTGCTAATGTCCCACCTCTCTCTTCAGTGATACAAGAACATAAACAGAACAGAAAATGCAGATACAATCAATAACAATAGACAAAGACATAACACAGTGGAATAGTTTACACAAGGTATCTTTTTGTTTGGAAAACTGACAGCTGAGGCGGACAGCTATGTAAGAAGGGCAGAGTGTTTTTATAAATATGTGTTCATCGTGTTCTAGCCAATTGATAAACATGTCCTTTTGATCACACACACATACACACACACACACTCATACTGGGCATATAAGCGTCTTGCCTAAGGACACAAGGATTTTGACAGTCACTGCGTGCACATGGTAGGATTGGATTTCTCCAAATCCGTTCCCGTTACTTGGCGGGTGGTCTGTCCTATAATCCAAGTGCACATGAAGCTCGTGTAATCGGGTAATGGTCAGCGACCTGGCCAGCTCCGCTATGCTATGTGGCGCTGTAGTCTAACTACTTCCGGGTGATGGCTACTCAATAAAAACACAACAAACTATGTGGCGGTATACAAAGATGGCGCTCGAGGAGTTTGACAGAGCAGCGTTGGTGTACGTGTTGTGCATTCTTTCTTCGCAGCCATGATTTTGTCTGACTTTTCTGGCAACAATTGCTACTTATGACGGCGTCGGCGCCTCCTGCCACTTCTGGGTGAAATCCCTGGCGAAAATTCCCGCACATGCGCAGTACGCCAATCCGATCCGATATCGTGTACAAGGCGACGCCAAGTGGATTACTATCGGCCTAAACCAGGGGTTCCAGTCGGATTCGGGAAACCAATCCCTATACGATCCTTAGCCTGTGCACATGAATTCGATAAGATCCCAATCCGTTTGCAATCGGATTACACTCGTCCATGTGCATGCAGTGACTGCTGCCCCACAGCGGTCTACCATCCAGCCCTGCTTAGGTCCTGAGATCTGCCCAGGTTTTGACAAGGAGCTTTGGCCAGTCAAATAGTTTGAAAGATGATATCACAAGTTTGGTTTATTTTTTCATCTGTACTTTTCACTGCTTCACTACACAGCTTATATTATTGTCCATTTACTCAATAAATTGTCAACAATTACATTTCTGTCCCTTATATCTCTCATCTCTACTCAGTACTCACAATGTGTCTTGCCAAAGGACACCACAACAGTATGTATGCTCCAGTTGGTCTTCAAGACAACCCACCTGAGCCTCAGTGACCTTCTCGAAGAGGAAGTACATGTTTACTGCACACAGCGGGGTATATCAGAGGCCACAAGACCGCCCCACAGCGCCCCCTTGTTTTCACAGGCTGTACGACACTTCACACAGGAGGAAACCCGCTCCAGGAAATCTCCGTAGAAGTCAAAGTCATGCCCCCACCAAACATGGAACCCTAACGTGTGTCGGTATGTGTGTGCGTGTGTGTGTGAGCAGGTGCGTGTGTGTGTGTGTGTGTGTGTGTGTAAATGCACGCAGCCTCCAGCACTGAGCTTTTAATTGTGTTTGGTTTTTGAAAGTGAATGAAAGAAGGGAAGAGAGAGGATGGAGGAGAGAGGAAGTAGGAGGGAGGTGAGAGGAGGTAGGAGAGAGGAGGGAGGACAGAGGAGGGAGGAGAAAGGAGGGAGGAGGGAGGAGAGGGGAGAAAGGAGAGAGGAGGTAGGGGGAGGAGAGGGGAGGGAGGAGAGAGGAAGGAGGAGGTAAGAGGGAGGAGAGAGGAGGTAGGAGGGAGGAGAGAGGAGGTAGGACAGAGGAGAGAGGAGGAAGGAGATAGAAGGGAGGAGAGAGGAGGGAGGAGGTAGGAGAGAGGAGGTAGGAGGGAGGACAGAGGAGGAAGGAGATAGAAGGGAGGAGAGAGGAGGGAGGACAGAGGAGAGAGGAGGAAGGGGATAGGGGAGAGGATGGAGGGGAGAGGAGGTAGGATGGAGGAGGTAGGAGGGAGGACAGGGGAGATAGGAGGGAGGAGGGAGGAGAGAGGATGGAGGAGGTAGGAGACAGGAGGTAGGAGGGAAGAGAAAGGATGGAGGAGAGAGAAGAAATGAGGTAGGAGGGAGGAGAAAGGAGGGAGGAGAGGAGTGTGATGTTATGTGCACATTCCAAAAAAAGAGGAAACAAAGAAAGGTTAAAGAGGGCATTTATCTTTCATTGTTTTGGAAAATGCTCTATTCACCGAAAATGTATTCAACTGTGTAATTAGTTTCCGTTCTGCTTTTTCTCTCTGCACTAAGTCACTCCCCCTTCAGAGCGCATCCCGCTAATGAAACCACCGCATCAGGTTTGTGCCGCTCACCGCTCAGGCGAGATCACTAAATTACTCCAAAATGCAAATTGTTCAGATTTGCCTGGATGACATCTGTTTGTGTTGCCAGTTCCAAGGCTGAAATCCAACGCTGAAAACATCTGAACATCTGCAGTAATCCCCACCGACTCTGTCCTCCGTCCCAACTCTGAGCCCTCTCCAAAGATTTGAGCGTGAAGAGAAGATAAAAGCCCGGCATACATTAGCGCGTACAGTGAGCCGGGCGTGCGTGGTTCTAAGGGCGGTGGTAAAGGCAGTACGTGTGTGGGGCATATCGAACAGTCTTCTTGATGTTCCTCAGGCTGATCTCCAAAGCCTGGCTCCTGTTTGAAGAGGGCTGAGGGAGAACGTGAGGAGGGAGAGGAGAGAGAAGGAGTGGGTCAGCAGCCCACATTTCACTGACATTTACAAGGATTAAGGAGCTATGGATTATTCCAATTCTCTTGCCGTCATTATAGTGAATTAGGAATTTAGCCAAGATTTTCTCTCTGAGCATGTGACAAATGAATAAAAAGCCCGTCTCATTTTCATCTATGTACACTGACAAAAGTATTAGGACGATTGTGTATTTCTGAACTTTCATAATGATAACAAGACGTATTGGTAATGACAACAAATCAATTTATTGATATATTAAAGCAAATTTCATCATGCGTAAAGGCATATTATTGCAAAAAATGTAACAATATCAAGTTAAATAGCTTTTTCATCAAAATAACCACCTTTGGCCTTACAAATTTGAGGCATTCTGTCCAACAATTTTTCAAAATATCCATCCTCTATAGCAGGGGTGTCAAACATGTGGCCCGGAAGCCAGATCCGGCCCTCTAAGACCTTAAATCTGGCCCTCGGCTGATTTTCTATAAAATTTTTGTAATTGTATTTTAATTTTCTGTTAAAATATTGGTAATTTTCTGCACAGCTTAGCATAGCAGCATCTCCAGCGCCTCTGTACGTGGCCCCTCCCACCAGAGCAGCACAAATGAAGACTCGCCTCTTTCCAAACGCTTTTAAAGGACCATCGTTTTGACTGTTGACCGTGACACCCTCATCAGCAAAATGTCAAAAATGAGAAAAGTGGACACAGAGTGCAGGATTTTCCAAGAAAAAATGATTAATTCCTATTAATCCTGTGTGCTTGGTGTGTTTGCAACAAGTGGCGGTGCTCAAGGAATATAATCTTAAACGCCACTACGGGACACGACATTTCGAACAATATAATAACTTGAACGGAGAATTGAGAAGACAGAAAATAAACAAATTATTGCCGGGACTGAAGAAACAGCAGTCTGTAATAGATTTGTGTTTCTCTAGACAAATATTCGGACTTATTGCTATTTTTTGGGTATATTTGCCGTGAGTTTTCTGATTCGGGCCCTTTGGGATCACAGTAGGTTGAATACGGCCCCCGGACCAAAATGAGTTTGACACCCCTGCTCTATAGTTTTCCACTCATCCTGAAGACATTTCCACAGGTGTTTAACGTTAGTCGGATTCCTGGAGCGCACTTTAATATCCAAATAATCCCACACTTTTTCGATGGGTGACAGGTCAGGAGACTGGGGCGGCCGTGTCATAACCTGCAGTTGATGACGCTGTTCACATGTCTCCAAATGACCCTTACACAGTTTGGACGAGTGCTTTGGGTCATTATCTTGTTGGAACCAGAAGTTTTGTCCAGAGTTCAGAAATACACAATCGTCCTAATATTTTTGTCAGGCAGTGTATCTGTTATAATGCTTTAAATAAACCCAACTGTGCTTATGTGTGCTCTATAGTTTTCATGTTTACCCCTGTGGATCATTATGTTATAATTTGCACATTTTAAATCAGAATATTCACGTAAAACAACTTAATAAGAGAATCAAGTCCACTGACTTCCACATGCCCAATGGAGCTGACGTTGGCATAAACGTCAAAGAACCAGCATCTCTGTTAGATATCTGCAAATCACGAGCATTCGAGCATTTGTACCAAAGGGACACTGCTGAATGCTACGTGTATCACTGATAAAGAAAATAAAATAGAACAAAGTACGCCACAGTGGGCGTGTACTGGTGGCAAAGCGTTGATCGGCAAAATGATGCCTTTAAAATAAGCAATTCAAAGTTGCTCAAACATGCATGAATCACTCTAAATACAACTTAGAAGGGGAAACATTGTTTAAAGTCAATTTTGTAGAATAGGTCTGCTTTAATTTTTTTGAAACTTTCAAAAACATACCAACAGTTGTATTTAGCTTCATTCACACTCATTAATCCGGTTTATCACGCTGTCTGCTCTGAGCACTTTTAAATTCACTCTGAGCATTTCAACATACAAGATGAACTTTACTGCCCCACTGTGAGAAATGCGTCTTGGGTGATGTGTCCATGCTGCCCTCAGCGCTGTGCAGAAGATAAAAAGTTCAACAGATGTGTGAAGAATCCCTCAGTCGTCCAGGTACAGTGGACCTTCATCTGCCGTACATCTCCACCTAAAAGCCACGGGCCACTCCTTTAAGGACAATGAGGTACAGATCTTGGCCAGAGAAAAGAACTGGTTTGAGAGGGGAGTTAAAGAAGCTATTTTTGTCAACAAAGAGAATCCTTCCTTGAACAGAAATGGAGGTCTCAGACATAATTTGTCTCCCATCTATAATACAAACCTATATCAAAACAAACAAAGAAAACAATAGGACTAGCCAGATCAGGTCCAGAAGTGTGAAAACACCCATTATGGTCCTGAATGACTACTAACAAGATCCCACACAGAAACTGAAAACAAATAGGTGTGGTAGTTTCATAGTAATTTCATTGTAGTTAGCTCCTCCCTGCAGCTAGATATAAGCAGTGTCCACCAGCGTCTGACCAGAACTGAAGAAGTAGCTTGGATGAGCTGCGAAACGTATTCGACCAAATAAACTTTGTCCAGTTGACAAACTGAATTTCTCCTTATGCCAAAAATGTGTCACATGTCCATTACAAAGACAGACTAATTACAGTTCACATCCATGTGACAGTGTGGCGGAATCATGTACTCTGAGTACAGAGCACACAGGGGCTTGTTCAGGGGTGTAGGCCTGACACATTCTTCATTGCCACTGGAGCAACCAGTGCTGCAATGTGGCACCCAGACACCCATCTCTAGATCTTGTGATAGTCTTGGTCTAGCTGAAGGATTTGAGTTGATGAAGCTGTCTGGGAAACCCGCTCAGATATTGAGAGAACATGCAAACTCCACTCGGACACTGGGAGATTGTGCAAACTTTACACAGAAAGGCCCAAGCCTCACAGTGCAGCTGTGGTGTTCAGACACAGTCATTGGATCTGGTTTAGTCCTGGTTTAGTCTTGTTTTTATCCAAACTACCTGCTTTTACTGACCGAGGATTGACAGCAGATCTCGCTCATTAAAAGACCCAAGCCAATAATTTACCATTTTACTGTTGAATCTCCATGAGAATCAATACTATTCTACAATTTACTGCTCAGTGCCAGTTCAGAAAGAGGACATTAAAGTTACAACTGTCATTTGAGGACGCAGATAAAACGCAACTGGATTTTTTTTTTTTTTACATTTTATTTGACATGATTTATCTGTCAATCACCCCCTCCAATGAGCACATTCACTTCACAATCCAATGACCCTTCAGCCCCTCCTGAAGACCCTGCATCTGCGTTTCCCTTCTACACCACCTCCCGTCTTTATTCTCCATAAGGCCGAGCGGAAAACATCATTTTCTTTAACAGCAGCTCTAAGATTACACCACCCTCCTCCGCTTTCGATAACGTCATCTGCCTCCTTTGGTGGCCTCTACAATTGCATTTTCCCACAATACACCACTCCTTCCTCCTGCCTGAACCTCTGTGAGCGCCCGGGGGAGTCCGGCCTTCAGACCGCCGTTTTGTTTTTTCTCGTTGTTCTTTTTTTTTTTGTGCTGCGTCTGCTCTGACCTTGCCCTCACCAGTCTCCTCGTTTCCGCTCGTCCTCGCCTCCTTTCCTCCCTAAAGGCGTTGGCTTTGGAGGAGGTGTGTTTTGGACTTTTCGCCGCTCAGGGTACATCAGATCACAGGGTCGGCGCTGGAGGACTCATCTTTTCTTTAGCTCGCGCTCCCGTCTCTGTAAGTGACAAAAGCTGTAGGCACGCTTTTCCGCAGATGTGATATGCATTGCGAACTGCTGTCGGGTCACGTTAAGGGACGGCGTGTAAGATTGTGATTTTAAATTCTTTGAACGTGACCTAACCGTGTCCCCAGATACGACATATAGCCTCTACTGGTAACAACTGTAATGATGTTTATTCTTGAAGGTGCATTGTGTAACTTTTTATGATGGAAGGTCCGTCAAATGCTTGTCACCATGGAGACGTTATAGTTTGTCTGGAATGTTTAAACCTTTCTATCTTCGTGGAGACCAAACCAGACCAGGTTACAGGTCAGATCTGTGGAGAGGCGACCCCGCTCACACTCAGAATGCCTGTTTTACTAGGTGTTTTTGAGCGATAAAACCACATGTAATTGACTAAATGTAAAGTAGAGATGTTTAATGCCATACTGTGGAACATTCTATGCAGAGTAATGACATCTCCATAGAAACAAGCCGGTGACGGACCCCCATCAACCCCGATTTTTTTACTTTCTACCTATCTTCTACCTTTCTACCTTTCTATGTTATAACGTTTCTTCATGAAAAACATGCCTGAAGAAGTTTTAGATGTCATCCATGCATGTTTGACTAATTTAGCGATCTCTCCCAGGCCCTATTCAAATCTATTCGAGGAGAGGCATCGCTGTTCCGGATGTCGGAGGTGTTCCGGGCATGTCCCACCGGGAGGAGGCCCCGGGGAAGACCCAAGACCCGCTGGAGGGATTATGTCTCTCGGCTGGCCTGGGAACACCTTGGGGTCCAACCAAGAGGAGCTGGAGGAAGTGTCCGGGGTGAAAGAAGTCTGGGAGTCCCTGTTTAGACTCTTCCCCCCGCGATCCAGCACCGGATAAGTAGAAGAAAATGGATGGATGGATGGATGGCATTCCTTCACCTTGCGCCCCCCGGAGGCTGCTGTAATACTGCAGGACACAGAGGAGGGACACTTTCGTCTTGAGGACTGTTACTCTCCTCACACTGCCCCGACACTGGATCTGATGACTCTTTTGAACTGGGGGGTATTCCACGAAAGCTACTAAGCGCAAAGCCCGGCTTTGTTCGTCAGTTGGCGCTAGGTTAAGTGAGAGTTCGGTTCCACGACGCTCGCTAAACTTAGTTCCCGCTGAGTTACTGGGGCAACATGGTCTTAGCAGATAGTCTGCTCGCGGGGAGGCTAAAGTTCTGTCTTAGTTAGGCCGTGTCGCAGAGAATACGTACCTGACGTAAACAGAGTGTCAAACAAACAGTTCCGCACACCTCCCGCATGAGTATCTATGTTGTCTGTAAACAATATCAGCAAAAAAACAAATTACCTTACGTTCTCGGTTCTTGACAATTCTCCGGTAATCTAAACATGTGCTTTTCAACCGCTGTCTTTACGACATTAACATATAGAAGAATTCCAGCGGTATATCAAAGAATATCTGTGGTCGAGTGGATATGTGCTTTGACTCTCGTGTGGGCGGGCCGGGTTCGAATCCCGCTATTGACCTATTGATACCCACGTCAAATTTCAGTTAAATTTTCACGCATTTATATTTGCAACATATTACAGAAATGGAAATGAATTTAACCTACAATTACTCTTATCATCACATCAAATTATATCAGTTAGGCCTAACATCACTCTCACTTGACGACATTGACACTTTATATTTTATGTGACATCTCTATCAAAGAATAAAGTTACAGGTAAACCTTTACTTTTAGAACTAAATGTAGCCAAATAACAGGCACGCTCCATGATGCAACATTTCAATGATTCAACAAATTTGCTTAAGAGATGCTGTGCAAGCCTTTTTAATGAAATCCTATTTATCAATTTCCATCAATAGGCATAAAACAATAAAAGACATTAGGTATGACATTCTGGTGTGAGGCCACTGCTGGAGGACTGCTGAGGGTCAGGCAAGGCACTGCTGGAGGACTGCTGAGGAGGGTCCAAGTGTACACCATCTTCAGTAACTTGAATATACTCTTCAGGAGAACTCGCAGGAAGGATCTTTGATGGGGTCCCTCCTTCAGTTACCTCCACCAGTGGGTGACCCCGGTTTAGGGCCAGTGCCAGCTCCTCTGCAGGTGAAAGGTTTTGAGGGGGCTCCCACCTCCTGTGGCTTGGTACCTACTGTTCATTTTAAATTAAATTAAGGTACCATTTCAACAGTATTACTAATTTCACTGAATAATAATATTAATATTAGCTTACTTACCACTCTGCAAAATGTTATTATGCTTTGTCTTTACCTGCAAAACACTCCTCCTCACATTATTCCTGCTCAAAGACAAGATAACACAATTTAACGTATTAGTTGGAGCACATACTTTTACACAGTAAAAATAAATTCCAACTGACAAGACTGCTATACAAATGTATAATAATTATGCCATCAACTGCCCACCATGAGAATCGAACTCACAATCTCCCGCTCTCCAGACGGAAACTTTCCCCCTGCGCCACAGATCAGCGTTGACGTCACTGGTGAAAAACAGACTTAAAAAACTCACCGTCCAGCACTGTTATGGGACTCAACTTATGTATTTAAGCGTTCGGCGAACTTCTGCCACGCCATGTCTCTGGCCTTGGTTATTGCAAATGTGTTGTAGAGTTCCAAAAGCAACTTCTGTTCTGATGCGCTGAAATAATCGGCCCGAATCTTCCACATGATCGCGTTTTCGACAGTCGCTTGTTCAGGGCTTCTTACCTTCCCCGTGCACGCGTCTAGGCCCGGCCTGATTAGGCCTGACTGGGCTTAGCTCTGACTAGGCGCAGCTGAAACGCGTTAGTGGAACGGGTTCAAGCTTTTGTCTAAGTTGTGTCTCAGCCAGGCGAGAACTTAGCACTTAGTCGCGGCTAAGTTTAGCCACGTTCGTGGAATACCCCCCTGCTCTGAGACGTTTGTTTGTTTTTCTTTTCTATTATTATTGCATTTTCCTGCTCAATGTCTTCAAACTGCCCCTCAGACACAAATAAAGTGATAATGATTGATTGAAAATACAGTGATTTTCTACACATCCAAAGAGCACACGAATGAACCAAGCCGACGTCTCTAGGGGTGCAAAAGGGAGCACTGCAGCCTCATTTGAAACGGGTTGGCCCTTCACTTTGGTTTAAATCAGGGGTGTCAAACTCATTTTGGTCCGGGGGCCGTATCCAACCTACTTTAATCCCAAAGGGGCCGGATCAGAAAACTCATAGCACATATACGCCAAAAATAGCAATACGTCCAAATATTTGTCCAGAGAAACGCAAATCTACTACAGATTGTTGTTTCTTCAGTCCCAGCAATAATTCATTTATCTTCTGTCTTCTCAATTCTCTGTTCAAGTTATTGTATTGTTCGAAATGCCGTGGCGTTTAAGATTATATTCCTTGAGCACCGCCACTTGTTGCAAACACACCAAACATACAAGTTTCCCATTCTCCTCCGTAAATAAATAGGAATTAGTCAATTTTTCTTGGAAAATCCTGCACTCGGTGTCCTCTTTTCTCATTTTTGACATTTTGCTGATGAGGGTGTCACATCAACAGTCAAAACGATGGTCCTTTAAGAGCGTTTGGAAAGAGGCGAGTCTTCGTTTGTGCTGCTCTGGTGGGAGGGGCCACGCACAGAGGCACTGGAGATGCTGCTATGCTAAACTGTGCAGAAAAGAGGCGCAGATATCTTTTCTGCACAATATTTTAAAGGTCCCATGGCATGAAATTTTCACTTTCTGAGGTTTTTGAACATTAATGTGAGCTCCCCTACCCTGAAAGTTGCGAAATGTCTAAACTGAGCATTTGCGGTCCTTTTCTGCGTTAGAAAAAAACACAGCTCAAACGGGCGATTCTGAACAAGGCAACTATGTTACGTCACATCGAAAAATGCAGCTCCAACCCTCGTCTGGATGTCTACCCACCGTCTCTGTAAATCACGCCCAGAGAGCTTGGACCGGGAATGAGCTACGCAATGCGAAATGCATTTTTTTATTTGCCTGGAGGCACGTGCGAGTGTTTCTAGGCTCGGAAGTCCTTTATCTGAGCCTCTGGACATCTGAAATTTTATTTTCTGTGAAAATGTGTTTTTTTTCATTGAAACGCCTCTCCTTTCTTCCTTCCCGCTTACACACACGGAAGTGGGGCCAGCGCACAGAGCACCCTAAAACAAGGAACCAGTGGCACATTTGCCCCCCCGCTCCTCTAACCTATCTCTGTCCTTCTCATTTGCATTCAAGCAACAAGGCCCAGAATGAGTTGTTCAGAGAGAGATTTTCTGACTCTGACTGTGTACATGTGTCTTTCTCATGCACTGAGTCTTGATTTTGGAGCAGGATTAATTTACAGTATTAGGGAACCATTAAGGCGCCATATAAAAGCATCAAGAAGTACCATGTCATGGGACCTTGTTAAAGGTCCCCATGACATGGGACCTTTAACAATTAAAATACAATTAAAATACAATTACAAAAATTACAAACTTTTAATAGAAAATCAGCCGAGGGCCAGATTTAAGGTCTTGGAGGGCCGGATCTGGGCCCTGGGCCCCACGTTTGACACCCCTGGTTTAAATCATGATTATACTTCCTACTCTAACTGCTCCCTTATATGAATCTGCACTTCACCAGGTGCTTCTCTGTGCAAATAAACTGGAACTAAACGCTAAATCCACTATTTCACCACTATTTACGATGTGTTTGAAAAGAATTGTCTACTGTTCCAAGTCATTTTTTGGAAACTTTAACGCAAACTAGGCAAATTCGCAGCTTTCTCACCAGAATCTGTGCTGCCTCCAGTGGTCTCTGCAATCTCAAGTGCTACATGACATCACACATGACTGCCCTGATGGTGTTTTTGATAGAAACGCCTGGCTGCAGGGGTGGAGTTTGGGATGTGGATACCTGTTAGATCAATCAAACTGTTCCCTTAGTCCTCCAGACCCTGGTCCTCCTCCGCCCCTCTCTCTTCTTTAGTCCTCCACCTCGTCAAGTCGTCAAACTCATATTAACAATTCAAGTTAGCGACAACGACATGTGGCTAATGCACTGAACACGTACGTGGAGCAGCTGTCTGGAGTATCGATCACACGTCTGTATTGAGTGTCACACAAGGGGGCCGCTGGCTGTGGAAACATTTGTGTGAGTTATCGGCGTGAGCAGCTCGGAGCAGTGCATCCATCTCCCCGTCTCACTGAGCCCACAGCTCCACCACAGAACAGACGTGAGGCTGGACAAAGAGAGGCACAGCGCAGAATTCCACATGAGAGCTGCACATGGCCTCAGTGGTTTTAAAAGGAATACAACCTCAACTGAACCTGTTATTTATACAGCTCTGGAAAAAAAAAAAAAGAGACCACTGCATTTTTTTGTGAAATCATGATCTCTACATGTATCACAGCCATTCCATTCCAGCATCTGTTGAATTCCAACACAAACACAAAGCTGAGCTACTTTAGTTCTTGCACCAGGAGTGGAATAAAGTCACCCAAGAACAATGTGAAAGACTTGTCGAGAACATGCCAAGACGCATGAAAGCTGTGATTAAAAATAAGGCTTATTGCACCAAATATTGATTTCTGAACTCTTCTTGAGTGTAAACATTAGTATTATGTTGTTTTAAAATGAATTTGAGCTTGTTTCTTTGCATTGTTTGAGCTCTGAAAACATGGACCTTTTTTGTTATTTTGAACATTTGTCATTTTCTGCAAATAAATGCTCTAAACCAGACCAAATATGGCCCGCGAGCTGACTCTGACTGGCCCGCGAAAGGTTGCTTGGAATTAAGAAAATAAAACCTACTTTCAAAAAAATAATGCATTTGTACAGATGATCATCTGTCGGACGTGCTTCACATCTCCACCTCAAACATGAACCTGACTTTGATGCACTTGTTAAAGCTCAACAGAGGCGAGATTTCTCTCACTGATCAAGAAAAAAAAACACTAAACATGCTAACTTTGACTTTTTTTTTCTACACAGTTTGGCAGTTGGACAAAAACATGTTGTGACATATCTTGTATTATATTATTTTGCAAACAAAGACATTGTGGTGTCTTAATAGAAAGTTAAGAAAGTTAAACTCAGAAAGCATTGTGGGGTTAATGTGAGTGTAAAAGTTACACGTTTACCATTGTTTTGAATTATTTTACTGAATAAATTCAGCTTTTGTAAAACCTCACTCTCTCATTACTTAATAATAACACAGAACTTACCAGCTTCTGTAAACAATGCCATTTACTGATTTCAACGTAGAAATAAAATTAATAACTACAGTAGACTTCAAACTTTTGGCCCTCCACAATATTTTTTGCTTCTCATTTGGCCCCTGGGGAAAAATAATTGCCCACCCCTGGTCTAAACGATAATATTTTTATTTGGAATTTGGGGAAAATGTCAGTAGTTTATAGACTCAAGCAAAAATGTTCCTTTTGCCCAAACACATACCTATAAGTAGTAAAATCAGAAAAAACGATCATTTTGTAGTGGTCTTTTATTTTTTTCCAGAGCTGTAAATCAGAATCAGAATCAGAAAGGTTTTAATGCCATATGTTTGAACAAGTTCACAACATTAGGAAATTGCTGCGGTGCTTGGAGCAGAATGTAAACCAACACTTAACATGCAATAAATAAAATAGAATAAAATAGAGTAGCAGAAAACTTAAATCTAACAAATTTACAAGAGTACAAGGATATAGCAGTGCAGGTGCAGGTAATGGTCAGGTGCAAAAAGAAGAACCGGCGCAGGGTCATGTGACTGACACAGAGCGGGTGGGTGAGAAGAGTCCTAGTGTTGTTATTGTTCAAAAGTCCGACAGCAGAGGGGAAGAAGCTGTTTTTATGGCGGGAGGTTCTGGTCCGAATGGACCGTAGCCTCCTGCCTGAGGGGAGCAGGTCAAAAAGTCCATGTCCACGGTGAGAAGGATCGGATGCAATCCGACCTGCACGTGTCCGTGTCCTGGAGGTGTACAGGTCCTGCAGAGATGGAAGGCTGCAACCAATCACCTTCTCAGCAGAGCGCACAACACGTTGCAGTCTCTGTTTGTCCCTGGTTGTGGCTCCAGCATACCACACGGTGATGGAGGAGGTGAGGATGGACTCGATGATGGCAGTGTAGAACTGCACCATTGTCCGTGCTGGCAGGTTGAATCTCTTCAGCTGCCTCAGGAAGTACATCCTCTGCTGGGCCTTCTTTATGATGGAGGTGATGGTGGGCTCCCATTTGAGGTCCTGGGTGATGGTGGTCCCCAGGAAGCGGAAGTTGGTGTACAGGGAGAATCAGTGGGAGTCGATTGAGCCGGAAGTGCCTTCATGATCGTTTCCTTGGAACATGGCGCCAAATAGCTTTATGATGACATCTAAAACCTCTTCAGGCATGTTTTTGATTAGGGGACCATTTTCTAACATGGTAGAAAGCTCCAAAAAGTAAATTTTACATACAACCTCCTCTTAAAATAATAATATATAAAGAAACAACCCAAAGCAATTTCCCTTGTGGATCAATAAAGTGATCCACAGTCTAAGTCTAAGTCTAAACTACCAAATATTGATTTCTGAACTCTTCTTAAGTGTAAACATTAGTATTATGTTGTTTTAAAGTGAATTTGATCCTGTTTCTTTGCATTGTTTGAGGTCTGAAAACATGTATCTTTTTTGTTATTTTGACCATTTTCTGCAAATAAATGCTCTAAACGATAATATTTTTATTTGGAATTTGGGGGAAAAATTGTCATTAGTTTATAGACTCAAACAAAAATGTTCCTTTTGCCCAAACACATACCTACAAGTAGTAAAATCCGAAAAAAAACTGCTTCAGAAAAACTGATCTCTTATTTTTTCCAGACCTGTATTGTAGAAGCAGCAAAATTAGTCCACTGTGTTCTAATTCTAATGTAATTATATGTTTTCTTTGCCTGAAAGTTGTGAAAAGTGCACCGTTTTATATCAAGTTCAATTCTTCATGTTTTTAAGACATGTCAAAATCAGGTACAGAGCCTTAAACCTGCAGAAGTTTGTCTCATTCTAGTATATGGACAAACATGTGGAAGCTCAAAACCTCCACAATTCCCTCACTGAGCTGCAGAGGCTGCACTAGCACTGATGCTAACCACTCAGCCCGAGACTTCGCACCTCCACGCTGTAGAATCGATTTACATGTGCTGGCAGGGTCATCAAAATTTCATCCTTTTCAGAAAAAAAAAAAAGAGAAATCAGAGTTGTGTGTTTGTGGAGTCCTCTGGGCATTCCCCGTCATCTGCATCTGTCATCTCCACATTAAAGCTGCATGCGCGGATACTAGTGCTACTGGAGAAAAGGAGAACAGAGGTATGGAAAAGAGGGACAAGGAAGGAGAGGAGAGAGGAAGTACGCAGGAAGTTATGAAGAGAGAAGTGAACTAGAGAGGAGAAAGGAAAGAGGACTGGAGGGACAACTGTAATGCTGTGTACAAGAAGAGCATGAGCAGACTCTACTTCCTGAAAGCTCGGGTCTTTCAACGTGTGCAGCAAGTTAGTGGAGAGCTATATGTTTACTGCTGCTGCTCTGTATGAATGTATCATGTTTGTCACTACCTCACTGTAGACCACTGTTACCTGTGCAATAGTCTGTGCAATACTTATACTATATTATGTACAATACGAAATCCACATGCAACATTTATAATACAGTAATCCCTCGCTCTATCGCGGTTTACTGTTCGCGGCCTCGCTGTTTCGCAGATTTTTAAAAAATTTTTATAGTGTAACATTGTGTTCTGCGTCCTGATTGGTTAAGAGACTGTAGACCTTTGCCGATTGATAGATGGGGGACGGGGGGGACCGGGACTAGACCAGGACTAGACTAAACCAGGTCTAGACCAGAACTAAGCCAGGTCTAAACCTGGACTGGTCCTGGACTAAACCAGGACTGCACCAGGTCTAGATCTGGACTAAACCAGGACTAGACCAGGTCTAAACCAGGCTTAAATGACCCCATGCGGCTCTTTGCTGGTTTCGTGCGGCTCTTGCGTTCGTTTGTGCATGTTTGGTTTGTGGCTCGGGCTGCAAGGACGCGGTCCTGAGGGGGAGGCATAGTCCGGGTGCCGTGGTTCGATCTCGTGCTCGCAGCCCCAGCCTAGCGCCGGTCCTAGCTATATGTTTATGTTTACGTAGAAGTTGGTTAAAAAAGATTGTGATCAAATATGTTCAGAATGTTCTATATGGAGACAAGCAGGCCACATCACCAGGCCATGCTACAGGTCAGATCTATGGAGAAGTGGGCCTCGCTCACAGTTCGGCTACGTCCCGTTTCTCTGTCTTACCCCTTCGTCTTACCCCTACCCCTTGGTTTTGCGCGTTCATGTGAGGGCAAGGGGTGTCCTGATTCTAATTTTGATCAAGGGCTCGGGCCACGACCTCGGGCTACATACCCCTTGAAACGAAATAAGCTCTCGACCAGACTTGAAACGAAGGGGTACGCCTACAAGCTCAGGCAGGTATTGGGATTACAATTACAATTATGACACTTATGTTCTACATTACTTTTAGTGAACTAGCGGTGTCTGTTTAGCCGACATTATCGCTTTCATTGAACTTTCATACATAAACAAGCACATTTTTTTGTCGAGCTGAGGTACCCAATAATCCTTGACATTTGCTTACGTTTGTTTGCGTTAATTGTTGTCGCCTCTGTAGATGTAGCAGCTCAGGTAGAGGCAAGGAACGATGACGCAAACGGTAATCGAGTGGTGTCCCATTTCTTAGGGGAACATTCGTACCCTGAGCCCTCTCAGCTCGGTATCGAGGGGCAAGACAAAGACGTAGATAAAGGGGAAGGGGTAAAACAGAGTAATGGGACGCAGCCTAAGAATGCATGTCTATGCGGTAGTTTTGAGAAAAAAAAACACCTGTAAATGAATAACTACAGGGTATAATTTTGTTTAATGTCATACAGTGGAACATCGCAGGCAAAGAAATTACATCAGCACGAGACAAGCAGATTCTAATTCAGCGTTTAGTGGGGAGAAGAGGAGCGCTTTCACACAGTGAGAGCAGGCTTCTCCTGGCGTGAGACAGGAGGGGACAGGGCTGGGGGTCTGGGGGTCACTGGAGCTGTGGAGTGGAGCTAATTACAGCCTAACCTTGTGCTCAGCTGAGGGGCTATTAAAAGATCTAAGCAGGAGATACACATGTGCATGCTAGTATTGGCTGATGTGTATAGGGTCTGTCTGGTCACCTCCTCCTCCTCCTCCTGCTGCTCCCCTCTGTCTCAGGACAAACCCAGACAGAGGCGTCCAATCAATGTAACGGAAGAGCCCAACATCCCGTAGTTCACTTCTGTATGTACAAGTAACTGTTCAGCTTGAGCCAGTTAAAGCCAAAAGAGGCTCCAGGTGTGCAACCAAAGAGCCAATCAGGAGAAAGGTTGTTGAAGGTACTGCCCACACCACTGGTTTAGAAGGAAGTGGCGAGGCACCTGCTGCTAAATGCTAGCATGAGCCGAACTCAGGAAAAGAAGGCTCCTTAATTTCGAGTAGATGAGGAGGCCAGTCCGCATGTTCGGAGTCACACCTTATTTCGCTCTCAGCTCTCGGGACCCAAACATGAAACGCAAAGCTGTAAATTATGGCTTAATCTCGGATTCCAGGCCACTTTTGACTCAAATGAAAGTGTAGACTAAGACATTGAGCTTCTATGATTTGAAAAGTGCTAAAGTTTGTGTTATTTGGAGACCGCAAATATATGCCCCCGAGAACTCACGTTACGGATATCGCTAAACTAAAACATCTCGGGAAATGCTCCAAATGACACCAAAGTGCTATTGGTGAGTAAAACAACTTGTTTTATTACCGAAATAAGGCTCAGATTGTAAAAAAAAAACGTTAATTCTCCTTTAAAGGGACAGTGTGTAAGATTTTTACCTGTTAATTACCGAAATTGAAGATACCCATTCAAAAATACATTGTTTTCCAAGCCTTTTCACTTCCATCATGAAATCAAAGTATTCTTTTGGACTTAGATATAGTCACATAAAAGGGGATCCTCCCCATATAGAGGCAGCCATTTTGAATACGAGAGCTGCAGAAGGACATTTGGGCTCCGCCTTCGGCAAGGCTCGTGGTAGCACCGGAGGCTAACCAAGGCTGTGCAAGAGGGAGAGAGGTGCCGGTCGGGGGGGGGGGCTTGTGGTTTTGGGTAAGCATGCTGCTGTATCACACATCGTAATGGATCTAACACGTGTTTTGGACTAAATTGTTTTACTGGATTTTATTCGCTGGATCCTTACGGACAGATTCAGACCAAGCTTATGGTGAAATACAGAGTTTGACCTGTACAGAGCCTTCAAAGGTAAGCTAAGTAACAAACCTTGTTTTGTGCTTTTCCGTATAAAAGCCCCATGTGCTCAGGGAGTGATTGTTGTGCCGGAAAATGATTTGCATAGTCAAAAAGAGGAGACTGTAAGGTTGCATTTGATATGTAGATTGTCATGGTACACGATCGGGAATGTGTGTTTTCATGCGAAAAGAAAAAAAAACAGTGAACGGGAGACCGCGTTTTATTAATACCGTTGTTGTCGGCGAGGGCTCGGGTACGTGAGCTGTCCGCTACGGCGCGCCCGGGTGACCCTCGAGGTTTGCCGTAGCTAAAACAGGAAGTGCCATAGCCACTATCCACCTATGCGCCACGAATCCTACACACTGGACCTTTAATGTTCATATACCGCACTTTTTGTACTATAGAGCGCACCTGACTATAAGCCGCACCAACCAAATTTTGAAAAAAAAAAAAGATTTGTACATGTATAAGCCGCACCTGACTATAAGCCGCAGGTGTCCACATTGTAACTTGAGATATTTACACAGAAAGATGGTACATAAAAGGATTTTTTTTTTTTTTTTAATTTTAATTAACGTAAATACCAGTACGTGCTTTTTGCGAACAGCGCCTATGGCAGTAACACGGCAGAAACACGGCAGTAAAACAACTGTAAAATGGCCAGCCTGTAGCCTCTGGAAGCCTTAAAATAAAGTTTAAAGTTTAACTTAAAGGGTAAACCCCCTGAAGTCAATCTCACGGAACTGTTGATAGTGAAGTGTGAGTAAAAAAATAGCGGCTTATAGTCCGAAAAGTACGGTATTTTGATTTACGAACAAAACAGCAAAATAAAAGGATCGTGTAGAGCGAGTTAATACACACATTTTAAGAGCGAAATGAGGAGCCTCACAGCAGCAGTTACAGAGAATGGGGTTCATCAATAGAAAGTGAACTGGAACGAGAGTCAATGGAGCCAATTTGCGCCCCTTGCTCACTTCCTATTTGGAACGAAGCAGCTCGTGGGTTAGCTACAGTCTATTCTCTCACCTCATCTTAAGCGCGTTGAGTGATTTACTTATTATGTAGAAATCTGTGCTGTGTTCAGTCGCCATTTTTACAGAAAAACTGCCATATCGTTTAAAATGTTTCTCTCTGATCTGAAAGATATGACTCAGTACCAAACTACTACGATTCAAAAAGGAATAGTACAAAACCCCTCTAGTCTTGGCCAACCAAACTGCAATTTCAGCATCATGGCACTGGATAGGAAATACTAAAAAGAATCAAGTTAATCTTACGCTAAGGCTTTTGTGATTTTTTTTTATTAAAGGTCCCATGGCATGAAATTTTCACTTTCTGAGGTTTTTGAACGTTAATGTGAGTTCCCCAACACTGTTTAGCCCCCCCCCCCATGGTTAAAAGTTGCGAAATGTCTAAACTGAGCATTTGCGATCCTTTTCTGCGTTACAAAAAATCGGAGCTCAAACGGGCGATTTTGAACAAGGCACCTTATTGACGTCAGATCGAAAAAAGAAATGCAAATGCAGTTCCACCCCCGTCTGTCTGAACTCAGCGTCTCTGTAAATCACGTCCAGAGAGTTTAGACTGCGAATGCGCTAGGCAATGCGAAATGCGTTTTTTTATTTGCCTGGAGGCACGTCCGAGTGTTTCTAGGCTCGTAAGCCCTTTATCTGAGCCTCTGGACACAGCAGTGGTTTCATTTTATTTTCTGTGGAAATGTGTTTATTTTTCAATGGAACGCTTCAAATCTCTCCCCCTGTGCAAAAACACAGAAATGGATCAGCTGAGAGCTGACAGCGGAGAGCGGAGAGTTTGGCCACGCCCCCACCCTCTACTATAGGCCAGCTCTTTTCTCCTCATTTGCATTCAAGCAACAACGCCCAGAATAAAGTGTTTGAGAGATATTTATGACTCTTTCTCATCTTATCTCTGTTTCTCATGCACTGAGTGTTGATGTGCTCAATGTTGACAAACCTTTTCATTGTTTATATGAAAGGCACAATATAAAATAAAAATGACTCATGTGAAGTTTAGTTATGTTGGAATGTTGCTACTTCCTCAAAAACATAAGGATATGAAAATTAATAGCAGACCAATCAGGGGCCTTCTTTCCCTGAGGTTAGCAACAAGTTTTTTGTTGACATCAACACATGACCCCCCCCTTTCAGCTTCCCTTCACTGGCTGCATGTGTGTTTTAGAATTGATTTGAAGATTTTAGTAAGCTCATTTAGGTCTTTTCATTTCAGAACTTTTAACCCTGTACGAGCCCTCCCGCAGCCTCAGATCCTCAGGCAGAACCCTGTGGCTGTTCCAAAGTCCAGCCTCCAGATGAAGGGTGATCAAGCCTTTTCAGTCCGGGCACCTCGGCTTTGGAATGAACTGCCTGAGGAGATAAGGCTTGCACCATCAGTATCATCTTTTAAAGATCCCATGACATGGTACTTCTTGATGCTTTTATATGGTTCCCTAATACTGTAAATGTCTCTGAAACGCTTTATTCTGGGCGTTGTTGCTTGAATGCAAATGAGGAGGACAGAGACAGGCCAGTGCAGCGGGTGGGGGTGTGGCCAAATACGCCACTGTTTGCTGGATTAGCGGTGCAGTGTGTGCTGTCACCCACTTCTGCGTTTTAAGCGCTTGAGACGCGTCTCATATGTTCCTATGAAAAAAAAAACAAATTTCCACAGAAAATAAAATTAAACCACTGCTGTTTCAGAGGTTCGGAGGCTCAGATAAAGGACATCCAAGCCTAGAGAGACTCTCACGTCTCTTCTGGCAAAAAAAAACAAAAAAAAACAAAAGCATCTCGCATTTCGTAGCTCGTTCGCGGTCCAAATTACCTGGGCGTGATTTCCAGAGACGGGGTGGACATCCAGACGGGGGTGGAAACCTTTCCCCGAGTGTGACATCAGAAAGTTCCCTTGTTCAGAATCACCCGTTTGGACTGTCTTTTTTTCAAACGCGGAAAAGGATCACAAATGCTCAGTTTACATATTTCTCAACTTTTAGCCATGGGGGGGCCCTAAACAGGGTAGGGGAGCTCACATTAACGTTCAAAAACCTCAGAAAGTGAAAATTTCATGCCATGGGACCTTTAAATCACTTATTAAAACAAATTTTTATTGGTTGGACTTCCTTTAGCTACTTTTAGCTTGATATTATTTATTTTTATTTGATTTTATTAGTTTATTTATTTATTATTTTATTTAATTGAACTGTTTGCATCATTGGCTGTTTTTATATGCTTTCTGGATGCTATTTTATTGTTCTTTTTTTTAAAACTCTTTATAAATAAATATTTATTATAAGTTTGATTGACAACTATCACATCTTGTTGCTAAGCGCCCGCCCCCAGCCAATCGAGCGAGTGGAAAGGGGCGAGTACCCTCAATAACGTGGCTCTGGATTGGCTCTTTGGTCGCTACAAGGCTCCGACTCAAAATTGCAATATGGAACATGTCTCCACATCAGCCGTTCTGACTTCTGTAAGCTCCACCCATCCGGGAAATGAACTGATGTTAGAGAAAAAAAAGTGTTGTCCTAACGAGTCGTGGAGTTGTACAGAGACAGGAAACTCTGGAGTCTGAGGCAGGAGAAGTTTCTTTACCATCAGTCCAGTATGTGGTGAACTTGCACATTAGTATTGGCTATTCAAACCTGACTATGCTTCCACACCAGGTTTAAACAGGAGCTAAGAAGAACAAAATGAGAAGAGCAGAGCGTACCACTTCTGTGAAAAGACATGACCAAGGACACTGACAATGTTAAAGAAGAAAACTGAATACAAGGACAAATTCTGTAACAGTTGGATGACGCCAGAGCTCACCACAGAGAAATGTAACAATGAAGCAGGTGTCCATGCTAAGACTACGCAGGTGATGCAAAATTCTACAACAACTTTTGCTGCGTCCCATTACCCCTTTGTCTTACCCCTACCCCTTGGTTTTGCGCGTTCATGTGAGGGCAAGGGGTGTCTCGATTCTAATTTTGATCAAAGATTCGGGCCACGACCTCGGGCTACATACCCCCTGAAACGAAGTAAGCTCTCGACCAGACTTGGAACGAAGGGGTACGCCTACAAGCTCAGGCAGGTTTTGGGATCAGGATGGCAGCGTCACATCGACCAGCCAAGGAGTCTCATAAATGTATTTTCAGCAGATATAATTATCGATTAACAGTTTAGCAGGTTTACAATTATGACGCTTATGTTCTACGTTACTTTTAGTGAACTGTTGTTGCGGTGTCTCTTTAGCCGACGTTATCGTTTTCATCGAACTTTCATGCATAAACAAGCTAGTTTTTTGTCGAGCTGAGTTACCCGATAATCCTTGACATTTGTTTACGTTTGTTTGCTTCAATTGTTGTCACCTCTGTAGACGTAGCAGCTCAGGTAGACGCAAGGGACGATGACGCAAACGGTAATCGAGTGGTGTCCCATTTCTTAGGGGAACATTCGTACCCCGAGCCCTCTCAGCTCGACAAAGACGTAGATAAAGGGGCAGGGGAAGGGGTAAGACCGAGTAATGGGACGCAGCCTAAGTACCCTCTTGTTGTGGGGAGAAAGTGCTAACCACTCTGCTACACTTCACATGTTTCGTTTTCATTACTGAGCCTGAGTTCAGTCCAGAATGAGCTCCTCACACGCCGAGGGTACACGGTGATGCATTATTATTGATCTCTGTGATAAGCCCTAACTCTCAGATCGAACACACTTAATTGCCCAAAATTGATTGAGAAACGTGCTGTGAAAATGTCAACTCTCCCGCCACACGACCAGAGGGTCATGGGTTCAACCAGCGAATGGATATGGATCCAACACATTTATTATGATTATAAAAACTGTAATTATGAATGAAAAATAGACATATTATGGTTTGTGGAGCTGTAGTGTACGGTTGTGTGTCATGTTTTTGTGTATTTATGCAGAATCGTCATGTGGGAGCATGGTTGGCGTAGTCTTGTGGGCAGAACGCTCGACAGAATCTCACAGCGAACCGTAAGGAGGGTTTGAACAGGGCCCAGGAGAGATTGCTAGATTAGTGAAACATGCCTGGATGACATCTAAAACCTCTTCAGGCAAGTTTTTGATGAGGGAACATTAAAACATGGTAGAAAGCTTTAACAAAAAGTTGATTTTGCATCACACCCCCTCTTCTTTTAGAGTTTTCGAGAATTTTAATAATCTTGTTCATTTCAAATATGGATGTTTTATGTATAAAGTTTTACTCATCCTCCGTTACAGGATTTTATTAAAACAAAGACTGTCAGTGGGATGGGAACTATGGCCACAGCCTGGGGGAACTGTGAGGTCCACTACACACCCCGGAGGAACTGTGAGGTCCCACACAGACGCTCTACATTCGGACAAAATGTCTCTCAGTCAGACGCTCTAAGTTCTGGAACTCATCATCACTCACACACGGACGAGTGTAATCCAATTGAATTCATGTGCACAGGCTAAGGATCGTATAGGGATTGGTTTCCCGAATCCGATTGGAACCCCTGGCTTAGGCCGATAGTAATCCGCTTGGTGTCGCCATGTGCACGATATCGGATCGGATTGGCGTACGGCGCATATGCTGGAATTTTCGCCAGGGATTTCACCCAGAAGTGGCAGGAGGCGCCGAAGCAGTCATAAGTAGCGATTGTTGCCGGAAAAGTCCGACGAAATCATGGCTGCGAAGAAAGAATGCACAACACGTACACCAATGCTGCTCCGTCAAACTCCTCGAGCGCCATCTTTGTATACCGCCACATAGTTTGTTGTGTTTTTATTGAGTAGCCATCACCCGGAAGTAGTTGGACTACAGCGCCACATAGTGTAGCGGAGCCGGCCAGGTCGCTGACCATTATCCGATTACACAAGCTTCATGTGCACTTGGATTGGAAGACAGACCACACATCGAGTAACGGGATCGGATTTCGAGAAATCCAATCCGATCCTACCATGTGCACGCAGTGAATAAGAGAGACTCCAACACTGGACACTTTAAATCACACCTGAAACAGCGGCTAAAGGAAAACCAGACTTGTGGAGACTTTTAATGTTTAACTGCTCTTATTGTCACTTGTTGTTGTTTTTGTTGTTTTTGCTGTGGCGTCACCTGCCCAGGGACGACAGATGGAAATTAGCATTTTGGCTATAATCTGGAGTATTTACACTGCAGTGTTGTAGAAGTTCATTAATATGAACTCTCCCTATTAAATAAAAGAATAAATACGAACTAAACAAATAAGAGTCTCTATAGTTTCCTTTACTTCGCTGAAATGTTCATGAACTCACAACCTCACGAGATTGAAAAGTGAAAAGGCGTCGACTTAGCATAAACCATTTAAGACACAGACACACACACACACACACACACACACCACAACTCCGCCCTTTTACTGTTTTACATAATAAGTGAAAAGCCAGGACAAGCTCAGGTCATGTGTCTGTGTAAGTGTAGGCAGCCGTCACAGTCCATTTACACACTCACTCACACACACACACACACACACTTACACACACGCGCACACACACGCACACACACACACGCACACACACACACACACACACATACACACACACACACACACGCGCACACACACGCACACACACACACACACACACACACACTCCTGTTAGCATCCATCATCCAGACACAGCACAAACACGAAATATGTATTCATACCCACAGCAAAACACTGTCCACTATGCTGCAGGAGCGGGCTATGTGCTGGTGCTTAGGGAGTGGGCTATGTGCTGGTGTGTAGGGAGCGGGCTATGTGTTGGTGCTTAGGGAGCGGGCTATGTGCTGGTGCTTAGGGAGCGGGCTATGTGTTGGTTCTTAGGGAGCGGGCTATGTGTTGGTTCTTAGGGAGCGGGCTATGTGTTGGTTCTTAGGGAGCGGGCTATGTGCTGGTTCTTAGGGAGCGGGCTATGTGCTGCTGCTTAGGGAGCGGGCTATTTGCTGGTGTGTAGGGAGCGGGCTATGTGTTGGTTCTTAGGGAGCGGGCTATGTGTTGGTTCTTAGGGAGCGGGCTATGTGCTGGTGCTTAGGGAGCGGGCTATGTGCTGGTGCTTAGGGAGCGGGCTATGTGCTGGTGCTTAGGGAGCGGGCTATGTGTTGGTTCTTAGGGAGCGGGCTATGTGCTGGTTCTTAGGGAGCGGGCTATGTGCTGGTGCATAGAGAGCGGGCTATGTGCTGGTTCTTAGGGAGCGGGCTATGTGCTGGTTCTTAGGGAGCGGGCTATGTGCTGGTTCTTAGGGAGCGGGCTATATGCTGGTCTTTAGGGAGCTCAAACTTTAACTTATATATGTTCAATGTTTTTATTTATTTTTAATTGGCACCCCAACCGTAACACCAAATTAAACTAGTTAAAGGTGCACCATGTAACTTTTCCGTATACTGGAATGCTCCAAAGTATGGCATTAAACTTCTATCTCCATGGAGACGAGCATCAAATCTGAACACACCAGAAGACAGACAGAAGAAAGTTACACAGCGCTCCGTCTTTGCTTTTTTAATATCCCCAAATAAACGTCCATGTACGGACTTCCTCACCGCGGGCGCCTGTTTCCGTAGCAACCCCAATCTAATGAGCGGACTGAACTATTGAACCCCGAGTTTGCGCAGAACAAGGGAACGCTGGTAACTTCCTCTGCAGCTTTTGATGTTTTTTTGTGGCTGTGGATGTCTCCTTCACTCCTTCTCTTCACCTTCTCCAGCTTTCCTTACCTCCACCTCTCCATCACTCCATCTTTTTAGTGTCTTGTAACTGTAATAAAACTGTAATGGCAATTTCGTTTAAAAGAATCTGTCTAGAATTTATAGCCCTATTTGCAGGGGCTTCATTTTGCCAAGAGTCCCCTGGCAAATTGCAATAATTACGAAAGTTATCTGCGTTTCTAGTCCCGTACAAATTGTCCATGTCTTTAAAAATTTTACCTCTTGTAATTCTGTTCTGTTTTCGTCTGAGAATTCAAGCTAATAGTGAATGAAAGCGTCTCTACGGTCCTAAATCAACCATATTTACTCTCCACGGACTTTTTGCAATTAAAATAAATAAATAAATAAATAAAAACAACCGCGGTAAAGATTCGGAAGTGCAGTCCCGTTGTCGTGGCAACCGAAGATCAGTGGCGTGGAGAATGGGTGTGGGTTTTTTCGGTGCGTGAAAGGACAAAAAGAGAGCGACTGCAGAGCTAAAAACAAGCTGAAAATAAAAGTAATTTTGGCGACGTGATGAATGAAAAGGTTCTTCTCTCGGTTTCGGTGCTTATCAGGTGCCATTTCCAGAATTAAGTCCATAAAAACAGGTAGTTCTGACATTGCCAATCCCGTCCGAATGTACATAACAAAAAGTGTATTCACACTGTCTGGAATGTTTCCCAGTATGGCATTAAAACTTCCTATCTATACAGAGACCAAACCAGAGCATGTCTTCTCAGATTTATGGAGAGATGACCCTGCTCATAGTCAGAACGCCTGTTTTTCTAGCTATTTTTGAGCTTTAAAACCAGGTTTAATTCAATAAATGTAAGGCAGAGCTGTTTAATGCCATACAGCTCTGGAAAAAAATAAGAGACCACTGCATTTTTTTTTTCTGAAATCAGCATCTCTACATGTATTACAGCCATTCCATTCCAGCGTCTGTTGAATTCCAACACAAACACAAAGCTGAGCTACTTCAGTTCTTGCACCAGAAGTGGAATAAAGTCACCCAAGAACAATGTGAAAGACTTGTGGAGAGCATGCCAAGACGCATGAAAGCTGTGATTAAAAATAAGGCTTATTGCACCAAATATTGATTTCTGAACTCTTCTTAAGTGTAAACATTAGTATTATGTTGTTTTAAAATGAATTTGATCTTGTTTCTTTGCCTTGTTTGAGGT
This sequence comes from Paratrypauchen microcephalus, assembly GCA_036785185.1. Taxonomy (NCBI): domain Eukaryota; kingdom Metazoa; phylum Chordata; class Actinopteri; order Gobiiformes; family Gobiidae; genus Paratrypauchen; species Paratrypauchen microcephalus. Next base: position 4,233,021 of record JAVJIX010000017.1, read on the forward strand.
CTGAAAACATGTATCTTTTTTGTTATTTTGACCATTTGTCATTTTCTGCAAATAAATGCTCTAAATCAGGGGTGTCAAATATGCGGCCCGGAGGCCAGATCTGGCCCTCCAAGACCTTTAATCTGGCCCTCGGCTGATTTTCTATTAAAATATTAATTATATTTTAATTTTCTAAAATATTGGTAATTTTCTGCGCCTCTGTGCGTGGCCCCTCCCACCAGAGCAGCACAAATGAAGACTTGCCTCTTTCCAAACGATCTTAAAGGTCCCATGGCATGAAATTTTCACTTTCTGAGGTTTTTGAACGTTAATGTGAGCTTCCCTACCCTGTTTAGGCGTCCCCCATGGTTAAAAGTTGCGAAATGTCTAAACTGAGCATTTGCGATCCTTTTCTGCGTTAGAAAAGATCAGAGCTCAAACGGGCGATTTTGAACAAGGAAACTTATTGACGTTAGCTCGAAAAAAGAAATGCAAATGCAGTTCCACCCCCGTCTGTCTGTACTCAGCGTCTCTGTAAATCACGCCCAGAGAGTTTGGACTGCGGAGGAGCTACGCAATGCGAAATACGTTTTTTTATTTGCCTGGAGGAACTTGCGAGTGTTTCTAGGCTCGAAAGTCCTTTATCTGAGCCTGTGGATATCTGAAACAGCAGTGGTTTAATTTTATTTTCTGTGGAAATGTGTTTATTTTTCAATGGAAGGCTTCTCATCTCTCCCTCCGCGCAAAAACACGGAAGTGGGTCAGAGCGCACAGGGCACAGCTGAAAAGGAAAGAGCGGAGAGTTTGGACACGCCCCCACCTATAGGCCATCTCTTTCCTCCTCATTTGCATTCAAGCAACAACGCCCATAATGGACTGTTCCAGAGTGACATTTATGACTCTTTCTCATCTTATCTCTCTTTCTCATGCACTGGGTGTTGATTTTGAAGAAGGATTCATTTACAGTATTAGGGAACCATTAAGGAGCCATATAAAAGCATCAAGAAGATCTTTTAAAGGTCCCAGGACCATCGTTTTGACTGTTGACCATGACACCCTCATCAGCAAAACGTCAAAAATGAGAAAAGTGGACGCCGAGTGCAGGATTTTCCAAGAAAAATGTACTAATTCCTATTTATTCACGGAGGTGTATGCTTATGTTGAAATTGCATTTTTCTTCAGGTTGTTCATAACATTATAATATTTTATAAAATAAAGAGATCATCAAATAAAAAAGACTTCTGTAATAGATTTGTATTTCTCTGCACAAATATTTGGACTTATTGCTATTTTAGGGGTATATATGCCAGGAGTTTTCTGATCCGGCCCCTTTGGGATCAACGTGGGTTGGATACGGCCTCCTGGACCAAAATGAGTTTGACACCCCCGCTCTAAACGATAAGATTTTTATTTGGAATTTGGGGGAAATGTTGTCAGTAGTTTATAGACTGAAACAAAAATGTTCCTTTTGCCCAAACACATACCTATAAGTAGTAAAATCAGAAAAACTGATCATTTTGCAGTGGTCTCTTATTTTTTCCAGTGCTGTATTAGCATTAAACATGTAAAACTGCCCCCTAGAGGTGAGAATCTGGAAATACCTATGTCTAAAGAGACTTCTGGATCCACCAACTCAAGACTCTTGCTCCTCATGCACTTAATGTGGACTATGTATGTTATGAGAATGTTTTTATGCATACATATAAATCGTTTTCTTGTTGTAGCGTGTGCTGATCTCACTTTCGCTGGTGGGGAATATGAGCACCTGGGCTGGCAACCATTTCATATACCGTGGTCCAAAGCAAGAAAAATGATCTGTCGAAGGCTTTTTGCCGAAACCTTATTTAAAAAAAAAAAAAAAAAAAGCTTTTGGACATCAGCCATCTGAGTGTGCGATGCATTTTTCCACTTTTAAGTCAGCACTATTCGCTTCCACTTTCAGCGAGAGCCGTTCCAGATGGATAAAGTGTAGTATGGACTTAAAATAATGACCATTTTCCAGCTTGGGTGCTCCCCATACTTGAACCTGGTGAAGGGCTCCATCTACAAGCAGCAGAGGGAATTACCACGGAGAAAAAAACAAATCTTAGAAAATAATGAACATGCCCCCGACATGTTCATAGAAGCCTGCAACTGAAATTAACGTGATCTGATGGATGAAACGCTTAAAAAGAGTGATTTATGGTCTTCAAAACTGCATTTCTATCTGTGACGCAACAATCCTGGGAAAATTCAAACTGCTTTTTTTCTGAGGACGTTTTACAGAGGACTATTAAAACTACCCTAGTTTTAAGAATGGAGATAAATACTTAATTACCAGTGTCCTTTCCCAGTTAACCGTTTAGTTTCAGTTTCGTTTTCATCTCCAAACTCCCGAAAACAGACGAGTTGCTACGTGAGCCGTGATTGAACCATACATCATTATTTCCATTTTCTGGTGACAAGCCAGCTGTCTTTGTTTACTCTGCATCCGTCTCACTTATCTCCCGCTCACCCACTCACGCGAGACGGCACCCTGTCAGCAGCACCCATGGGCGCAGCTGTGTGGGCCTCCATCAGGGAGAGGGCGGGTGATGAGACAGTGATGAGCTGTCAACGTTCACCGGGAGACGCATGGATCCTGACTCCGGCCGACAGAAGGGGCGCTAACTGAAATAACGCTCGTATTGAAACAAAATTTTTAGCAGTCATGATTGATGAAGGTCTAAACTGGAGGTCCCATTTAAATTACACTAAAAGCAAAATTTCCAAAGCGGTTTCTGTGTTGCATAAAGTAAAGTTCTCGCTAAACAGTGCAGCATTATTAACCTTGTAGAACTCTATAATCGCACCATATCTGATGTTCTGTGTGGAAATTTAGAGGTCGACATGTAAAACTCACCTACAGCCATTATTTATTTTACAGAAAAGGGCTTTGAGAATTATCACCAACAGTCAGAGCCAACAAACCCATTATGTGTTAAAGGAGAATTAACGTTTTTTTTTAACAATCTGAGCCTTATTTCGGTAATAAAACAAGTTGTTTTACTCACCCATAGCTCTTTGGTGTCATTTGGAGCAGTTTCGTAGATGTTGTGGTGTAGCGGTATCCGTGAACGTGAGTGCTCGGGGCATATGTTTGCGCAAACTTTAGCACTTTTCAAATCACAGAAGATCGCTGTGTCAGCGTAGACTTTAAGTGGAGTCAAAAGCGGGCTGAAACCCGATATCCCACTCGAGACAGCAAAGGCATCGATATACAATGTCCACATAAACACCACAAGGTACTGTCTTTTCGTAGACGGGCCGTCGCTCGCTGTTCTCTTGTGCGCTGCTCCTCAGTCTCCGCTTCCTTCTAATATCTCTTCCTCCGTATACTCAGGCTCAAAACGATAGGGACGGCCATCATTCTCAAATAAGTCCTCTTCAATCTCAAAGTCCGAATCTTCAGCCATGTCTCCCAACAGAAAAGTTCTGAGCGGTGTTAGCTTCTTTTGGACTATTCGGTGTTTATCTGCTTAACCGCTGTGACTTCACGCATGCGCACTGTCCTCTATGATGACGTCATCAAATGAAATTATAGCTGGATATTGGGTTTCAGGCCGCTTTTGACTCCAAACCAAAGATGGCGGCGCGTGAAGACGCAGCGGCCCCTCGTCCGGCCGATAGCGTAGTGTTTTCACCGTCTTTGTCTAGTCTCAGTTCAGCATTCAACACTATAATCCCACAGCAGCTCATTATCAAACTAGACCACCTGGGGCTCAGACCTCACTCTGTAATTGGCTGCTGGACTTCCTCAGTGAGAGGCCACAGGCAGTGCGGGTCGGCAGAAACACCTCAAGCTGCATTAGACTGAGCACAGGAGCCCCCCAGGGCTGTGTGCTCAGTCCGATGCTCTTCACTCTGCTGACCCACGACTGCTCACCAGCGTTCAGCACCAATCACATAGTGAAGTTTGCGGACGATACGACTGTGGTGGGTCTCATCTCTAATAACGATGAGACAAACTACAGGAGTGAGGTGAGCCTTCTGACCCAGTGGTGCAGCAATAACAATCTCCTTCTTAATGTTGAAAAGACCAAGGAGATTGTTATTGACTTCCGGAGAGGCCCCACCCAGCACCCCCCACTGTCCATCAATGGTGCTGCTGTAGAGAGGGTGAGCAGCACCAAATTCCTGGGGGTGCACATCAGTGAGGACCTCTCCTGGACAGTGAATACTGTATCACTGGCAAAGAGGGCTCAGAAGCGCCTCTATTTCCTCCGCAAACTGAGGAGAGCTGGAGCCCCTCCACCCATTATGACCACCTTCTACCGAGGCACCATTGAGAGCGTCCTGACCAGCTGCATCACTGTGTGGTACGGGAGCTGCACTGAACAGAACAGGAAAGCTCTGCAGCGCATAGTGAATGCAGCTGGGAGGATCGCTGGTGTCTCTCTCCCTCCCTCCTAGACATTTTTAACACCCGGCTCACCCGCAGAGCGTCCAGCATTGTGGGTGACCCGAGCCACCCCGCACATAGCCTGTTCAGCCTCCTGCCCTCGGGGAGAAGGTACCGGAGTCTCCGGGCCCACTCCACCAGGCTTTCAAACAGCTTCATCCACCAGGCTGTCAGGAGGCTGAACTCACACCCGAACTCACACCTTACCCATCTCCCACCCCCCACCCCCCATATTGGCATAACCTGTATTCCATAAAAAGACCTATCACTCTAGACACTTAAAAAAAAAAAAAAAAAAAAAAAAAAACTGCTGCTAAGGACTACTGTTGCACTGTTGCACATTTACATTTACTACTGGATTTTACTCCTGTTGCACTGTTGTTTACTACTGTTATTGCACACTTACATTTACTACTGGAATTTTTAGTACTGTTGTTTACTCCTGTTATTGAATTTTACCCCTGTTGCACTGTTGTTTACTACTGTTATTGCACATTGACTACTGGAATTTTAGTACTGTTGTTTACTCCTGTTACTGCACTAGAATTACTACTGTTGCACATTATTTTTATTTTATCTTAACTCCTATGCACATTCTACTGCACATGACCAAGTCACTGCTGTATCTTCCATTGCACATTTTTGATGCACACTGCACACTTTGGAAATCTGTATATAGTATAGTTTATTTATTATGTTGCACTGTTTTAAGATTTTAGATCGTAGACTTTAGTTTTAACTTTAGATCTCTGTCTTAGATAGTTTTTTGTTGTGTTTTGTCTTCATATTGTATTTTGTACACTGTCTTTTTGCACTACCTGGCCAGAGAGAAACAAAATTTCGATTCACTGTATGTTGAACACATATGGCAGAATTGACAATAAAGCTGACTTTGAACTTTGAACTTTGAACTTTGAACTTGAAGTCTTCGCTGACACAGCAATCTTCTGTGATTTGAAAAGTGCTAAAGTTTGTGTTATTAGGAGACCGCAAACATTTGCCCCGAGAACTCACGTTACGGATACTGCTACACCACAACATCTACGAAACTGCTCCAAATGACACCAAAGTGCTATGGGTGAGTAAAACAACTTGTTTTATTATCAAAATAAGGCTCAGATTGTAAAAAACGTTAATTCGCCTTTAAAGAAGAAGAAGAAAACATCCTTTATTTATCCCTGTAGGGAAATTGTTTCTCTGCATTTGACCCATCCTTCAGGAGCAGTGGGCAGCTCGTCTTTCAGGCGCCCGGGGACCCATCTCCATGATCTTATTGCTAGGCTTGGTCAGGACTAAGCTGGAGGATTTTACCTGGAGAATGTTTTGGGTTGGAGTGCCTGGAGAAAACCCACCCAGACATGGAAAGAAAATGCGAACTCCACACAGAACCCACACGGAGCGACCCGGGGATCGAACCCGGAACCTTCTTGCTGTGAAGCATGAGTGCTAGCCATATTTAAATCTAAACTACTCAAATCAAGTACATTCAAGTCATTTATTTGTAGTTAGTTTGGCAGTGCAGTCAGCAAGCCTTCACCCTCTAATCAGAAGATATCCAGTTCCGGACAAGAAGGGCATCTGGCATAAGAATCAGACAAAACAATGACGTCATTATAATGTGTTTTCACTTTTTTTCTATAGATTCTCTGCTATTTTAACAATGTAATTTCAGCGACTGTACAGAAGTAACAGCTGATCTTATCTCCACGCCGCTCTGTGTATCGAGGCGGGCTAACCACTCTGCCAGCCATCTTATAACTGCTCCATATTGGGGTCACAAGTTTAAATAGCTTCTGCACACACTACCGTTCAGTTTACTTGTCTCGGCAGTAGATTAAGGCCTGTGGGGTCATGGCAGAGTGGTTAGCAGTCTGTGTGCTCCTGTCTGCTCCTCTGAACTCCACTGTAAGGCAAAGCAGATCACAAGACATCCATCTAATACTATCAACTGCTATTTTTATCACAATGTATGGCGCTTGGCAGCAAAAAGATGAAAAAGAGATTGAAAGGAACATAGGAAAGTTAGAGTGTACATTCATACCATGAAACTATTGTAAGATTAGAATATGTGTGTAGAATCCCTCAGTCGTCCAGGTAGAATCCATGTCAACTGGACAAAAGTTTATTTTGTCGAATACCAATCTGCTTCTTCAGTTCTGTTGACTGTTGACAAATTGAATTTCTCCTTTTGTCATAGAAGGAATAAGAACCAAAGATGGTGTTGTATGAGTTTCAATGGCCTGTGTTCATCTGAGCATAATAATAATAATACTAAAAAAATCTTTCCACAGTATGGACTAGAGCCTCCCAATGTCTGACAACAGAAATCATTTCTGATCTATTCTGATCAACAAGATGGTGGCTAGAGCGGAGCTAGCATGGACTCAGAGTAGGGCTGGGCGGTATACCGTTTTTTTTTTTTCATGATATGAATTTTTCATTTACCGCAATACCAGTGAGTGTGTGCGTACAAAACGTTGGGAACACAGAGCGGCGGAACGTCGCACCAGGAGACTGTTTTGCAGTGGCATGAGAGCGGTGGAAGCGTAAGCCGTATCCCAATTCAAGGGCTGCAGTCTCCGCTGCTTTTTCGGCAGCTCCGAAGGCCGCAAAAGCTGCAGCCCTCGAACTACCCTCCGCAGACCACAAGGCGTTGCCAAGATGGGACAGGTCCATGGAGCCGATGACAGCGCCCAGACACGCTGCTAACGCTAATGCTAACAACACGCACCACGCAAATTAAGATAAGATAAGATAAGATAAGACTTTATTGATCTCACACAGGAGAAATTTACTTGTCACAGTAGCTCCAGGTAGGGACAGTTTGAACAAGAAGACAAGTGCATGCAGGCAAAAAAAGGCATAAAGATAGGTGATAATAATAATTAAAAAATAAGTAATAAATCGAATAATAATAATAGTAGTGATAATAATAAAAAACAGTGACAGGGAGAGTATTGAAAAAATTGGAAAAACGATATTGCACGATAGGAGTATTGAAAAAACAACAATATTGCACATTGGGAAAACGATATTGCACGGTAGGACTATACAGTAGAATTATACAGTCTGATGGCGGTGGGGATGAAGGATCTGCGGTAGCGCTCCTTCTTGCACTGGGGGTGCCTCAGTCGGCTGCTGAAGGAGCTGCTCAGCTCCTCTACAGTCCGGTGCAGAGGGTGAGAGGTGTCGTCCTTAATGGACATGAATTTGGCCAGCACCCTCCTTTCAGCCACCTCCTCTACAGAGTCCAGAGGACAGCCCAGGACAGAGCTGGCCCTCTTAACCAGCTTATTCAGTCTTTTTCTGTCCCGTTCTGTGCTGCTCGGGGCCCAGCAGATGACAGCGTAGAGGAGAGCAGAGGCCACCACAGAGTCATAAAAAGTCTTGAGCAGAGGCCTGCTCACTCCAAAGGAATTCAGGAGGTGGAGGCGACTTTGGCCCTTCTTGTACAGGGCGTCAGTGTTGTGGGACCAGTCCAGTTTATTGTTTAGGTGAACACCCAGGTACTTGAAACTGTCCACAGTCTCTATGTCCTGCCCCTGGATGTTCACCGGTGAGTGAGGTAGTGGTCTCCTCCTGAAGTCGATCACCAGCTCCTTTGTCTTACTGGTGTTAAGGCTCAGGTGGTTGCGCCCACACCAGTCCACAAAGTCACTGATGACCGAGCGGTACTCCAGCTCGTTCCCCTCTGACACACAGCCCACAATGGCCGAGTCGTCAGAGAACTTCTGGAGATGGCAGCTGTCCATGTTATATGTGAAGTCCGAGGTGTATATGGTGAAGAGGAAGGGTGAGAGGACAGTTCCCTGGGGAGCCCCAGTGCTACAGACTACCACCTCTGACTCACAGCCGCGCAGCCGCACGTACTGTGGACGGTCAGTGAGGTAGTCGATGGTCCAGGCAGCGAGATGTCCATCAACTCCCGCATCCTCTAGCTTCCCCCGCAGCAGCGCCGGCCTGATGGTGTTGAAGGCGCTGGAGAAGTCAAAGAACATGACTCTCACAGCAAATTACGCACACGGATCAACAACCCTCGAACTGGGAGAAGGCTACAGTGTGTGTTGAGCGGTGAACAACATGGACGTTGTTGTTAGAAACAGAGGAACTTATACCGAAAATAGGAGCCGTGTCAGTTTGTGTGGAAGAACTTCGGCTTTAAAAAAAATCTGACGCTGATCAAACAAACATATAGTAATGTTGTCAGGCTAAAGTTGTAGCGACAAAGACGTCACTCAAAGACGCGTTTGCTAAGGGGACCGCCTACGACAAGAAAAGCAAACGTTGCAATGATATTACCAACGCTGTTACAATCCATTTAGACATGGTACCACTTAGTCCTGTTGAGAAAGGAGCTTCAAGGAGATGATTAAAGCACTGGACCCAGATATGTTTTGCCAAGTTAAATTTACTGCAGTAATTATTCTCTAAATTATTAGGAAGTGGGGTTAACACTGAGTCATGCATAAAAAAATAAAAATACAAAATACCGTCAAATACCGTGATACTGGTATAATTTTGAAAAATACTGTGATATCAACTTTTGGTCATACCGCCCAGCTCTAGCTCAGAGTAGGGCTGGGCGCCGAAACTCAGTTCCAAGTAGGAATTGACCGAAAAGGGCCGATAAGCACTGATAGCGAAAAACTGACATTGTTTCTATGCCAATTTTCGGTTCCTTGGCCTTAAATGCGAGCGTCAATAAGCTAATAAATATATCACAGTGATTTAACAGCAGCACAGGTGATCTCATGTCTACGCCCTAAACAAACTCAAAGGCACAAACAGCACTCACAGTTTAACTTAGTTCTATATGTGTCCAAACATTAAAAACAGGAAAAACGTCCAATTCTTTACAGTGCCTCAAAGTCAAAGTGCGTAATAATAAATCCACAACTATTCAGTCTGTAGTGTCCACGTAAAATTGAAACCAAACAGAACCAGATAACATGAACCAAACTATTGGTTTTGGTAAAAGCGAAATTTCCAAATTTAGTGCGGTAATATCCAGTGTGGAGCGTGTGTCTGCGTAAAGATTAGTTGAAGACAAACGAAAATATGAACCAGAACTCCAAAATCCTCCTCATCTGTAAAGGTGTAATTCACAAATCTGGTGTAGTAAATATATTGTGGAGTTGTGTGTTTAAAGACATAGCCATACGTGTCTGCTCAAAGTTCTCCATAGTTCTCTGTCCAGGTAGCAACGCAGTAGAAGCATAAAGTTATTTATCAAAACAAAGAGCATGTGCTTTGTGCGCTGCCTTTGATAGAAGAGCAGTATACGAAGAAAACCAAAGTGAAACTTAAGCGTGCATATGTCCTCACGAGGATCAGCTGTGCGTTCTGGTTCATTTGCAAAAAAATTCCATTAAAAAAGAACAGTTCAGGAACCGGTATCGAAAAGCAGTTATCTTCTTAAATCTTACAGGCACTTTGAGGATTTAACATTTTTTAAAAAGTGAATGTTGTGAAAATAGAGAATCCTACCAAATCTGCCCGTTACGAAAGCTGTGGATGCCTTGTCAACTGAATTTCCAAAAAATGTGTTCTATGAGAGAACACCAGAGCGTCCACTAATCGATCTTGCCCCAGGACCAAGGGAAGTGTCTTATCTAGTTTTTATCATAGATATTATTCATAGTCATGGTTTACATGAGAAGACCCGAGAACATTTTTGTCCCACAATGAGGAAATTTCAATGTCCACTACTTACTTACTTTACTTCCTGGTTTAGTCCCATTCTCAATTTTACAGCCCTATAATGTGTAGTCAAGCAATAAACATGGATGTTTTTATTGCACTATAAAACATGTCCTTACTTTGAGCAAACTTTTGGGGACAAACTGCAGGTCCCCATGAGACCTTTCATAAAGATCATTTAGATTAAGGTGAGGGTTTAGCATAGGGGGACAGTGTATTTATGAATGAAATTATTTATTTGAAACATACGTTCATACGTGTCCATCTGAACTCGGGGAAATTCACCGGGGACCAGACCAACATCTTCATAAAGTATCAGAGAAGCGTGTGTTTTGGAAAAAAAACATTTCTGCTGTATCTGACTGGCTTGAGAGGTGATCATTTAGGAGGCTGTGAGTGGCAGTGACAGACAGATGGCCAAAGTGTAAAAAAAAAAAATTGGCGTGTCAGACTTCCTGGTTGAATTTGCGCTTTATTTGCAAAGGCTAACCGCACAGGGCTTTGGAGGAGTTGGTATTCCGCAGTGGATCGGCCAGTGTCACATTCAGATCAGTGGTTTGAGCTCGCGATGCCACAGCTCAGGCTAATGAAGTCTGCCCTTTTCTGTGCTAAGCAGCGAGGCACAGCTGCTAATGCTAATCATGTGCACACAGTCGACCAGAGAGACCGGAGTGACCAGAGTGTCCAGAGTGACCAGAGAGACCAGAGACCAGAGAGACTGGAGAGACCGGAGTGACCAGAGTGTCCAGAGTGACCAGAGAGACCAGAGACCAGAGAGACTGGAGAGACCAGAGTGACCAGAGTAACCAGAGAGACCAAAGTAACCAGAGAGACCAGAGAGACCGGAGAGACTGGAGTGACCAGAAAGACCAGAGAGACCAGACTGACCAGAGAGACCAGAGTGACCGGAGTGACCAGAGTGACCAGAGAGACCAGAGAGAGCAGGGTGACCAGAGAGACCAGAGTGACCAGAGAGACTGGAGAGACCAGAACAGACCAGAGAGACCAGATGGGACGATCAACAAGAACACCGTGATTTGGAGCTTTTGCAAAAAATAATTTTCCGATCACCGAAGCTGCTCCAGCCTGACGGATCATTTGAACGATAAACACGTCCGGACAAGTTCTATTGTTACCGGTGATAGAACGAACGTGAGCGAACTTCACCAAACCACCAAACCAACAAACCAACAACCCAACAAACCACGCTCTCAGAATTTGGGTTCTTTCTCTGTCTGAGCGACTAATTAGATTGATTACAATGCGACTAATTAGATTGATTACAAATCCTGTAATTAATCAGACTATTTTTTAATTGCCTGACAGCACTAGTTTTTTGTATTATTTTTATACAGATCTAAACTACAGTATTTGTACCCAAAATAAGACAGAAGATTTTGTTTGTGGAGGAAACGGTGGCACTTCAAAAACTGCACTCTTTGCTAATTGGGTTCATTCAAACTGCGATTTTGATTCGATTGTGATTCATCTTGTCGCCCAAATATGGAAGACAGATGGTTTTTGGAGTTGGAGCTGTGCACTGGCACCTGCCCTCTGCTCCTGTCACTGGGAGCCCTCCCAGCTGCATTTATCATCCAGTCTGGCCCAGTCTAATGACGCCAGCCCAGCCAACCCCAACCCCGTCCCACAGATGGATGGAGCCGTCAGCCATTTACATCAGGCCCATTGTAATCTACTGAGAAAGGCAGTCTGGTTTTAAAGTACAAACAGGGCCAATCACAGTCAGGGGGTGAGGTTTCACAACAGCATATCTGGTCCTATATTACGTAACATTGACTCTTGTAAGCTTTAATCTATGTTAGAACGTTGTTACATCCTCAAAAACATACCTGGAGTTATTCAAAAGTTCAAGACTCCGTGCTCCTGGTAACAGCAGGAACATTCAACAATTCATGACGCTGTAGAGGCGAAAGGCGTTGTTCGCTCTAGCCCAGAGGTCGGCAAACTTTACCACTCAAAGAGCCATTTGGACTCGTTTAATACAATAAAGAAAACACTGGGAGCCACAAAACCCTTTTGAAATTTAAAATGAAATAACACTACGTATAATGGCCTTTTTGCCTTTGTGCCATAGAATTACATTTTGAATGAACACAATGAATGAACTAAAATAAAATATATTTTATTAAATACAGTGGTCCCTCACTAATCGTGGTTCACTTTTCGTGGCCTCACTGTTTCGTGGATTTTTTTAATTTATTTTAAAATTGTACTTGTTTGTTGTAAGTTTGATAACACAATACTTTCTTTTTGAATCCTGCACTTGACAAATAACCCAAAGTATAACCCATAAACAAAAACTAAGGACCTGTTTACACGAGAACGTTTATGGATAAAAATATTTTATCAGAAGTGCCTTTCGTTTAGACGGTGACGGCGTTTTGGGGGCTTAAAAACGCAAAAAACTAAAACCGCCCTCCAAAGTGGAAAACTTGAATACGCTCCACCGTAGCGTTTTCATCTACTCTGCCCAAGACGCAAAACTCTCGTCAAATCTGCTGACGTCCAGTGCGTGTTTACGTCACATCGGTCCATATATCAGTGTACTTTGTTTGGCAGGACTCCCAGTCCACACCTTGGTGCTTTGTAGTCTAACGTGGTCTGAAGCGATAGTTGAACTTCTTCGTCTGACCACACACATTTTTTTTGCTACCGGTAGCCATGTTTTGTTTTGCTTTTCGTGGCGCAGATGAGAAGAAGGAAGATTCTACACATGCGCATGGACATAGTGATAATGTATCACAGCACCACCTAGCCTCCTGGCATGCATACCCAATCCAATTCCACACACTTTTGCGTCACCGTATGCACGCAGATTTCCTCCTGAAAACGCTCGTCTAAACATGGAATAAAAGGTGAAGAAGTGACGCCACTTTTGCGTCTTCTGTTCAAACCGTCATCATATAAACGTAACCTAAAACTAATAAAAACTAAACTCTGGAGACCTGGAGACCCACCACGCGCTGGCCACTGCTCCTGAGGCGATGCCCTGGTGGCATTGAAGGACAAATTTCCCTAAGGGGACAATAAAGTAATAAAGAAGGTCTGATTAGGACCCGGGAGAAATCACTAGATTACATTTTTGGCTCTTCCTCTCCTCAAACTGCCCTCACACAGATCTGCTGACCAGTCCTGCTGTTAAACTCTCTCAGACCTTTGACTGAGACACAAAGTAAATGTTGTTGCAGCAAAACTTGAATTTCCCCTGGGATCAATAAAGTATCTCTCTCTCTCTCTAAAACATAAGCCTAACAACATTATAATATCGTAGAGAGCTCCAAAAAGTCGATTTTGCATAATACGCCTTTTAAAAATTCCATGAGTGAAAATAGTGGAATTCAATCCGATTAAGCTTAATGAGGAAAGTAAAGATGTCTCTTTTCTCATCATCTCATCAGCTTTATTCCTTTTAGTTCTGTCTTCACATTATCGTTAAAACAAAGCACTACCAGATGGACTTCCGTTGCAAAACACCATGACAAACTTATGCAGATCTGGAAAAAAATAAGAAACCACTGCAAAATGATCAGTTTTTCTGATTTTACGACTTATAGGTATGTGTTTGGGCAAAAGGAACATTTTTGTTTGAGTCTATAAACTACTGACAACATTTCCCCCAAATTCCAAATAAAAATATTATCGTTTAGAGCATTTATTTACAGAAGCCGACAGAGGCCATGTATCTTCCACATTAATAACAAGAAAATTAACTCGAGATCTCGAGAAAACGACACAATTAATTTGTGATCTTGAGAAAACAAAGAGATTTATTCCGTCTCAAAACATGAAACATTCTGGATGTTGTAGTTTTAACATATCGCCACTAGATGTCACTGTGGAGAGAGTTTTGAACTGTGTTTCAGCTCCGGCACAATCACTTCAACTGCTTCGGTGTTTCAGGAAGCCTCACTTTGCCCATCCCTAGTATCTTCGTCGGTAAAGACGAAGCCGGGCCAGTCTTCTGCGGCGGTGCTGCGGACTAATCTTGAAATAATCCCGAATTAAAAGACGTAATGCAATCTCCCCTTGTGTCAACCCCTGATCAAAATCTTGCCTTATCAGCTGATCGATTATTATTCCAGACATTCTAATGACCAAAAACGCATCTATTCAGAATGAGAAATAGCCCCGAAATCAGCCTGTCACAACGAGGCAGTAGACGTTTCAGTTGTTTTCTCGAGATCACGGAATGACTGTTTCGTTTTCTCGAATTAATTATCTCGTTATCTCGGGATAACAAGGAAGAAAAAGTATTGCTTATGAATATGGCCTCTGTCGACTTCCGTATTTATTTGCAGAAGATGACAAATGGTCAAAATAACAAAAAAGATCCATGTTTTCAGACCTCAAACAATGCAAAGAAACAAGATCAAATTCATTTTAAAACAACATAATACTAATGTTTACACTTAAGAAGAGTTCGGAAATCAATATTTGGTGCAATAACCCTTATTTTTAATCACAGCTTTCATGCGTCTTGGCATGCTCTCCACAAGTCTTTCACATTGTCCTTGGGTGACATTATTCCACTCCTGGTGCAAGTACTGAGGTAGCTCAGCTTTGTGTTTGTGTTGGAATTCAACAGACGCTGGAATGGAATGGCTGTAATACACGTAGAGATGCTGATTTCAGAAAAAAATGCAGTGGTGTCTTATTTTTTTTCAGAGCTGTATTATATTTGACGAGTGAGCTACTGTACCCAAATAATTTCCCTTGTGGATCAATAAAGTTTGTCTAAGTCTAAGTTGCTCATGGAAACAACAGTATGCCCTTGGTTGAGGGTTGAACTGGCTTATCTGGATGTAAAATAAAACCCTGGTTAAACACATAATTTTAGAATCCAACTTTCCTACATTAACTGAATATTACCTCCACACAAACCCCGCTCACACACACACACACAGCTCTTTACGACATGAGCAATTATCAAACGGCCTCCAACTCTTTCTGTGGAGCCAGGAGCGCCCGATGGACCCGTCTAAATGACACTTGTCGTATTGACGCCGGGGGAAGCCCAAGCGCCCGTCTGTACAGTCCTGGCAGGCTCGGCGCTAACAGCTCAGCGCTAACAGCTCTGTGCTTTAGTGGTGGATGAGAAATAGTGCTAAAAGTCATAAGCTAGGCCTTCATTATATCTGGTTCTGAGCGTGTGTGGGCCATTCCTCATTCCAGCCAAGAGGTAATGACTAATAAAGCCCGGGCCAGCTTCTTTCCGCTGGCTCAAAATGGCTGCCGTATTCATAGTTGCAGGTGGTGAATGGTGAATATTACTGGGTTGTTGGAAACCGGACTGATGGTTAGCTGTACAGCTCTGGAATAAAAAAAGAGACCACTGCATTTTTTTTTTTGAAATCAGCATCTCTACATGTATTACAGCCATTCCATTCCAGCGTCTGTTGAATTCCAACACAGACTTGGAGTGGAATAAAGTCACCCAAGAACAATGTGAAAGACTTGTGGAGAGCATGCCAAGATGCATGAAAGCTGTGATTAAAAATAAGGGTTAATGCACCAAATATTGATTTCTGAACTCTTCTTAAGTGTAAACATTAGTATTATGTTGTTTTAAAATGAATTTGATCTTGTTTCTTTGCATTGTTTGAGGTCTGAAAACATGTATCTTTTTTGTCATTCATTCATCTTCTTCCGCATTTCCATTTTCTGGGTCACGGGGGCAGCAGTCCAAGCAGATCTGCTGTCCAGAACACGATGCACCAGCCCCCATGAATCCTCCCACGGGTGGTGAGTCCACAGGAGGACGGCTCACGTCACAATAGCCTTGATGTATCTTCTGTCATGGGGTCTACCAGTGTCCACAAACACTGGGGGCGAGGTGGGGTTAAGTGTCTTGCCCAAGGACACAACAACAGCGCTCATCTGTGGGAGCTGGGATCACACGCAGTCAACCCGTCAAGAGCGAGATAACGAGATAATTAATTCAAGATCTCAAGAAAACGAAACGCTGTGACAGGCTGACTTCGGGGCTATTTCTCATTCTGAATTTTTGGTCATTAGAATGTCTGGAATAATAATCGATCACCTGATAAAGCAATATTTTGATCAGGGGGTGACACAGGGGGAGATTGCATTACGTCTTTTAATTCGGGATCATTTCAAGATTAGTCTGCGGCACCTCCGCAGAAGACTGGCCCGGCTTCGTCTTTACCGACGGAGATACTAGGGATGGGCAAAGTGAGGCTTCATGAAACACTGAAGCAGTTGAAGCGATTGTGCTGAAAAAAAGTTCGAAACTCTCTCCACAGTGACATCTTGTGGCGATATGTTAGAACTACAACATCCAGAATGTTTCATGTTTTGAGACGGAATTTTTATTTTTTTTCGAGATCACGGAATAACTCAAGAACAAAAATTAATTGTGTCGTTTTCTCGAGATCTTGAGTTAATTTTCTCATTATTAAGGTGGAAAATAATCATTACGAACATGGCCTTTGTCGGCTTCCACAAATAAATACTCTAAATGATAATATTTTCATTTGGAATTTGGGGGAAATGTTGTCAGTAGTTTATAGACTCAAACAAAAAATGTTCCTTTTGCCCAAACACATACCTATAAGTAGTAAAATGAGAAAAACTGATAATTTTGCAGTGGCCTCTCACTTTTTTTTCCAGAGCTGTATATGTACAAATCAGAATAAAATAGAAAATAGGTAGTAAAATATAAAATACAATATCAAATAAGATGTCCAATCACAGCTTTATACACTTGTAGGGAGTATTATAGTATAAATGTCGTCCTGTGTCTCTGTCCTGTCCTGTATCTCTCGCCAAGACGCTTAAAAGCGCACGGTGAAGATGTTCTGGTAGGGGACGCCCCACCTGTTTGTCTCCAGGGAAATGTTATTGCATTGCCAAGAATGTTCCACAGTAATGCATTATATTTATCTTGCACATTGGCCCTGTCAAATAAAGCCTTTGTGCCAGAAAATACAAAGAACTGAAATACTAATGCACTCGTCTGATATAGTGCTCTTGCAGACACTCAGAGATGTGCATTCTTCATTCACTCCACACTCGCTGGTGGCAAGTTACTATTGGAGTCACACCATCATCCCCTCCAGCCTTGTCGTGGAAATTATCTGTAAAATAATACCAAAACATACGACAAGACTATGTTTATGTTGGTTTATTACATTTGCACTGGTAGTAAACAGTCTCACTACTGGCTGACAGAGTTTCTGCTGCAGTGAGCCCAGAGCGATAGGGTAAAAACTTAAAACTGTCTGAGGTTCAAGCCAATCTCGTAGAACAATTTTAGAAGAAGAACAATACATTTAGGTCAGTTCGGCTGGCCATTTGGCCTTCTTGGCTCAAACAGGTAACACCTTTACATCTGAGCATAGGTCAGGATGATCAAATAACAGACGGCAAAAGGAGAAATTCAATTTGTCAACTGGACAAAAGTTTATTTGGTCGAATACGTTTCGCAGCTCATCCAAGCTGCTTCTTCAGTTCTGGTCAGACACTGGTAGACACTGCTTATATCCGCCTGAAGGGGGCGCTAACTACAATGAAATCACTGTGAAACTACCACACCTACTTGTTTACAGTTTCTGTTAGTTAGGTAACCTGGCTATCCCTATTGACAGTAGGGATAGGGACAGCAGGTCAGGTCCAGAGGTGTGAAAACACCATTATGGCCCTGAATGGTTCTGCTAACAAGACCCCACACTCCACTCCCACTGCAGATCTAATAAGCCCACCTAACTAACACAAACTGTAAACAAATAGGGGTGGCAGTCTCAATGTCATTGTAGTTCGCTCCTCCCTTCAGGCAGTGTCCACCAGCGTCTGACCAGAACTGAAGAAGCAGCTTGGATGAGCTGAGAAACGATTTCGACCAAATAAACTTTTGTCCAGTTGACAAATTGAATTTCTCCTTTTGGCGTGGATTCTACCTGGACAACTGAGGGATTCTACATGCAAAAAAAAAGCCGTGGAATAAAACAGCAGACGTGTAAATGGCAAACCCAAAGGAACCTATAGCCTTTCTCTGAGACTAAAGGATTAGACAAACAATAGTGTGGCTTTTTACACTTCTCACACACACAGTATTCACACTAGGCAAAGTGTCTTGCCTAAGGACACAATGACAGTTTTTGCCACTGGTGCTCCAGTTCTGCACTTGGAATTCCCAGCGGTCTCCCATCTGAGTACTAACTTAGCTTCTGAGATGTGACCAGATCAGGGTTTGACAGGAGGTTTGTCCATCAGTGATTCCATCTGACCTGTGGCTCTGTGACTTGATAGTGCCACCTGCTTTGTTCCAGACCATAGACTTTATAAAGAAGACGACTTAGTGCTCAGCTCCAGTCAAATGAAGCTCATCATGGCCGATCATGTAAAGGAGGTTAATAGGATCATTTTAAAACCAAAATGACGAGGTTTTCAATAGAAAGTGAATTTTAATCAGAGCTTGAAGGAAGCACTTCACCCATTCTCACTTCCTATTTGGACTAAACTAAACTAAACTAGATAAAGTTAAAATAAGAGACCACTGCATTTTTTTCTGAAATCAGCATCTCTACATGTATTACAGCCATTCCATTCCAGCGTCTGTTGAATTCCAACACAAACACAAAGCTGAGCTACTTCAGTTCTTGTTCTTGAGTGGAATAAAGTCACCCAAGAACAATGTGAAAGACTTGTGGAGAGCATGCCAAGATACATGAAAACTGTGATTAAAAATAAGGGTTATTGCACCAAATGTTGATTTCTGAACTCTTCTTAAGTGTAAACATTAGTATTATGTTGTTTTAAAATTAATTTTATCTTGTTTCTTTGCATTGTTTGAGGTATGAAAAGATGTATCTTTTTTATTATTTTGATCATTTGTCATTTTCTGCAAATAAATGCTCTAAACGATAATATTTTTATTTGGAATTTGGGGGAAATGTTGTCATTAGTTTATAGACTCAAACAAAAACACATACCTGTAAGTAGTAAAATCAGAAAAACTCGTCTTTGTAAAGTTTTCTTAAGGCATGTGGTTCTGGCCTGGTAACCAGTTGCACAAACATGAGTCACAATGCAAGTCTGAGTAAAAGAATAATGAGTTAGAACAATGGGTTAAAATGATGTCCACTAACAGTACAACGCAGCCCTCAGTACAGAAGTGTGCAGAATCAAAACTGGCTCAAACTGGCCTCCTCTGCTCCTATAACTCACAGCGCTGCACTCCAGAGCCCAACTTTTCTTTTGGACGCAGACTTTTTTAATGCATTTGTCTGAGAGGTTCGATAGTTTTTGCTGAAAGTTTTCCCTGATAACAGAAGGCAATACATTACACTCTTATCTTAGTGATGAACAAAACAGCTGCATCAGGAAATATATGTTACCACAATAGGAGCATTGTTTCTCGTTTGCTTTTCGTCTCCATCAGACGTTCTCCTTTTCATCCTCTGCTCCATCTGACCCTCTCCTCTCCATTCTCTGACCTTCTCCTCTCCATTCTCTGACCTTCTCCTCGTCATCCTCTGCTCCTCTGACCCTCTCCTCTGCTCCTCGTTCCATCTGACCCTCTCCTCTACACCTTTGACCCTCTCCTTTTCATTCTCTGCTCCATCTGACCCTCTCCTCTGCTCATCTGACCTTCTCCTCTCCAGTCTCTGACCTTCTCCTCTTCATCCTCTGCTCCTCTGACCCTCTCCTCTTCATCCTCTGCTCTCACCAGCTAATTTTCTGTCCTTGTAAACTGCACCTATAAATTTCCTTTTTGGTTTCCATCACGGTCTGGTATCTGGCAGCTCTTCCTCCCATGTTCCAGCCTCCTGGCAAATGCTTAAAGGTCGTGATATTGGTTCCAATATTTTTAAGTATTCAAGACCATTATTCAAGAACACTTTTTACACCAAACTTTTATTTCTGCTTGAGTAATAGTGTACGGCGTAACAGTACTCGTACTTCAGTAAAAGTTGTGGTTACTCTTCCCACTGTGAGTGTGTCTACAAGCGACAAAACCTTTAAACCATTGTCCCCTCATCAAAAACAGACTTGTATTTGTATTTAGCTTCATTCACGCTGGTTTCAGTAATGCTATGGAAGCCCCTTTGCCTCTGAACCACAAATAATGTGTAAAGTGAATTTTCCCAGGATTGTTGCATCACAGTTTTTAAGATAAGATAAGATTTTATTGATCTCACACAGGAGAAATTGAGTGCGTGCACATGGTAGGATCAGATTGGATTTCCTCCAAATTTGATCCCGTTACTCAGCGGGTGGTCTGTCCTTAGATCCCAGTGCACATGAAACTCGTGTAATCGGATAATGGTCAGCGACCTGGCCGGCTCCGCTACGCTATGTGGCGCTGTAGTCCAACTACTTCCGGGTGATGGCTACTCAATAAAAACACAACAAACTATGTGGCGGTATACAAAGATGGCGCTCGAGGAGTTTGACGGAGCAGCATTGGTGTACGTGTTGTGCATTCTTTCTTCGCAGCCATGATTTCGTCTGACTTTTCGGGCAACAATCGCTACTTATGACGGCGTCGGCGCCTCCTGCCACTTCCGGGTGAAATTCCCACGCATGCGCAGTACGCCAATCCGATCCGAAATCGTGCACAAGGCGGCACCAAGTGGATTACTATCGGCCTAAACCAGGGGTTCCAATCGGATTCCGGAAACCAATTCCTATACGATCCTTAGCCTGTGCACATGAATCCAATACGATCCCAATCCATTTGCAATCGGATTACACTCGTCCATGTGCACGCAGTGATTCACTTGCCACATTAGCTCCAGGCAGTTTAGTGTAAAGAAAGTTAGAACCAAGAAAGTGCATGCAGACAAGATAAGTAATAATAATAAAATAAGTAAATAACATGAAATTAATGCTTTTCTCCATGGAGATGTTATTGCTTTGTCTGGAATGTTTCAAAGTAAACCTTTCTATCTTCATGGAGACCAAACCAGACCAAGTTACAGCTCAGATCTGTGGAGAGACGACCCCGCTCACAGTCAGAATGCCTGTTTTTCTAGGTATTTTTGAGCTGTAAAACCAACTGCAAAGTAGAGCTGTTTAATGTCACACTGTGGAACATTCCAGGCAGAGCAATGACGTATCCACAGAAACGAGCTGGTGACGGACCTCCAACCAAAAAGTTACTTAAGGTGCATTAAGTAACTTTTTGTTACTTTATGTCAATAAATCATCGGCAGACTTGTATTTTCTGCATTTCTTTCTTGTTTATTTTAGTCGTGTGGAACAAAGGAGATCACCGGTCACTTATAATCTAAATAACAAAATAAAACTTCTGTCTTTAGTTCCGAATTTAGTGCTACGCTTTTTTATTCTACAGAAATCTGTGATCTCTGATTGGCTAATCCACCTGAGCTCGGGTAGACTCGGGTGACCACACTCACATCTCCGTAAGGTGTTGGAGAAGTGTGCAGGCCGTATATTCACTTTTGCTTTCGGAATCATGTTTTTATCTCGATGTTAGTAAATCTTTCGCATTCCCCAACGTGCTCTAACACAAACTCGTAAACCGGCTCACCCATAACTCGTGCGGTCCCATCACCTCGCCGTGTTTTTTTCTTTTTTTTTTTTCTTAAATTCCAAAACGCAGATATCCTCCTACGCTCCGCTGCTTTTCTATTAAGTCGTGCCTGATTTAAAAAGATCGCCTGGCGTCTACCGTCTCCCCTCCTCCCCTTCCCCCCCTCTCTTGGATAACGTCGCCGGGCCCGGTAATGGCATCTGGCACCGGGGATGGGCAAACGGGCGGGCACCAGACGCGAGGAGCTCCAGCCAGACGAGGGGGAGGTGGCGGAGGGACGGCGGAGGAGGCCGGGGGAATGCCTAATGAGCGACCAGCTGCACGGGCTACATTAGCTAACTGCATTATTCACAGTACACAGCTATTTATACGACGTGATCTCAGCAAAGGAGACAATACACTCCAGGTTTAGGATGGGCTGTGCAAAAACTACTGAAATATCGATATATTGTATTGTTTTAGACTGAGACAAACTTTATTGATCCACAGGGGAAATTATCTGGGTATAGTAGCTCAAGAATCACAATATAACAACAAAGATAAACAAAAAAATAGAAGGTATAGCAAAAAAGAGCAAGAGACAATTGTCAAATGAGACATAATTTTAAAAACAAAAAATAAAAGTGTATATATATACAAAATAAAATAGAAGAATAAGTAATACAATATAAAATAAAATACAAAATCTCAGCTATATACAGGAGATAAGAACGGCAGTGTAATAATGTACTGATTGACAGAGCATGAGGTTATCCGTTACTTAAGATTGAGTTGTTGTACAGTTGTAGGGAGTATTATCTGTTACATAAGGGTGAGTTGTTGTACAGTTGTAAGGAGTATTATATAGGGCTGAACGATTTTAAGAAAAAAAATTCTTAAAATCGATTTCATCCACCATTTTTTTCAAATTAAGTTGCAGTGCAAGTGAACATTTGCAAACGTCACAGAAACTTACATCATACCATTCAAACACTAAATTCCACTAAAGTGTAATGCAAGAATGAAAACTAAAGTCAATAATTTATTTCAAATGTAGTCCTGTTTATTAAAAAGAAACTATGCTATGCTATACATAGTCTACATTGAGTGCTTGAGCAGCCACAGTTATTACAACTGAAGAACTAAAAGAGCATCTGTGTCTTAAGTCTTTTAAAGTGGTGCAAGGTCAGTCTTTTATGGCTCAAGGGAGGTTGACTGTTGTATTTTATAACAAACGTATAAAATACAATGCAACATAAACTTAACTTGGCGGCATGGTGGCTGAGTGGCTAGCGCTCATGCTTCACAGCAAGAAGGTTCCGGGTTCGATCCCCAGGAGTTTGCATGTGTGGGTTTCCTCCGGGCACTCCTGTTTCCCCCACCAACCCAAAACATGCTCCAGGTAAAATCCTCCAGCTGAGGTCCTGACCAAACCGAAGCAAGAAGATCATGGAGATGGTCTCTGTAATAATGTAATGTGCTGCCCACTGCTCCTAATAACAGGATGGGTTAAATGCAGAGAAGAATTTCTCCAATAAAGTCACTTCTTCTTTTAAATATAGCGATGCTAAATATATCTCCTGGTGTCTTCAGCTGCTTCTGTCATATGGAATTACACTGGTAAACAAGCTGTAATTGTCTGTTTGGCCCAAGTATCACTTCTACTAGACGTTTCACTGGGGTTTCTCGTCATGCAAATACAGGTGGTGAACTTTCAAGTGGTGGTATAAACTGGTTGTGTTTCCACTGGATGTGGCAACTTTAGAAGAAGAATGAGAATAAGTGACTTTATTGATCTCACACAGGAAAAATTCTTCTCTGCATTTAACCCATCCTGTTATTAGGAGCAGTGGGCAGCACATTACTGCGCCCGGGGACCATCTCCATGATCTTCTTGCTTCGGTTTGGTCAGGACCTAAGCTGGAGGATTTTACCTATGGTGCATGTTTTTTGGGTTGATGGGGGAAACCGGAGTGCCCGGAGGAAACCCACCCAGACACGGGGAGAACATGCAAACTCCACAGAGAAAGGCTCAGGCGACCCGGTGATCGATCCCAGACCATACATGCAAACTCCACACAGAACACACACAGAAAGGCCTGAGCAACCCGGGGATCGAACCCCACTGAGCCACCGTGCCGCTGCAGACATGTTTAGCGCAGCGCCTGTTTCTGATGTTAGTCTGCAGCCTCAAGCCCGAAATACCGACATATTGTTTCTCTTTGGGTTCAAAACCCCTGACGCCGCTTCTGGTCCCGCTGAAGCCATTTCTGCAATAGTTGACCAGCTATACTGATTGAAGTCGAGAACACGTGACCTGTCCACGCGCAGCTTGCCGCTTCTGATTGGTGAGTTTAGCAGCGTGGCAGGGAGGCGGGTCAGGCGGCATACATGTGTGAAATAGTTGACGAAACAAAACCTGGGTCAGCACTGCAAAAAACTAACGAGCTTAACGAACTTTAACGATTTATGTGTTTTCTGAGATCACGATTTTCGATCTAAAATTATAGATCATTCAGCCCTAGTATTATAGTATGAATGTAGTTCTGTATCTCTCACTGTTCGGATCTGTAATTTGATGATACAGATGATTCGATATCGTATAGTATTTTTAGGTATATTTTACTTAATTATTTTGTGTAAGAGCAACTGTGTTGACATTTTTTGATGAGTAAAATATTTTTGTTTGTTTATTTCATTCATAAAGTATAAAAAGACATCAACAGTGTGATAACGTTACAAGAAATGAATGAAAGGGAGCAGAAAGAAGAGTAATCTTATTGAAAGTTAATTTCATATTATCTTTGCACAAACTTGGTAGACTTTTTAGTATCACAGCCATGATTTAGGGTATGTCCGATTCCTCTGTCTTACCCCTTCATCTTACCTCTACCCCTTAGTTTTGTGCGTTCATGTGAGGGCAAGGGGTGTCTTAATTCTAATTTTGATCAAGGGCTCAGGCCACGACCTCGGGCTACATACCCCTTGAAACGAAGTATGCTCTCGACCAGACTTGAACCGAAGGGGTACGCCTACAAGCTCAGGCAGGTGTTGGGATCAGGATGGCAGCGTTACATCGACCAGCCAAGGAGTCTCATAAATGTATTTTCAGCAGTTGTAATTATCGATTAACAGTTCAGCATGGTTTACAATTATGACGCTTATGTTCTACGTTACTTTTAGTGAGCTGTTGGTGCGGTTTTAATTGTAGTGATGTCTGTTTAGCCGACGTTATCGTTTTCATTGAACTTTCATGTATAAACAAGCTAGTTTTTTTGTCGAGCTGAGGTACCCGATAATCCTTGACATTTGTTTACGTTTGTTTGCATCAGTTGTTGTCGCCTCTGTAGACGTAGCAGCTCAGGTAGAGGCAAGGGATGAAGAAACAGGGGAACATTCGTACCTCGAGCCCTCTCAGCTTGTTATTGAGGGACAAGACAAAGATGTAGATAAAGGGGTAGGGGAAGGGGTAAGACAAAGAAATGGGATGTAGCCTTAGTCTTTGTTTTTCGCTGAACTGTATCAAATCGATTTGAAATATATCATACTGAATCGTACATCCATCCATTTTCTTCTGATTATCTGGGGCCGGGTGGCAGGGACAGTCTGGGAGTCTTAGCAGGGACTCCCAGACTTTCTTCATCCCAGACACTTCCTCCAGCTTCCTCCAGTGGGACCCCAAAGGCCTCTTTCCGGTATATTGTGTCAAATCGTATTGAATCGAAAGTGCGTTGTATTGAAAAACATATCGTGATCTATATATCGAGGTATGTATCATATCAGCAACTTCTTAAAGATCCCATGACATGGTACTTCTTGATGCTTTTATATGGCGCCTTAATGGTTCCCTAATACTGTAAATGAATCCTTCTTTAAAATCAACACTCAGTGCATGAGATATGACTCTGACTGTCTTCATGAGGCTTTATTCTGGGCATTGTTGCTTGAATGCAAATGAGGAGGACAGAGACAGGCCAGTGCAGCGGGTGGGGGTGTGGCCAAATGCGCCGCTGGTTCCTCGTTTAGCGGTGCGCTGTCCCCACTTCCGTGTGTGTAAGAGCGGAGGAAGATATGAGACGAGTTGCATTAAAAAAAACACATTTCCACAGAAAATTAAATTAAACCACAGCTGTTTCAGAGGTTCGGAGGCTCGGATAAAGGACATCCGAGCCTGGAAACACTCTCACGTGTCTCCAGGCAAAGAAAAAAACGCATCTCGCATTGCGTAGCTCGTTTGCGGTCCAAGTTCTGTGGGCGTGATTTCCAGAGACGGTGGGTAGACATCCAGATGGGGGGTGGAAACCTTTCTGCGAGTGTGACGTCAGAAACTTCCATCATTCAGAATCGCCCGTTTGGGCTGTCTTTTTTTCAAACACAGAAAAGGATCGCAAATGCTCAGATCGATACCAAAATATCGATATATCGATCCTGATGGGGTATTGAATATGCATCGATCCTGGTATTAAAATATCGATACCAAGTCATGTTTTCTTACTGACTTAACTTTCAGTTTATTTAGTTCAAATGCATATGTGTTTTGTTCATTATTCAACCATTGCCAGTTGTCAGGCACTACTTTTCCTTCCGCGTTCTCACCAAACGTGGGGTAGTACGTCATCCCGCGATAGACTCACTGCTGTGAGATTTGAGTCAAAGTGGCGCGGGGCTGCGGGAGCCATGGGAGACCGCAAGCGAAGTGTAGTCTGGTTAACACCTGACCATATCACAAGTGAGATATGGGTCTGGAAACTCGCTTCGAAAAATCCCGTAGCGGAGGTGTGGTTAGCGATTGCCAACGGCCGTTTATTGGGCGTTATGAATGTCTATTATTGAGCGTATACGTAAGTCCATAGCCAATCATGTCAGTTGTCAGTTCAAACTACAAGCTTCCGTTTGTCATGTAGTACGCGTCACCGTCTTGCCACACCTCCCCCGCTCTCTGATTGGGGCCCTAAATCTGGGACTCTCGCTTGGACGAGTTTCCAGGCCGCCTTCCAGTTCGAAACGAACGGAAGCGGCCTGGGAATTCCCAGGCTAAGCGAAGTGTGGTGTGAAGTTACTTCCACACCGTGGACGACAATGTTGCGAAGTGAGGTGTGTACCAAAAAATGATCCGATATTGTGGCAATACCACAAATTTTAAATAAACACTTGATCATAAATCATAAACCTCATCATGACGAAATGCTACTGACCAAACGACGACAGGAGGCTAGTCAGGCAGCTCCCTCCAGCACAGCAGCAACAGCAGTACGACAGAGGTCAGTTGCCGAGGCGTTTGAGAGAGGGAGAGTCCAGGGAACCATCAAACATGTAGAAGACTAAGAGTGGTGTATGTGAGAGGAGAATGTGTATGTGAGAGTGAGAATAGTGATACTTCATTTGTTGTGTTCTTGTGTTCTTTTTTCATAGGCTGCAAGTGCCCAACTTACAATAGATTTATTTATTTTATTTAATTTATTTATTTATTTGATAGGGACAATGCACATTAATGAACATAAGTATAAAACAAATGTAAATATGCTGAATTTTAGCTACAAAGCTAGTTTTCATCCGCAGTCCCTCGGCAGGCAAATACATAAAAATACAACGTGCAATACAAGCAGCACAAACATGCTGCATTGCCATTTTCATTTCATCAAAGATTTTTTTTACAGATATCTGGTGTTAGAATGTGTGGAGCTAAGCCCACTGGTGGAGCTTTGCGAAGCCAACGTATCTAGTTAGAGCCAGGTTAGTGTTTTTCTGTAGTATTAAAAAAATGTATGAAATATCGGTATCGATATCGCGATTCTAACCCTGGTATTACTTGGTATCGTTTTGTTTTATCATCCTCTGACCGTGTTACTGAGTAAATGCAAGATGGATATGTTTCGTGCCCCACCGGGATATTCCATACAAAACAATAAGATCGCTACGGTGACAAACATGTAGCAGGCCCTCCACCAGAAAGGTTACACATTGCACCTTTAAACAAGCCACTCTCAAATAAACGCAAGCTAGTTAGCGTTAGTTTTTTAAATTACCTTCCTGTTCAAAATAACACCTAAACAGGACCATGAAAAGGTGCTGTTTAAATCCATTTTGTATTTTTTCTTGAGCTTTCAGGTTCTCTTAAAATTTTTGCTAATGTGTGCATTGTGTCTCCGTGGTAAATGCTGAACATTTCACCTTAGACGTACATGAAGAACACCACCAGCGTTATGTCACTGCAACGTATCAATAAAGTGGCATGTTTTTCTTATTCTGACTCGGTTTGGTGGATAGTCACCCACCTGTAGTCAATGTTTATCCTAGTTTTATATAATTTAAGTGTCTGTTTGTGAAAAAAACATTGAAAAAATGTCTGTCCTTTGAAAACTACAGGTGGAGCAGTCATAGCCAAATGGGTTATTGGGTTATTTTTTCACTGTAGCAAAGGCTTGTCCCAGAAACATGGAAAACTGTGAGAATGTGTTGCTAGTTTATGTGAGATTAGAAGCATTTCTGAGATTCTCACGGACAGAAATACTGAGAGAAATTGTCTTTAAAAATGTGCTCCCTGTTGTAGAATAATAACTATCAGTATCATCCTGGAGGTGTTCCTCATGTATGTCTATGGCAGAATGTTCAGCAGTTACCATGGTCACACATTAGCATATACTGTCAAAATATCCATCCATCCATCCATTTTCTTCCACTTACCCGGGGGCAACAGTCCAAACAGGGACTCCCAGACTTCCTTCACCCTGGACACTTCCTCCAGCTCGTCCGGGAAGACCCTAAGGCGTGCCCAGGCCAGCCGGGAGACATAGTCCCTCCAGCATGTCCTGGGTCTTCTCCGGGGCCTCTCCTGGTGGGACATGCCCGGAACACCTCCTGAGGGAGGCATCCAGGAGGCATCCGGAACAGATGCCTGAGCCACCTCAGCTGCTCCTCTCGACGTGGAGGAGTAGCAGCTCTACTCTGAGCCCCTCCCGTGTGACGGAGCTCCTCACCCTATCTCTAAGGGTGTGCCCACCCACTCTTCGGAGGAAACTCATTTCGGCCGCTTGTATCTTGTCCTTTCGGTCATTTTCCAAAGCTCATGACCAAAGGTGAGGGGAGGAACATAGATCGATGGTAAATCGAGAGCTTTGCCTTTTGGCTCAGCTCCCTCTTCACCACAACGGTCCGGTACAGCGACCGCATCACCAATGCCACTGTCAAAATATGTTAAAAAAAACCAAAAAAAAACTCAAGAAAAATGACAAAATGGATTTAAACAACTAATTTTGAGGAGCATGCGATCAATGGAAATGTTCATGGTTCTCTTTCGCTCACCTCTAGTTTCAACTAAACTGGCTCTTTCTATTAAGATTGCCTTAATGAAGCAGTTTTAAATTCTAATAAGCCTCAGACAGAGCAGTGCCAACAGTTAGCATCACACCCCCAAGGAACGCTGATGACATCAGATGGAAAGTGTCAGAACAGTTCTTACTGATAATAACCTCAAACTCTCAAACCAACAGTTACAGAAAGTGAGGCAGGAGTCCAAGCACCAGAGGAGCAGAATCAATCATCTGTGTTCTTGCATTAAGATGTTTGAGCACTTTAGATTCTACTGACGAGGAATGGACTTTGAAACAGATTTAGGATTTTAAAGTTCTATGCAAGTCACCGCTTCGAGACAGAGTCGACAACAAAAGAAGGTTAAATTATGTGAACTAGACAAAGGTTTTACAATGAATAGGCTTTTTTTTCCCACTCGTCTTTTCAGAGGCTTTTCAGTTCAACACAGGGTTAGTCACAGTGTGGGTATTAGAAGACACACGCTCTGTCTGAGGCTTTTTAGAATTCAAATCTCTGCTTCATTAAGACAATCTTAATAGAAAGAGCAGGTTTAGTTGAAACTACAGGTGAGCAAAACAGAAATGAACACTTGCATTGATCACAGGCTCCTCAGAATGTGTTGTTTAAACTCATTTTGTCCTTTTTCTTGAGTTTTTTTTTTTTTACTTAAAGATCTCATGACATGATACTTCTTGATGCTTTTATATGGCGCCTTAATGGTTCCCTAATACTGTAAATGAATCCTTCTTCAAAATCAAGACTCAGTGCATGAGAAAGCCCCATGAACACAGTGAGAGTCATAAATATCTCTCTCAAACACTTTATTCTGGGCGTTGTTGCTTGAATGCAAATGAGGACAGAGACAGGCCAGTGCAGTGGGTGGGGTGTGGCCAAAACTTTCCTCTTTAACGGTGCGCTGTGTGCTGTCACCCACTTCTGCATTTTAGCGGGAGGAAGATATGAGACGATTTTCATAAAAATAAAAAAATAAACGCATTTCCACAGAAAATAAAATTAAACCACTGCTGTTTCAGAGGTTTGGAGGCTCAGATAAAGGACATCCGAGCCTGGAAACACTCTCACGTGCCTCCAGGTAAATAAAAAACTGCATCTCGCATTGCGTAGCTCGTTTGCGGTTCAAGTTCTCTGGGCGTGATTTACAGAGATGCTGGGTAAACATACAGACAGGCGGTGGAACTACATTTGCATTTTTCCCTGAGTGTGATATCAGAAATTTCCCTTGTTCAGAATCGTCCGTTTGGGCTGTCTTTTTTTCAAATGCAGAAAAGGATCGCAAATGCTCAGTTTACACGTTTCGCAACCTTTAGCCTTGGGGGGTGGGAAGGGGCCTAAACAGGGTAGGGGAGCTCACATTAACGTTCAAAAACCTCAGAAAGTGAAAATTTTATACCATGGGACCTTTAAAACATATTTTGACAGTACAGCTCTGGAAAAAAAATAAGAGACCACTGCATTTTTTTCTGAAATCAGCATCTCTACATGTATTACAGCCATTCCATTCCAGCGTCTGTTGAATTCCAACACAAACACAAAGCTGAGCTACTTCAGTTCTTGCACCAGGAGTGGAATAAAGTCACCCAAGAACAATGTGAAAGACTTGTGGAGAGCATGTCAAGACGCATGAAAGCTGTGATTAAAAATAAGGGTTATTGCACCAAATATTGATTTCTGAACTCTTCTTAAGTGTAAACATTAGTATTATGTTGTTTTAAAATGAATTTGGTCTTGTTTCTTTGCATTGTTTGAGGTCTGAAAACATGTATCTTTTTTGTTATTTTGACCATTTGTCATTTTCTGCAAATAATACGGAAGTCGACAGAGGCCATATTCATAAGCAATATTTTTTCTTCCTTGTTATCCCGAGATAACGAGATAATTAATTTGAGATCTCAAGAAAACAAAACAATTATTCCGTGATCTCAAGAAAACAACTGAAACGTCTACGGCCGCGTTGTGACAGGCTGACTTCGGGGCTATTTCTCATTCTGAATAGACACGTTTTCGGTCATTAGAATGTCTGGAATAATAATCGATCAGATGATAAGGCAATATTTTGATCAGAGGGAGATTGCATTATGTCTTTTAATTCGGGATCATTTCAAGATTAGTCCGCGGCACCTCCGCAGAAGACTGGCCCGGCTTTGTCTTTACCGACGGAGAGATTTAAAATGAATTTGATCTTGTTTCTTTGCATTGTTTGAGGTCTGAAAACATGGATCTTTTTTGTTATTTTGACCATTTGTCATTTTTTATTTTGAATTTGGAGGAAATGTTGTCAGTAGTTTATAGACTGAAACAAAAATGTTCCTTTTGCCCAAACACATACCTATAAGTAGTAAAATCAGAAAAACTGATCATTTTGCAGTGGTCTTTTATTTTTTTCCAGAGCTATGCTAATGTGTGACCATGGTAACTGCTGTAACATTCCTCCATAGACATGCATGATGAACACCTCCAGGATGAATTATGTGAACTAGACACAACTTTTACAATGAATAGGCTGTTTTGTCCACTCGTCCAAGAAGCTTTTCAGTTAGTCACAGTGTGGGTACGAGAAGACACATTAGGGCGATTATGCAACAAATGAGGTGACAATTCACACCTTAGCTGCCTACAGGGGGATATCGGCGTGTTCACCTCTCCCACTGTCACGCCTCGAGCCAGAACCAAATACAACCATCCAATTTAAATGTGAAAATGGTCGCCCATAGTTTCTGAACAATTCTGAACAGAATCAAACTTGTCTTACCTCCGACACAGTTTAGTAGAGTTAGTCAAGACCACATGAATAAAGGCCAAGACCTGTTTGAGACCACAGCGTCCAGACCAGGGGTGCTCAACCTTTTTTTAACTGAGAGATCTACCAAGGGAAGGAGGGGGGCTGTTTTAGTCCTGATTTAGTCCTGGTTTAGTCCTGGTTAAGTCCTGTTTAAGTCCTGGTTTAATCCTGTTTAAGTCCTGGTTTAACCCTGGTTTAGTCCTGTTTAAGTCCTGGTTTAACCCTGGTTTAGTCCTGTTTAAGTCCTGGTTTAATCCTGGTTTAGTACTGTTTAAGTCCTGGTTTAGCCCTGATTTAGTCCTGGTTTAGTTCTGGTTTTATCCTAGTTTAGTCCTGGTTTAATCCTGGTTTAGTCCTGGTTTAGTCCTGGTTTAATCCTGGTTTAGTCCTATTTTAGCCCTGGTTTAGTCCTGGTTTAGTCCTGGTTTAGTCCTGTTTAAGTCCTGGTTTACTCCTGGTTTAGTCCTGGTTTAATCCTGGCTTAGTCCTGGTTTAGTCCTGGTTTAGTCCTGGTTTAACCCTGGTTTAGTCCTGTTTAAGTCCTGGTTTAGTCCTGGTTTAATCCTGGTTTAGTCCTGGTTTAGTCCTGCTTTAGTCCTGTTTTAGTCCTATTTTAGTCTTGCTTTAGTTCTGTTTTAGTCCTGGTTTAATCCTGGTTTAGTCCTGGTTTAGTTCTGTTTTAGTCCTGGTTTAAGTCCTGGTTTAGTTCTGTTTTAGTCCTGGTTTAGTCCCGGTTTAGTGCACAGTCTAATGTTGACACAAGCCGCTGCTTTCACCTAATATCAGGAATCAGGAAGGCTTTTATTGCCATATGAGTGAACAGGTTCACAACATTAGGAACTTGCTTCGATACCTGGAGCGGACAGACACTCCGAGCACCAGGGCGGCCATTCGCGGCGCCAACTTGGTTACAACAGAGTAGGAAAAAAAAAGATGCAGACAATTTTACAACATGTAATGACAGAAAAAACTAATTGGAGAGGTAAACATACGGTGATCTTTTTCTTTGGCAACAGAAGGAAGGGTGGGGGGTCAGATTGGAAATCAATAATTGATTGGAAACTGACGCAGAGGCAGACTTACTAAATAGACAGGGCAGAGTGTTTTACATAAAAATGTCAGTGTGAGCCGAATGGAATGTCTTGTTTTTGTTTTGTAGAGTGCTGTGTAAGATAAGGCCCCAGCTGTGACCTTGGACGTGTTTGTGCAGAAGCAGAGTCAAAACAAAGCAAAGTCCAGTTTAATCACAATTTCAGGAGAAAATTTAGCATAATCAATACATTTTTAGAATCCAGGCAAACAGACAATTTGCCAGAACCCTGGTTTCTGCCAGTCACCCCAACTTCATGCCACCAAGCAGGTCTGCGCGACTCGCAATCCTCCCGCTGGCACGTATGATGAATGAACGCAGACTGATTCGCTGTTCCACACAGTTCCACATCCATTATCCGAGATGTTATCCAGTGCCAGACA
The DNA here is from genome assembly GCA_036785185.1 of Paratrypauchen microcephalus. NCBI lineage: Eukaryota > Metazoa > Chordata > Actinopteri > Gobiiformes > Gobiidae > Paratrypauchen > Paratrypauchen microcephalus. The sequence continues at coordinate 4,266,222 of JAVJIX010000017.1, forward strand.
GATTTCCACAAATTAGGTGTTTCAGTTCAATCTGTGTTTCCCTTCATATCTCGTCCTCCCTAGTCCGCCACAGCCCCACTATCGTGTAAAATGACCTCCGGCGGCTCGGCCTCTTTTATCCGGTTGGCTCCAATTAGTGATGGGTCAGAAAAACATCCTCCAGGCCAATCCAGATGTCCTGCCATCAAAATTCCAATAGTAATCGTTTCGTGTCCTCCAGTAACAGCGGTGCCAGGCACACGACGCGTTGTGTATCTAGCAGCGAGTTCCCTTGGGACTGTCCGGCTCTCCAGACCGGACAGAAAAAATATGCCAATAGCGTTGTGGGACCAGCTCCAATTCATGATTTAGGATTTCGAAAATCTGTTCCAACAGGAGAAAAATTACGAAAAATGACGAGACGAGAGAAATTAGACATCAGACAGAGCAAGATAAGGAGGAAGAAGAAAATACGTCTGCTCTCCTCGGCAGCTAGAACAGTAAGAAGATATCTCCATTTGATGCAGAAATAATATGATAATATGACTCACCCCGTGTCGCTCTGTTGTCGGATTATTTGCGTGTCTCCACGTATATTCGCTTTTGGGGCGTTTAAAGTTCACACTGGAGATCACATACAAGTCATATTTAATTGGAAATGTGAACGACCTCGCAAAAAAATCTGATTTCACAAAAAAATCAGAATTGAGCATTAAGCCCTGCAGTCTGAACGTAGCCATACGCGATCGACTGACACTCGGCCCGCGATCGACCTGTTGGGCACCCCTGGTCCAGACATGACCGAGACCAAATCAGGACCATCTTTGTCTTTTTTTTTTTGTTTACATTTATTTGTATGTTTACCGCTGTTCTTATTAATCTATCTCAGTTTCATCTGATTTATGCAGATTTAGGCTTTAAAGATCCCATGACATGGTACTTCTTGATGCTTTTATATGGCTCCTTAATGGTTCCCTAATACTGTAAATGAATCCTTCTTCAAAATCAACACTTAGTGCATGAGAAAGACACATGTACAGAGTCAGAGTCATAATCTCTCTGTCTGAACAACTCATTCTGGGCCTTGTTGCTTGAATGCAAATGAGAAGGACAGAGATAGGTTAGAGGAGTGGGTGGGTGGGGGGGAGGGGCAAATGCGCCGCTGGTTCCTTGTTTTAGCGGTGCCTGTGCCTGGTGCCTGCTGTTTCAGAGGTCCAGAGGGTTGGGTAAAGGACTTCCGAGCCTAGAAACACTCGCACGTGCCTCCAGGCAAATAAAAAAACGCATTTCGCATTGCGTAGCTCCTCCGCAGTCCAAACTCTCTGGGCGTGATTTCCAGAGACAGGGGGTGGAGATCCAGACGGTGGTGGAACTGAATTTGCATTTATTTTTTCGATCTGACGTCAATAAGGTGCCTTGTCCAGAATCGCCCATTTGAGCTGTGTTTTTTTCAAACACAGAAAAGGATTGCAAATGCTCAGTTTAGACATTTTGCAACTTTTAGCCATTGGGGGGGCCCTAAACAGGGTAGGGGAGCTCACATTAACGTTCAAAAACCTCAGAAAGTGAAAATTTCATGCCATGGGACCTTTAAATAAACCAAACAAACTGCACTGTAGTGAAACACCTTGCGCTCCTTTTATTGAGAACCCTTATTAAGCAACTTCACCGATCCAAAATGTGCAGGATTTTTTTTTTCTTTTCGCAGTGATATAGTAGCCTCAAACGCACATCCTGACAAATGTCCTGTAACTGTATGTGTGCACTTTTATTAGGCAAACTCCAGCCACATGTCTCCGTAGGCCTTCTCTACGCGGACTCTGTAGGTCTCACAATCGCACTTACCACACACACATACTACACACTCACTTCAGCTCAGAACATCGTCGCTTTAATGGGATTCGTTTTATCTGGCAGCTTTTGTTTTCTCTGAATATTAGAGGACCTTTAATGAACCACACACCGGTACAGCCGCCTGGTTCTGCTAATGGGAATTCAAACACTGTTTTACTTCTGCTCACACAAATTCAGATCACCGTGTTACCTTTTATTGCTGTGAAAATGCGATATTCACTGAAAACAAAATATTAACATGACACTGAGCAAAAAGTCACTCAACACAACACAATTAACGTGCATCCCGCTAATGAAACTACCGCACCTCGCATCAGGTTTGTGAAGTTGTTGTGTACAGTTTTGTATCATGTTTCTGTATATTTATGAAGAATTGTCATGTGGGCAGAACATTGCACAGAATTGCACAGCGAACCTTAAGGAGGGTTCGAATAGGGCCCGAGAGAGATCGCTAGATTATCCAAACATGCATGAGAAACATCTAAAACCTCCTCAGACATGTTTGTGATGAGAGAACGACGTTAGAACGTGGTAGAAAGTTCCAAAAATCCCCAAACCAAGAACGAACCGTCGACATTTTTCACACATTACTCACTCCGCTGTGGTTCGAGCGGCTCGTGATGATGGAGCCATTCAAAACATAAAATCATCAAAAACTCGAGTCAACTAACCAAATTTAAAACTGCACTGCGTAACATTTAACATTTGTTGTGAAGGGTTCGTGACCTGCTTGCCTCCATGGAGATCTTATAGCTTCCCTAAGAATGTTCTATGTACAGCAGGGGTGTCAAACTCATTTTGGTCCGGGGGCTGTATCCAACCTACTTTCATCCCAAAGGGGCCGGATCAGAAAACTCATGACATATATACCCCAAAAATAGCAATAAGTCCAAATATTTGTGCAGAGAAACACAAATCTATTACAGAAGTCTTTTTATTTGATGAACTCTTTCTTTTACAAAATATTATAATATTATGAACAACCTGAAACTTTAAGGAAAAATGCAATTTCAACACAATGTTTTAACATTAACTTGAATGCATTCCACGCTAAGGCTGAACGACCTATCGTTTTAGATCGAAAATCGCGATCTGAGACATGAGACATCATTTTGGGATCATTAAAGTCGCTTAAATCGTTAAAGATCATTAAGACCGTTAAAGTTTTTTGCAGTGCTCCTAACTGACCCAGGTTTTGTTTCGTCAACTATTTCACACACTGGCCCACCTCCCTGCCACGCCGCTAAACCCGCCAATCAGAAGCAACAAGCTGCGCGTGGACAGGTCACGTGTTCTCCACTCCAATCAGTGAAGTTCGTTATCTATTTCAGAAATGGCTTCAGCGGGACCAGAAGCGCCATCAGGGGTTTTGAACCCAAAGAAAAAAAAACACACGGTCGGTCATTTGGCAGTATTTTGGGTTTGAGGCTGCAGACGAACATCAGAAACAGGTGCTGCGCAAAACATGTCATGCTAATGTTGCCACATCCAGTGGAAGCACGACCAATTTATACCGCCACTTGAAAGTTCACCACTTGGTGAGAAAGTCTAGTAAAAGTGATACTCGGGCCAAACAGACAAGTTTCTGTGATGTTTGTAAATGTTCGTGTGCACTGAAACTTAATTTGAAAAAAATCGTGGATGAAATCGAAATCGCAATATCTGCCAGAAAAATCGCGATTCATTTTTTTCTTAAAATCGTTCATCCCTATTCCACGCACAGAGGCACTGGAGACGTTGCTATGCTAAGCTGCACAGAAAAGAGAAAATTTTAACCGAAAATTAAAATATAATTAAAATATTTTAATAGAAAATCAGCGGAGGGCTAGATTAAAGGTCTTGGAGGACCAGATCCGACCCCCGGGCCACATGTTTGATGCCCCTGATGTACAGTATGATATTCAGCTTATCTATCTTGCATTTTTTTTCACCTCGTTGAAGCTACATGGAACGTTCCAGGCTAAGATTGTCACGTCCCTTTCACAGAACAGGAATGAACCTTTCCTGAAGCTTTAGAATGATTTGGAGGTGTATGAGAACACGTATAAGAGCACGTATATGAGTATACGCCCATGGACCACTGAAGATTACACAGATATAAGACCAAATGGGAACAGAAAAGAAAGTTCTACCGTTTAATGTTGAAAATCACATTCTACTGTCTAACCAACGAGTTTTAAAGTGTAATTGTGATAAATCTTCACTCTATTCCTTAGTTTGAAATTTTAATACCCAGGCATAGCTATAACATCTCCATGGAAACGCTGACTTTCACTGACATCTCCTAGAAAAGTAACAAAATGCATCTTAAATCCAGTGAATCCATCGTTTTTATTTGTTCACACAGTGCCTGTTTAAAGCTGCACTGTGTAACTTTTCTGGTGGAGGGTCGGTCAACTGCTTGTTTCTATGGAGATGTCAATGCTCAGCCTGGAATGTTCCACAGTGTGACATTAAACGGCTCTACTTCACGTTTATTCAATTACAGGTGGTTTTATCGCTCAAAAATACCTAGAAAACAGGCGTTCTAACTATGAGCGGGGTCGCCTCTCCACAGACCTGTAACTTAGTCTGGTTTGGTCTCCATGGAGACAGAAAGGTTTAATGCCATACTGTGAAACATTTCAGACAACATAATATTGCATGGAGAAAAGCGTTTGACGAACCCTCTGCCAGAAAAGTTACACAAAGCAGCTCCATGGAAATATTATTCTTTTGTCTAGAATGTTCCACAGTACAGATTAAACTTATATATCACCAGGGAGACGAGCAGGTTACAGCACGCTACATTACAGGTCAGATCTGTGGAGAGGCGCCCCTATTCACAGAAGGAATGATTGTACTTTTGAGCAACAGGAAACACCTGTAATGAATAAATGTTAGATGGAAATGCTTAAAGTCATACCGTGGAACATTCCAGGTAAAGTAATAAGATCTCCATGGAGACAAGCAGGAGAAAAGTTGCGAGGTGCACCTTTTAACAAGATTTTTTGAAGATCTACTGCAATTCCAAGTCTGATTTACAAATTTTATTTTATTTTATTTTTTCAGTTAGATAGCATTTACTCAAATACTAAATCATGTATCAAAAATCATTTTCTGTATATTTTTAGTATTTCTAATATGACAACAAAAAGAAGCAATAAATAAAAACCTGCTTCCATCTATATTGAAATTCAAATAACCCAAATATTGTCCATTTTTATATGAAAACATTACATAATACATTTTTAAAAAAAAAAGCATTTTTCTGTTGAAACTACAGCAGAAGTTTCAAACTAAACTACTAAATAACTTTTCCTGAGGATCCATCACCTGCTTGTTTCTGGAATGTTCCACAGCGTGACTTTAAACAGCTCTACCTTATATTTATTCAATTACATGTTTTTTATTTTTTATTTTATAGCTCAATTATGTAGAAAAACAGATATTCTGACTGTGAGCGGGGTCGTCTCTCCACAGATCTGACCTGTAACTTGGTCTGGTTTGGTCTCCATGCAGATAGAAAGGTTTAATGCCATACTGCGGAACATTCCAAACAAAGAAATAACATAATATTGCATGGAGAAAAGCGTTTGACGGACCCTCCACAAGAAAAGTTACACAATGCACTGGGTTTTTTCCGGTTTTTTGTTTACTCAAATACTAAATCACTCTCAATAATCCTTTTCTGTATATTTTTAGTATTTCTAATAGGACAACAAAAAGAAGCAATAAATATAAACCTGGTTCCATCTATTTTGAAATTCAAATAACCCAAATATTGTCAGTTTTTATATAAAAACATTCCATAATACATTTTTTAAAACTGCAACAGAAGTTTCAAATTGCCATCTACATTTAAAGAGGCACTGTGTAACTTTTCCTGAGGATCCATCACCTGCTTGTTTCTACGGAGGTCACTGCTCTGCCTGGAATGTTCCACAGTGTGACTTTAAACAGCTCTACCTAGATTTATTCAAGTACATTTTTTATTTATTTTATAGCTCAATTATGTAGAAAAACAGATATTCTGACTGAGCGGGGTCGTCTCTCCACAGATCTGACCTGTAACTTGGTCTGGTTTGGTCTCCATGGAGATAGAAAGGTTTAATGCCATACAGTGGAACATTCCAGCCAAAGCAATAACATCTCCATGGAGAAAAGTGATTGAGGGACCCTCCGCTGGAAAAGTTACACAATGCAGCTTTAAGATTTGTTCTTCTTCACCTACAGTGTCCCGCTTTAATTCTACCAATTGATAATATGACATAAGATCAATTGACTTTCAGCGCGTGCCTGATATTTCCAATCAAAACCAGAAATCCATTAAGTACAGCCGCTTTTACGCACAGCTCCACATCCACACTGACCGGTCCAAAGCGTGCGTCACCGCGACGGACCTGCGTGCGTACGTGGGGTCGTCCCATAACCAAAAAAATCCCAGCCCGAACCTGACCCCTCGAACCCGGCGGGCACTCACCTGCGCGGCCATGAACGACAGATCCATGTTCGCGGCTCCTCCGTACGCGCCGACGAGGCACTCTGCCAGGGCGAAACCGTGCGTCTTTTAGTCCGCCTTCCTTCGCTAGATCCCGGGGGAAGGGGTTTTTCCTTACCGAGTTGTCGCTGTTTTACGTGAGGAACATGGTGAAAAGGAGAGAAGAACGGAGTCGGTGGAAGTGTTGAAGGGATAGACTGTTACGCTTGAGCGGTGAGGAGAAGCGTCAGGAGGAGAAGCGTCAGGAGCGGAGGATGTGCGCTCTTCTGCCTCGCTCCCGACCGCGTCTCCTCCTCATATGCGCGCTCACTCATTTGCTCTTTTCTCTCCCCGTACACTTCGCGCTGGAGACGGCTATTTTTAGCAGCAAAACAGAAGGGGATTACCGCCAGAGTAGTATCATCTTTCGGGCCAAAATGTGGAGCTCTGGGGGGAAAAGATATTTGAAAAATGATTTACAAGATGCGCAATGACAGGCGCGGGATGCGGGATTATTGCAGTGCTGGTTGTTTCAGATTGGGGAATGTTTAAGATGGGGGCTGGAGACAGAATTTTGAATCATATAAAGGCTAATCTTAATATTAAAGCGCCTATATTACGCAAAATTGTGAGTTTTAAAGGGCCCATAACCCGAAGCCTATCACTTTATTTTCTGATGTTATAATGTTGTTTCCTCGTCACAAACAGACCTGGAGTTGTGTTTTGTTTCATTCACATATGTTTAACACACAAACCCTGCATATTTAGGCTGAGGTCTCAAACGGCGGTAGTAGGTAGAGCGTTTGTCTACTGATCCAGGGGTTGGGAGTTTGTATCCCGCTCTCCTTGGGCAAGACACTTAACCCCACCTCGCCCCTTGCCTGGTTTACACCTGACCATATCACAAGTGAGATATGGTCTGGGAGCCACCTTCGAAATATCTCGTAGCAGAGGTGTGGTTTACGATCGCCAACGGCCGTTTATTGGGCGTTACGAATGTCTATCATTTGGCGTATACGTAGCCCATAAGCAATCATGTCAGTTGTCAGTTCAAACTACAAGCTTCCGTTTGTCACGTAGTACGCGTCACCGTCTTGCCACCCCTCCCCGCTCTCTGATTGGCTCCCAGAATCGGGAGAGCTCGCTTGCCATAGTTGCCAGGCTGTCTTTCAGATCGGAACGAACGAAAGCAGCCTGGGATTTCCCAGGCAGTGTTGCCATAGTTACTTTGAAACAGTAATCTGACTGACTACTTCTTTAAAAATTAACTTAGATTACTTTTAGTTACTTTCAGCAGAGGCTTATTATATTATATTATATTATATTATATTATATTATATTATATTATATTATATTATATTATATTATATTATATTATATTATATTATATTATATTATTATTATATTGCTTGTCCAGGTAACTAGAAAAGCATGTTCTGTGAGGCAGCTCAGTATCGTTACTGTAGGGATCTTAGATACAATGGCATGAAACGATGGTGAGTCAACAGTGTTCACAGGCAGCATTTCGTCAACCACATAATGCCCAACCATCCTATTCAACTCCGCCCCACTTATTTTTTTTACACCGAAATCCAGCTTCCTTTGCTTGCTAGGTCTGGGACCTCCTTCACCTGTGACTTTTGCATCGGGCGGGACTTGCTCTGTTAGCTTCCTTGTACTGTGCTGTTTCTCCAGATGTTTTTTCAGATTTGACGCGTTTTTGAAGGTAGACAGCACTCTGTCACCAGCACAGAGTGTACAACGGACCTTAATGTTGTCATCCTTAGCTGAAATAAATTCAAAATAATGCCTGTATTTGTGAGCGCCAGCTGGAAAAGGCGAACCTCTCTCCTTCCATATTATTCACATCTGACGAGATAGAATCTTTGATCTGACTTTGGCACCGCGGAGCCGAGATGACGTAAGCTCGTAAGAAGCTCGTAAGTAGCCAAAAAATAAGAATAAATAAATGTAACCTACGTTCCCCCGAAATGCAGAAATAGTAACGCACGGTGTATTAGATAAGTAACTGTAATCTGACTACTGGTTTTGAAATAGTAGTTGCGTTAGACTACTCGTTACTGAAAAAAGTAGTCCAACTACCGGCACTGTTCCCAGGTTACCTCGCTCCCAGTGTCTGCGGACACTGGTAACCCCCATGACAGAAGTGCATCAAGGCTGGTTGTGACGTGGGCCGTCCTCCTGTGGACCCACCACCCGCGGGAGGATCCATGGGGGCATTGTGTTTTGGGTGGCAGATCTGTTTGGACTGCTGCTCCCGCAACCCAGACATGGAGAAGCAGAATGGATGGTCTCAAACACATAGAATGAATAGAATGAAATGAATAGAATGTCTTATTGTCACTATTCATATGTACAATTTACTCACAACGAGACTGAAAGCATCTCACTTCAGTGCAGACATTTAAGTATGCTATTTACAACATAGTGCAAAAAGTCCTCAAGCTGGTACTACACGTTAGTTACAGGTTATTGCAAGTCTTGCTCAGATATTGCAGTAGGAGTGACACATACAGCCAAAAATACACACACTTGAGTCTACATTGTAGAGGGAGATGTTTTACAGAACTCAATTTAGCATATTGTAATGTATTAAATGTTGCCAACAAGCTCTAGCACCGTGTTAAGTATTGCACCACAGGATATTGCACTGTAATTAGGTATTACACAACAACAGGTGGATGTGCTACAAAACCCAGTTCAAGATATTACACCGTAATAAATATTTCCCAGGTGGATATGCTACAAAAGCTATACTATTACACTGTAATAGATATTGTCCACAATATTGCACTGTGTTAGGTAATTGCACAACGGGTGGATGGGAGAGAGTGGGGGAATATGGGGTGAGTCAGTGCATGTGAGTCTTCAAGTGTTCCATGTGTTATGGCCCTTGGGAAGAAGCTGTTTTTGAGTCTGTTAGTTCTTGATTGAGTGGTAGTATTCAAGTGAATACTGAATTTACCTTTAATTCAGTAGAGATCGGCAATTCCAGGGCTGAAATCATCCAAATGAGTCTAGTGAAGCTCTGTGGAGTTTAAAAAAACAGTGGAGAAGGTGAAACAGAGTGTTTTCAGAATCAGACTTTTGTTGCCATTGTTAAGTGAACACAATTCACAAAACTAGGAACTTGTCTTGGTGATAAGGTGCGAGCACAAAACACTAAATAGTAATAACTAGAGTATAGACACTAAAATAATAATAACTAAAATATAGCTATAATATAGTAAAAAATAATAAACAATCCAAATAACAAAAAGGTTCAGATTTGAGAGAAGAACAGCCTATATATCCTAAATATACAGGGTTTGTGCATTATGAACATGAACGTGTTCCATTTATTGTTTTACCTACAACTTCTGTCTGGACAGGGGTGTTACACTAGATTACCCCAAACTGTGCTCCAGTAAGAGTTCATTTACTTCATAATAGTATTTCTCAAGTGCTCCAAGAAATGATTCAGCGAAGAGCAGAAATGTGTTTGGGAAAAGTCCCACGTGTAACTGTCTGGATGTGACATTTGATTTAGTTACAGAAGTTAATGTTGGAAGGGCAAAACATTAAATAAGGCACAAAATCGGGTATTTTCAAGAAACAGACACAAAACAACAGAGACAAACTAAATCAAATCTGAAGGAGCTGCAAGAAACACGTTCAAATCATTTTATATTGTCACATAACGTTTTTGTCACTTTAGACTCACAGTGGGAAAAGGAAACAACTTTCACTCAAGTAAGAGTACTGTTACTTCTATAAAAAGCATTATTCAAGTAGAAGAAGGCTGTGAGAAAAGTGCTCTGAAAAGTGCAATTTCGACTGACTGCTACTGAGCACAGTTACAGGTCAATTCTGTGGAGAGGCAAGCCCATTCACAATAAAAATCCAAGAATGTTTTACAAGTTACTTTAGCATTAAAACATTGTAAACAAATAAATGTGAGATAGTTGAATGTTATACTCCGGAACAATCCAGACAAACCAATAAATAGTGTATTGTCCTGTATTCAAGGTTTACATAGAAAACCTGTTTTCACCTACAACCTACATTTTTTAAAATATTCATACATGTGAGGTTTGAAAATGAAAAGAGGCGCAGCTTTTCAGTCCTGGGTCATTCCAGAATTGGAGGACATTTTGGCTTTAAAATTCTTGGAAAATAAACCTTCACTTTTCTGATTTTCTGCTACATATTCATCAATAATAGGTAATAAAGTATCAAATGCTTGATTAGCTCAGCTTACGGCTCAATGGTAAATTTTTTATTACATGATTTATTGGTTTATTTATTTACTTACTCTAATCACAGTAACAGGGTTGCAGGTAACAGGGTTGCAAATCTGCACTAATGTTCGCTTTATCTCAGGAGTAGAAGCTGTTTAGCTGTTACTGCTAATCAAGAGGAAAAAGTTATTTATGCAAATAAGTAAAGGAAAAATAATAGTCTTATTCTGATCATTTGCATAACAGGGTTGCATGAGGTAGAGTGAGACATTCAATCAAGGCTAACGATGTTATAAAAATATGAAAAATAGAAGAGAAGACAAACCTTTGCTCTGCCCATTCTTTTGGAAAACTGTTTGATGATGTCAAGTCCAGGGGATCATGTGGTTCTGCTTTCTTCTTCTACCAGACTAAAAATGTTCTGGTAACAGGGTTGCGTGCATTTTGTGGGACACATGTTCCATGAATAATAATAATTATTTGATATTTTATGTCTTTTAAAACAAATGTTCCCACAGTTACAAGAGATGGCAATGAAACAAATTATACAAAACACAAGAAATTTCAATTTAATTTTAATTGGTTTATTTGAGATTCAGTTTGGTCATTAGAGGGGTGGGACAAGAGGAAAATGGCATTTTGGGGGGTACTCCAGACTTATTTGGTATTTTTTAAACTATTTTCAAGCATTCTTTTCTCTTAGTTTTTTTTAGATTTGGGCTCAGGACAAGTAAATTCACTCAGAAACTGTATGTTTTAGTATTTTGTATGTAGATTATTTAATATTTGATGGGTCGGACGTAAAATGTCGTCCAATTCTGGAATGACCCTCCTGCATTTTTTGAGCAGGAAGTCAATTAAACAGTCTTAAACCATTTTAGATCAATATTATGAACACAATGTAAATACTCTATACTCAAGTTTAAGACTAAATACTGGATAATAAACATAACCCAATATGTCTTCTTTAAACAATTCCAAACGGTATACGTACTTTGTTTTGCTGATGCGATTTGTACAAATAAGTTGTTTTGGAGGAGGAAGTTTCCCAGATCATGTGTGGTTGTAGTTTATAATTTCTTTATATATTATTATTTTAAGAGGAGGTTGTATGTAAAATTTACTTTCTGGAGCTTTCTACCATGTTAGAAAATGGTTCCCTAATCAAAAACATGCCTGAAGAGCAGTGTTGGGAAAGTTCATTTTCTACATGAACTAGTTCAAAGTTCAGTTCACACATTTCAAAATGAACTAGTTCGTTCATAGTTCATAATTGTTTATAGTTAGTAGTTCGTTCATAGTTCCAAAAAATTAACTAGTTCATAGTTCTTTTTTTCCCAATACATTGCTGCGAGCTATTTTCAATATCATTGCCAAAGCCCATATAGAACCATAGACAGAAATTATTATATCAGTTTTAACAATCAAACCATGTGTTAGATTCCATGTTCATATCCAATTTCACATCCTTATCCAACTACAAATAACGGTCCCCATATGATAAAACACCTGCAATTCAACATAATAAAGAAAATACTTAAATAAACCCCATATGATATGACTTAATTAACTAAGAGTCTTAAGAAAACAAAATAAACCCACAAATTAACATTAGTGATTCCCCCTTTAATGTGGCCCCCTTTAGCGCACCACTCTGCGCTGTTTCTCGCAAGACCAGGAAGTGCCGCAGTTTGGCCCCTGAACCAGAGCGCAGCACGGAGGAGAAGGTCGGGAGAACATGAGGGGAACAGAGTCCAGATAGCAGGAAACAGTTTGTAAGCACTCCAAACGAAAGGTTTGAGGCAAACCAGGCGGAAGAGGGAAAGAGCTGCCGGTCGGGGGGGGCTGGGGGGCACATGGATAGAAAATTTCAGATGAATGGATCAGAAATCTGAGACCCTATTGAACAAAGTTAAAGAGATAGCGCGTGTCGTTCACAGACACCAGAATGAACTCGTTCACAGTTCGTTCATCAGGCAGTAATACAGAGCGTTCAGTTCACGTTCACCCAAAATATGAACGCGTTCATGAACTATCGTTCAGTGAACGCGTTCAGGGACAACACTGCTGAAGAGGTTTTAGATGTCATCATAAAGCTACTAGGCGCCATGTTCCAAGTAGGAAGAGATCATGGAGGCACTTCCGGCTCAATCGACTCCCATTGACTTACAGCTTAATCCACTTCTTTATATCGTCTAAGGGTGTCCTCCATGCATGTTTTGTTAGCTGTAAGATTCTGTCCAAGGCACCGCCCACAAGCCTACGTCACCCACACGACAATTCTACATAAATATACAAAAACGTGACACAAAACTGAACACTACAAAGGGCGGGAGTACTCAAAAACAAATGGAAAAATGCTGAAAATGCCTTGTTTTTAGTCATATTAGCATTTTCAAAACAAACGGTAACACAGTGATTTAAATATCTTATCTGTTAGCAGTTAATACCCCACAGAAGTGAAATACCCCCTCTTTAACATCTATTGTTCTTTTTGTATGAACATCACGCTGGAGACTGTTTGGACTGTCTTGGAGCTGATGGATGCCGCCGTGCGCGCTCACAAACTCCACTCAAAGTCATTCATTAAAGAGGGAGTGCGATTAAAAGTTTTAATTGCTCAGCTCCGCACAGTCCTCCCTCTATTGTCAACACGCTCATTCTTCTGCTGCTCCGCCACCATTGTTCATAACTCATTTGAATAAGAGCTGTGAACCATGCAAGGCCCATTAGTCCCATTTTAGTCCAATTAAAATGTTGTATCTTAAATCAATCCAATGGAAACGTGTTGTGGTTCATAAAAGGTTTTGTTTGGCGCTTAAACACTTAAAGGTGCATAAAAGCGCATGTCATTTTTCTGGTGGCCGTCAAACGCTTTTCTCCATGCAGATGTGATTGCTTTGTCTGGAATCAGGCCCCTAGACTAGTAATCAGGCATACCGGGCATTTCCCCGGTGGGCCGACAGTCCTAGGGGACGATGCTGTTTTTGTTTTTTTTTACTTAGAGACCAGGCCACAATTTAGAGGAGGCGTCCCATTGGTCCATCTTCAATATAGACAGTGGACTAAACCAATCAGGATATAGAAGCTTACGAGAGCGGTCCAACCACTTTCTCTGCACTGATCCCCGCCAGTTTCAGTGTTGAGCGTGGAAACTTGGAAACTGGAGAAGCGGCAGAAAGGGGGTGCAGAGAAGTTGCGGGCTAAAAGATAAAAAAAATCTTGTTATAGATGCTGCAAAATGTTCTAAAATAACAGACATATTCTCAGGAGGGGCTGGAGCCTCCACGTCCTCTGCAGCCCAGGCTGAAGGTGGACAGGGAGAGGAGCAGCCAGAGACTGTGGACAGGGAACCCGAGCCCTGGTTTCCCCTTGGCCAAGACGTAACAATAGTAAAATACTTTGCTTCGGGGGATACAAACATAAATTATTACGTTGTGCTCCGCTAATTATGAGCAGGGATGGGAATTGATAAAATTTTCACGATTCCGTTTCCATTATCAATACTGCTTAATGATTCGATTCTTTATCAATTCTCTTATCGATTCTAATTTGGGGAAAAAGGAGAACAAACTGATTAGCACTAGTCCTGGTTTAGTCCCGGTCTAGTCCAGGTTTAGTTCTGTTTTAGTCAGTGTTTAGTCCTGGTTTAGCCGCTGCTTTCACCTAATCTCTCCATTTGATGCAGAAATGGCGGCACGGTAGCTGAGTGGTTAGCGCTCTTGCTTCACAGCAAGAAGGTTCCGGGTTCGATCCCCGGGTTGCCCAGGCCTTTCTGTGTGTGTTCTGTGTGGAGTTTGCATGCATGGTCTGGGTTCGATCCCCGGGCCTGGGCCTTTCTGTGTGGAGTTTGCATGTTCTCCCCGTGTCTGGATGGGTTTTCTCCGGGCACTCCGGTTTCCCCCATCAACCCAAAACATGCACCATAGGTACTCCAGCTTAGGTCCTGACCAAACCGAAGCAAGAAGATCATGGAGATGGTCCCCGGGCGCCCTAATGTGTGCTGCCCACTGCTCCTAATATATGTATATATATATATATAGGATGGGTTAAAATGCAGAGAAGAATTTCTCCAGTGTGAGATCAATAAAGTCACTTCTTAAATAATATGATAATAATATGACTCAGCCCGTGTCGCTCTGTTGTCGGATAATTTGCGTGTCTCCACGTGTATTTGCGTATTCGCTTATATCCCCGGACTTTCTGCTGCTAGGTATCTGACCGCACTTTGTACCTGAGCTCCGGAGAAATTAACCTGTCCCGAACCTGTCCCAAACGTGTCATGTGTCCAAGTGGAAGTTAAAAGTCCATTTTCTCAAACATTCTTCTTGTCATGTGAAAATAGCATATAAACTCCGTATCAGTGAAGCGGCGATGCACGTAGCAATACCACCACTTTTGTGCGTAATTCGTGCTGGCTGGAATCGATAAGAGAATCGTTAGATAAACTGCTAATTGATTCCATGGAATTGAAACACACGGAACCGGTTCTCAACAGGAACCGGTTCTCGATTCCCATCCCTAATCATGAGGGGCCGGTCTAAGCCAAAAATGCCAGTCCAGCCCTGACGCGATGTCCAGTTCTCCTGATACCTCCTGACTCAGATGGACGGTAAAATGCATAAAACGTTGTCAAAGTACATTTGAGTTGTCAGCTGACCTACATTTCGAATACACCGTCCAATCACTTACGCAGAGGGGCAACGGGCTAATGTTAGGGTGGGACAAGATGCAATTTTCACAAGACGAGACACACCATGGACTTAGGTCTACGAGAATGAAACAAGATTTTAATACAATCCATTACACAATTTTAACTTCACTCTTTTAAATCGTACTGTTGCTTTTTGGAAATACAGCTTGTCAAATTGCCTAACTCACCAGCTCCTAACCTTTCAAAATTCAATCTTGCGAAAATTTTGTCTCGCGAGATCTTGTGGCACGAGGTCTTGACCCATCCCTAACTAATATTTTTTGACCCCACTGATGTTTTTAAGACTTCACAGTTGTAGAGTTGGGTCTAAAAGTCAAGTCCTGACTTTCTGGAGAAACGGGTCGTCTTAGCTTCCTGGCGAAATGGATCTTAAAGCGCTGCACCTGATTTTTACCGTCTTCAAAACGTGGAAACCAGAAGTAGTTGATTTTAAAACAGTTTGCAGTTGCAGTGTCTTCCTTGCTACAGTATTAACCATGATGAGTTTATAAGCACTTTTCACAACTTCCGAAGACCAGAGTTGAGGTAATGCAAACAACAACTAGCATGCTGTGTCTCCATTGGGTCTTCTTCTGTGTTAAAGCTGCTAACCCTGTAGTTTAAACCTCTACAAACATGTCCTGAAATGTTCTTGCGTGTCAGATGCCCTTTTTGTGTTTCCATGGAGTCTTATTCTGTGTCAAAGCTGCTCTCCCCGTAGTTTAGACCTCTACAAACATTTTCTGAAATACATGCTAAAGACTGCCATACTTTCTTAAACATCGATGCTCTGAATCCTGGTTTCCAAACCCAGACCCAGAACGAAGATTCAAGCTAGTTATTTGTGATTCTCGTAACTGGACCAGGAAAGTTCAGCTGAAGTAAGTGTGGAAGTATAAAGTTTGTGCAGTACTTCCACCCCAACATCTTCACACAGCCTTCACCGGACATGTTTCATTTCTCAACAGGACCCACACTTCACATCATTTACGGAACTCTGGAACTCTTCGAGAAAATACCAAGAAACTCCAAGAAAAGTTCTGAAGCACATGTCCTTGTTTCCATGAAAGTTAATTCACAGAAAAATACAGGCCCCTCATTCCCCTGTGTAAAAAATAAAAATAAAAAATCAATATAGAAAGTTACAGCTATGGAATGTTTCTGACTAGACTAACTTATGGTGTTTATTTGACTGCATCATTGCAAGTATCAAGCATTGGAATCGCTCCATAAACATAAAAATCAGCACCACTGCCATATCCTACAAAAACTAGACTGCGCTATTTCGACAATATACAAAGTCTAGCCTCAGTTCGATTGGTACATAGAATCTTAATAACTGCACCCACACCTCTTAAACACTTTGTTCAATCCATCTTTACAGTGACAACCAGAGCCACACGTGCCTCCACCAGGGGGCAGTGTATCATACCAAAACACAAAACCTCATTCGCACAAACAGCCTTCTCTTACAATGCAATAAAAGAGTGGAACAAAAATACAAACAACTGAACTAAGATAAGATAATAAACTTTATTTTCCCCAAGCGGAATTTTGTCTTGGGTTCACTGTCTGCAGCTTAAAAACACCGTTACACTCACACATACAGTACAGACAGACAGACAGAAAACAGTTGCAGCTCATTGCAAGATACATTTGTCCATCGTTGATGCCCATTGTCCATTTGTGCACTGCCCTCTATTTATTGCACCAGCTCTATTGCACAAATAATTATTGCACAAATAATTATCGCACAAGCCCTATTACACAAACTGTTAGTGCACAAATAGTTATTGCACCATTCAGTATAAAGTGACTAAGTGCGCCTTTTTTGTGCAAATTTGTTCAAGAATGCAACAGAAGTGGGCACAAATGAGAGTTTATATCTGTTACTCTTAAAGTTATGCGCTCGATAGCATCTGCCTGATGGGAGCATTTCATATTCCCCATGCAACAGGTGAGAGGGGTTCCTGACAATCCGTCTGGCCTGAACAAGCACAGAGTCTTGAAAAATGTCCTGCAGAGAAGGAAACTCTTTCCTGCCCATCACCTTCATGGTCTTATTTACCTGTTTTTCAAGTTTGGTTTTACATTTGACAGTTAAAGAACCAAACCAGGCGACCATCTAAAAATACAGACAAACACATTTTTTGTAGAGATTAAAAATTGCTATGGAATAACCAAACCTGCCAGCACTGGTGAGAAGTGTGTAATAGCACATAATCTGTAGCCATGTGTGTAACACTGGTGTAATTTATTTTTGTAAGAAAGAGAATCCTTCGTTGAACAGAAATGGAGGTCTCAGACATCATTTGTCTCCCATTTATAAACCATTCAAACCTAAATCAAAACAAAGAGAATAGGGCAGCAGGTTAGGTCCAGAGGTGTGAAAACATCCATTATGGTCCTGAATAGTTCTGCTAACAAGACCCACACTCCACTCCCACTGCAGATCTAATAGGTCCACCTAACTAACACAAACTGTAAACAAGTAGCTGTGGCAGTTTCAATTTCATTGTAGTTAGCGCCCCCTTCAGGCAGATATAGGCAGTGTCCATCAGCGTCTGACCAGAACTGAAGAAGCAGCTTGGATGAGCTGCGAAACGTATTCGACCAAATAAACTTTTGTCCAGTTGGCAAACTGAATTTCTCCTTTTGCTGTGGATTCTACCTGGACGACTGAAGGATTCTACACGTATCCAGACTCATGTAACTGTACTAGAAATACACTCAACAAAAATATAAACGCAATACTTTTGTTTTTGCTCCCATTTTTCATGAGATGGACTTAAAGATCTAAAATTCATTCCAGATACACAATATTACCATTTCTCTCAAACATTGTTCACAAATCTGTCTAAATGTGTGATAGTGAGCACTTCTGCTTTGCTGAGATAATCCATCCCACCTCACAGGTGCGCCACATCAAGATGCTGATCTGACATCATGATTAGTGCACAGGTGTGCCTTAGACTGCTCACAATAAAAGGCCACCCTGAAATGTGCATTTTTTTTGCTTTATTGGGGGTCTGGGGACTCAGAACCAGTCAGTATCTGGTGTGACCACCATTTGCCTCATGCAGTGCAACACATCTTCTTCGCATAGAGTTTATTAGATTGTCAATTGTGGCCTGTGGAATGTTGGTCCACTCCTCTTCATTGGCTGTGCGAAGCTGCTGGATATTAGTGGGAGCTGGTACACGCTGTCGTATACGCCGGTCAAGCACATCCCAAACATGCTCAATGGGTGACATGTCCGGTGAGTATGCTGGCCATGCAAGAACTGGGACATTTTCAGCTTCCAAGAATTGTGTACAGATCCTTGCAACATGGGGCTGTGCATTATCTTGCTGAAACATGAGGTGATGTTCATGGATGTATGGCACAACAATGAGCCTCAGGATCTCATCACGGTATCTCTGTGCATTCAGAATGCCATCAATAAAATGCACCTGTGTTCTTCGTCCAAAACAGATGCCTACCCATACCATAACCCCACCACCACCATGGGCCACTCGATCCACAACATTGACATCAGCAAAGCGCTCACCCACACGACGCCACACACGCTGTCTGCCATCTGCCCTGAACAATGTAAACCGAGATTTATCCGTGAAGAGAACACCTCTCCAATGTGCCAGACGCCATCGAATGTGAGCATTTGCCCACTCAAGTCTGTTACGGCGACGATCTGGAGTCAGGTTAAGACCCCGATGAGGATGACGAGCATGCAGTTGAGCTTCCCTGAGACGGTTTCTGACAGTTTGTGCAAAAATTGTTTGGTTATGCAAACCAATTGTTTCAGCAGCTGTCCGAGTGGCTGGTTTCAGATGATCTTGGAGATGAACCTGCTGGATGTGGAGGTCCTGGGCTGGTGTGGTTACACGTGGTCTGCGGTTGTTAGGCCAGTTGGATGTACTGCCATATTCTCTGAAATGCCTTTGGAGACGGCTTATGGTGGAGAAATGAACATTCAATGCACGAGCAACAGATCTGGTTGACATTCCTGCTGTCAGCATGCCAATTGCACGCTCCCTCAATGCTTGTGACATCTGTGGCATTTTGCTGTGAGACAAAACTGCACATTTCAGAGTGGCCTTTTATTGTGGGCAGTATAAGGTACACCTGTGTAATCATGATGTCAGATCAGCATCTTGATGTGGCACACCTGTGAGGTGGGATGGATTATCTCAGCAAAGCAGAAGTGCTCACTATCACACATTTAGACAGATTTGTGAACAATGTTTGAGAGAAATGGTAATATTGTGTATCTGGAATGAATTTTAGATCTTTAAGTCCATCTCATGAAAAATGGGAGCAAAAACAAAAGTGTTGCATTTATATTTTTGTTGAGTGTAAATACAATTTTCCCAATATCATAACAGTTTGTCATAATAATAATCGTCTATGTACATGTATAAATATTTGTCATCAAGAGTACTCCATATTTCCCACTGGTAATAGGTAACAATTAATATTAGATCAGTGTTAACAGTGTCAGCAGACCATTTTATCATAATCCTAACGTTTTGTCAGTATAAGTTCAGGAAAATATCAATAAAGTGCATTGGTTGGGATGAGTGCAGCTGCGCCAGCATCAGCTCACAGGCCCGTATACATATATATATATATATATATATATATATATATATATATATATATATATACATATATATATACATATACAGTGCATTGAATGGGATCGCTAGCATTAGCATATTAGCTCCGACATTAGCATTTTAGCATGTTAGCTCCAAACAAAGTTAGCACTCACCAGTTCTGCTTCGTTAAATTCACACAGGCTCGTGACAGCGCTTCATCATGAAGGCGAGAGGCATCTACAAAGGTTGGCACCATAACAGTTACTTTAGAGAACTTTTAAAGTCAAACAGAAACTTTTAAGAGCGATAATCACCCACCTGCAGCAGCTCAGTTCTACCCGGGACCGACACACACACCTGAATAACAGCGCCATGTTTAAAAGAGCTGATGCACCAAGTCACGAGATGTGCACGAAGTATCTCGTAGCACTCACGATAGTTGTGAACTTAGCCATGGGTGAAAATGTATGAGATGGGCTAGGGGCAGGAAAAACACCTGGGTTCAGGGCTCTCAAGTCTCACACATTGAGAGTGTGACACACGCAATTCGACGTGTCCGGATTATTAAAGACCGTGACACGTGCATACATGGATACGAGTGACCGCGTTTTTATGGGTGAGTCATATGAGATTATTTCTGCATCTATTTCGGCACTAAACCAGAACTAAACCAGGACTAAACCAGAACTAAGCCAGAACTAAACCAGGACTAAACCAGGACTAAACCAGGACTAAACCAGAACTAAACCAGGACTAAACCAGGACTAAACCAGAACTAAACCAGAACTAAACCAGGACTAAACCAGAACTAAACCAGGACTAAACCAGGACTAAACCAGAACTAAACCAGGACTAAACCAAGACTAAACCAGGTCTAAACCTGGTCTAATGCAGGATTCAACTGGGACTAAACCAGGATTAAACCAAGACTAAACCAGGTCTAAACCAGGTCTAAACCAGGACTAAACCGGGACTAACCCGGCACTAAACCAGGACTAAACCAGGTCTAAACCAGGACTAAACCAGGACTAAGCCAAGACTAAACCAGATCTAAACCGGGTCTAGACCAGGACTAAACCGGGACTAAACCAGGACTAAACCAGGACTTAACCAAAACTAAACCAGGTCTAAACCAAGACTAAGCCAGGACTAAACCAGGTCTAAACCAGGACTAAGCCAAGACTAAACCAGATCTAAACTGGGTCTAAACCAGCACTAAACCAGGACTAAACCAGGTCTAAACTAGGACTAAACCAGGTCTAAACCAGGACTAAGCCAAGACTAAACCAGATCTAAACCGGGTCTAAACCAGGACTAAACCAGGACTAAACCAGGACTAAACCAGGTCTAAACCAAGAATAAGCCAGGACTAAACCAGGTCTAAACCAGGACTAAGCCAAGACTAAACCAGATCTAAACCTGGTCTAAACCAGCACTAAACCAGGACTAAACCAGGTCTAAACTAGGACTAAACCAGGTCTAAACCAGGACTAAGCCAAGACTAAACCAGATCTAAACCGGGTCTAAACCAGGACTAAACCGGGACTAAACCAAAACTAAACCAGGTCTAAACCAAGACTAAGCCAGGACTAAAACAGGTCTAAAACAGGTCTAAACCAGGACTAAACCAGGACTAAACCAAGACTAAACCAAGACTGTGTGTGATAACATATTATCCTGTGCATTATTGAATGATAATATGGACTTTTAGTTATAAAAGCATTTCTATATTAACAAAGTACCTTCTAATTCTGCCCTGCCACCATCCCCCCTGGTTTTTATAACTCGACTACTGCTCGCACCCCCGCTCCTCAGGAAAATGGCGTAATGTGGGCCTTTTAAATGACTTATCCGAGAATCAGGAAGTGCACTGTTTGCATACTAGTTGTTGTTAGCATTACCATGATGGCAAAACTTCGGTCTGGCCTCTGAAAGCTGCGAAAAGTGCTTATAAACTTACTGTGGTGAATAATTAGGATACTCTGAATGCATAAGGTGAGCGAGAATAACTAGAGCACATTTCAAATGAGCTAGTACTGTTTTTCATTATATTTCTGAAAAAAACAAAAATATTGAAATCTTCCTTCTCCGAATGATTTTGTTAACAGCGTTTTCCAGAGTGGATTGAATCAACCAACTCTCAAAAGCACTTAGGTTAACTTCTTGTTTCCTGCTGACTATGCACCAGATTCACCAGGCGCATCTTGCTTCATTACACTTTTTCTCTTATCAATTCCATCTCCCTGCATCTTCACCGAGCGTGGTCTGTAGGTTAGCTTCTCCGCTCATCGCAACATTTTAGCGAGATTTTCGACAAATGGAAGCGAGCACGTGTCTGAGTTTGTGATTTTATGGGCGGTCAGGGAGGGTTTGAGGACCAAACGTTGTGCGACTCGATTTGGGCTCATACGTGGGAGGAGGGCTTGCGGATGGGTTTAATGGAGAGATGCCTTGCAAACAGCGCAGTACAGAGGAGAGGAGTATATGAGATTAACATGTGGTCATTCATCACGGAGCTGCTGGCTACGGGGAAGAGTTTACGAGCCAACGCGTCAGTGTCTATGCCTCAAATGTGAAAGTAATGTAGCTGAGCTGATATTGTTTTTTGGGAGTTTTCGCAAAGAACTCACGCGTCACATGCTTCCAGATTCCATTGTATTTCTGTGCGGGGTTTGCATGTGCTCCTTATGTCTGAGTGGGTTTCCTCTGGGCACTCTCGTTTCTCACATCAACCCAAAAAATGCACATTAGGTCATTTCCTTCAGTTAAAAGGATAGTGCTTTTTTTTTTTTAATGTTAATCTGTATGGCTTCCCCTTCAACAGTGTCGTGAGGTTTACACTGACTTACCCATGACAGCGTGATCTGGTCCCGGTTCACCTCCGGTAACGTAGCTCGTAAACGTAGTTCCGGTAAGTTCGCGGGGACATTTAATAAAGCTATATAAACATTTGTCCGAAAGGTGATATATTTGCGTCCCAAACAGTTGTCCGCGAAATATCCAGCAGCGTATTTCGCATTCACATATTTTCTCTCTAGATTCATATCACTGCGCCCACCTTAGCTGTATTAGCCTCTTCACTTGTAAACATTCGTTTACGGCGGATGTCGCTGTAACCCACCGCCATACACATCCGCTAAAAGTTAACAGGCTAATACAGCTAATATGTGCGCAGTGATACGAATCAAGACGAAATATGCAAATGCAAAATAGGCTACTGGATTTTTAGCGGACAAGTGTTTGGAGCGCAAATATATCACCTTTCGGACAAATGTTTTGTTTTGAGAAGAAAAACAAGCTTTATTAAATGTCCCCACGAACTTACCGGGACCAGATCATGCTGTCATGGCTAAGTCAGGACACTGTTGAAGGGGAAGCCATACAAATTAACATAAAAAAAAAAAAGCACTATCCCTTTAAGGTAGCCCTGACAAAGACTAGCTCAAGATCTGGAGACGGATCCCACTGCATTGAAGGATGGGTCAAATGCAGAGACCTTTGACTGAGACACAAAGTAAACATTGTTGCAGCAAAACTTGAATTTCCCTCGGGATCAATAAAGTATCTCTCTCTCTCTCTCTAAAACATAAGCCTAACAACATTATAAAATCGTAGAGAGCTCCAAAAAGTCGATTTTGCATAATACGCCTTTTAAAAATTCCATGAGTGAAAATAGTGGAATTCAATCCGATTAAGCTTAATGAGGAAAGTAAAGATGTCTCTTTTCTCATCATCTCATCAGCTTTATTCCTTTTAGTTCTCTCTTCACATTATCGTTAAACAAAGCACTACCAGATGGACTTCCTTTGAAAAACACCATGACAAACTTATGCAGATCTGGAAAAAAATAAGAAACCACTGTGAAATTATCAGTTTTTCTGATTTTACTACTTATAGGTATGTATTTGGGCAAAAGGAACGTTTTTGTTTGAGTCTATAAACTACTGACAAAAGACAGTATATAATCACCAGAAGTATTAATTTAAAGGGATATGCCACCCCCAGGTCAAATTTGGGCATCTCCCCACAGTCCAGAGACTAAAATAAGCAGCACGCTGCCAGGGGAATCCCAGTTACGCACCGGGAAGGGAGTTCCCCTTTTGCACAACGTGGTGCGTGATTCGGCCATGTCCTTCCGCACTGAAAAATAGTTCCCACCCAAAATGACCAAGGCAAGCTCTCCGAGTTGATTTGCACATTTATTTGCACTCGATATGAATGCGTTCTACACAGAAAGTAATTGGGAAAAGCATCGTGCAAATTAATTCCTTTTGGCCGAAATCTTTCTCTGGCGACGTTAGACTCCAGTCTAAGGCGGAGGAGCTGCAGATACCGCGGCGGTCAGTGGCGACAGACTCGGACAATGGCTGGGTGAGCAAGAAAACGCTTTTCATCACTTGTTTTAGTCTCTGGACTGTGGGGAGATGCCCAAATTTGACCTGGGGGTGGCATATCCCTTTAAGCAAAGAGCCTTGTAATTCGATATATAATTCGAAATAAACTATGAACTGGCGACCTTGTGGTTCATGGGCAAACACTTAACTCACTCCACCATTAGCTGTATTAGCCTTCCATGAAATAGATGTAAT
Organism: Paratrypauchen microcephalus; assembly: GCA_036785185.1. NCBI lineage: Eukaryota > Metazoa > Chordata > Actinopteri > Gobiiformes > Gobiidae > Paratrypauchen > Paratrypauchen microcephalus. The sequence goes on from JAVJIX010000017.1 coordinate 4,290,638, forward strand.
ATTTGCGTAGATGGGGCAGCAGTGTCTCCGTTGGTAGAGCGTTTGTCTACTGATCCAGTGGTTGGCAGTTCGTATCCCGCTCTTGACGGGTTGGTCGTGTGTGATCCCAGCTCCCACAGATGAGCGCTGACGTTGTGTCCTTGGGCAAGACACTTAACCCCACCTCGCCCCCAGTGTCTGTAGCCCCCGTGGCAGAACATCATGGCCTGTTGTGATGTGGGCCGTCCTCCTGTGGACCCACCACCCGCGGGAGGATCCATGGGGGCTGGTGCATTGTGTTCTGGGCGGCAGATCTGCTTGGACTGCTGCTCCCGTGACCCAGAAATGGAAGAGCGGAAGAAGATGGATGGATATTTGCGTAGATATCAGCAGGACCATTTTTACCTTAAGTAAAAGTACAGATACAGGCACAAAAGAATCACGTGAAAAAAATGTACTGAAGTAAAACTGTTTATTATTGTACTTTAAAAGGAAAAAGTTAAAGTATTTTGCAGATTTTTAGAGCTTTAAGCATCAAATGAAGTGATTTTGAAACAGAATTCAGCTGATTTTAAGTTGATTTCTTAATTTTTCTAGTTGTATTTGTGTATTTGGTTTGCTCAAAGTTGAAACTCAAGTGAAATTTGCAAAACACAAGTCTCAAACCATAAAGAAAAGTACTTTTAACTTTTTAGTCCAGATCTAAAATACAGTGGAGTAGAAAGTATAAATATTTGTTTTCAAATGTAGTGAAGAAAAAGTAAAAAGTACCCACTGTAAAATGTACTACTGCCTTCCCTGAAATAGATGTAGTATTTGCGTAGACATTTGCAGGACCATTTTTACCTTAAGTAAAAGTACAGATACAGGCGCAAAATATCACGTGAAAAAATCTATTGTACTTTAAGAGGAAAAAGTAAAAGTATTTTTTAGAATTTTAAGCATCAAAAAGTGATTTTGAAACCAAATTCAGCTGATTTTAAGTTGATTTCTTAATTTTTGTAGCTGTTTTTGTGTAGTTGAAAATCAAGTGAAATTTGCAAAAAACAAGTCTCAAACCAGGTCTCAAACCATGAAGAAAAGTTATTTTAACTTTTTAGTCCAGATCTAAAATATAGTGGAATAGAAAGTATAAATATCAGTTTTCAAATACAGTGGTACCTCACCTTACGAAAGACTCTACAAACGAAAAATCCAAGTGACAAAATGCCCACACGTTAAATTTTGGTCTCTAGATACGAAAGACAATTCAAGTTACAAAACGTGAAATCTCAAAAATTTAATTAAGACGTGCTCAGATGCGCGCTCAGATGCACGCCCCGAAACGTAAATACACTTTATCAACACACACGGGGTTAGGTTCCAGAGGTGGCCCGCGGTGGGAGAGGTCCACGAGGTAGGACAACTTTGTATTTTGCAATTGTTCTACATGTTTTAGGGCTGTAAATGCCTCACCACACACATTCTACGCTTTTCTCAGACTGGAGTTGGGCGTTTCTCGCATTTCGCTCTCGTTTGAACACTCGAACTTTCATATACATCAATATAGCGCCAAATGCACAAGGGGAGCGGAGACACAAGATTATTATCGCAACAACACATCATCAGTAGGATAAAACTATCCTGTCTCACGACGGTCTAAACCCAGCTCACGTTCCCTATTAGTGAGTGAACAATCCAACGCTTGGTGATTTCTGTTTCACAATAATAGGAAGAGCCGACATCGAAGCTGTTTTGGGGGGGTCACACACTCACTGCTGGTGTATGAGCGTCAGGACTTGTTGAAAATTAAAGATTATGTGGATAACTGCGTGGATTATCGCTATGATAAGACAAACAAGCCGCGTCCCACTTACCTGGCTAATGTTCCGGAGTACCTGCTTCGCGTACAGGCCCTGTTGCCCAAGAAACGCAGGCGTCGTGGAGTACGCAGCGGCCGGCTGGCCAGACTGAAGTCCTGGCTGGTGCTGTGTCCAGAACTTCTACAGTGTCCATCGGACATCCCCCAGGATTATGCTGCCTGTTGTCGGCGCTTTATTGCGCGGAGGAGGCTTTCCCCCGTCGCGGTCGCTGCTTGGGTGCGGCCGGTTTGTGAGCGGAATGACCCAGCGCTTGTGCGCCTTCGCCGGCCTCGTCTATGGGGATCGAGCGGCGTAAATCCCGGCAACCTCCAGCCCCTGAGGCGGGCTGCTCCGGCTGACGACATGATCCGGATCTCACTGAAATGTGCGCTTTTAAATGCAAGATCCGTGGTTAACAAGACTTTTGTTGTCCAGGATTATTTCTGCTCCAACTCGCTGGATGCGCTTTTCCTCACGGAAACCTGGATTAATTCGGGCGAGTCTGCCGCTTTTACAGAAATGTTACCTCAAGACTGTGTTTTTATTAATAAACCGAGGTCCACGGGACGCGGAGGGTGGCATCGCCTCTGTTTTTAGGAAAAGCGTTAGCTACAAGCCGCTGACGACAGACTCCTTCACTTCGTTTGAGGTGAGCTGTTTTGAACTTTGTGAAAAGAACCCCGTGTTTTGCGCGGTGATATACAGACCACCAAAGTATAGCAAAGACTTTATCAGCGAGTTTTCACAGTTCATTGCTCCCGTGTTGACAAACTATGATAAGATTTTATTGGTCGGTGATTTTAATTTGCATATTTGTTGTCCTTCGGCGCCTATGGCAAAAGATTTTATGGATTTGATTGATGGTTTTAACTTGGTGCAACATGTTAAAGAACCCACGCAGATACATGGCCATACATTGGATCTGGTGATCTCACGCAATTTGTCTTTTAACAATGTATTGGTAGGGGATGCTGTCATTTCTGACCATTGTCCTATTTTATTTGATTTTATTCTGCGTGACTGTCTGAAGCCGATCTCTGTACGTCACTGCCGCGTCCTAAAACCGGACACCGCGGCGTCATTTTCATCTCTTTTTATGGAAAATGTGCCAGACCTGGGTGACGCCGGCTTTCGGGACACTGAAGGAATGACAAACTCTTTTATGGCTGTGTGCACTACAGTCATGGACTCTGTAGCTCCACAAAAAGCTGCACGCCCCAGAGTCAAACCTGTGCCATGGATAAATGACACCACTCGTGAAGCCAGGCGCAGATGTAGGCAGGCGGAAAGGAAATGGAAAAATGATCATCTGCAAGTGTCTTATGAAATTTTAAGAGACAGCTTAAAAACTTATCAGAAATCTGTTAAAGAGGAACAGAGGAAATATTTTTCAAATTTGGTTTTGACAAATGTAAATAATCCTCGTGTTTTATTTCAAACCATTGGGTCTGTTTTGAGCCCATCCACATCCACTATTTTAGATTCTTGTTCTGAAAAATGTGAACAGTTTTATCTTACTTCACAGAGAAAGTTGCTTTGATTAGAGCCAACTTAAACTGTCCTTCTGCTGTCTCACAAATAAGCATGTCTTGTTCAGCTGTTTTTTGTACATTTGAGCCAGTGTCTTTAGAGTTTCTCTCTAAAATAACAACTGAGCTTAAAGCTTCGTCCAGTCCTATTGACCCCGTCCCTCCAAGGTTGTTTAAGGAGGTGTGGACAACAATTGGCTCAAGTGTATGTGCTATCATGAACAGCAGTCTTGTCTCTGGTGTTGTACCTTCATTTTTAAAAAAGGCTGTAATCGAACCTCTCCTTAAGAAACCAAGTTTGGACGCATCAAATGTTTCAAATTTTCGTCCAATCTCTAAGCTTCCTTTCTTGGCTAAAATATTGGAAAAATGTGTTCTTTATCAGTTGCAGCCTTTTTTAAAAGCACATGGCATTTTAGAGCGTTTTCAGTCAGGATACAAGGCCCTGCATAGCACGGAGTCAGCACTTTTAAAGGTTTTTAATGACCTATTTTTAATGACTGATGGTGGTAGCTCTGCCATTTTAGTGCTTTTAGACCTGACTGCTGCTTTTGACACAGTCGACCATGCAACTCTTTTAAACCGCCTTGAAGACTGTGTGGGTGTCAGGGGGACTGCCTTAAACTGGTTCAGGTCTTACCTGTCTGGGAGATCCTGCACTGTCAGGCTGGGGGACTCCACCTCGTCTGCTGCTCCTTTGCACTGTGGAGTCCCCCAGGGGGTCAATTCTTGGCCCTATTCTTTTTACCCTCGACCTTCTCCCACTCGGTGCAATTTTTAAAAAGCATGGCATTTTATATCATTTTTACGCTGATGACTGTCAGATTTATCTGCCTATTTCCAAGCACGCGAAAGGCCCCCTGACACCCTTGTTGAACTGGCTTGGTTGGCCCAAAATTTTCTCTGCTTGAACGAAGGGAAGACTGAAATTTTGCTCTTTGGGCCCACTGATCCCTCATTGGACTTGGGCCCCTTTAAAGATAATGTTCATCCCTTCGCCACCAACCTTGGTGTCACCATGGACAGTGATTTTAAACTCAGCAAGCAGATCAACACAGTCGTTAAATCAGGCTTTTATCATCTTCGTCTTTTATCCAAAGTTAAACCGTTTTTAAGTTTTAAGCATTTTGAACAAGTCGTTCACGCTTTTATTTCTTCGCGTCTGGACTACTGTAATGCTCTTTATACTGGTATATCAAAAAATGCTCTTTCACGCCTACAGTTAGTCCAGAACTCCGCGGCACGACTTTTAACAGGAACCAAAAAACGTGAGCACATCACCCCAATTCTTGCGTCTTTGCACTGGCTTCCTGTTAATTTTAGAATTGATTTTAAAATTTTATTGTTTGTTTTTAAAGCTTTGAATGGACTGGCCCCAGATTACATCTCAGACCTCATCCAAATTTACACTCCGGCGCGCGCTTTGAGGTCTGAGGGCCAGCTCCAGCTGGTGGTGCCTAAGACCAGACTTAAATCCAGAGGGGACAGAGCTTTTTCTGTGGTTGGTCCTAAGCTCTGGAACGCTCTGCCCCTCACGTCCGAGCAGCTCCCTCAGTGGAGTGTTTTAAGTCTCGTCTTAAGACCCACTTTTATTCTCTGGCTTTTAACACCGGGTGAGTTGTGTGGTCCTCTGTTGTCTTTTATTGTATTTTAGGGTTTTTTATTATTTTATTGTTCTTAGAGTATTTATTTATTTATTTTTTTAGCGTTTGTATTTTTATTTATTTATTTATTTTTATTTTTTTATTCTATATTGTTTTTATTATTTTATGGTATATTTATTTGTGTGCACACTTGTTTTTGTGATTATTTGTTTATTTTAAATGATGTTTCTGTGCAGCACTTTGGAAACGCTTTTAGTTTATGAAATGTGCTATATAAATAAAGTGGATTGGATTGGAAAAAGCGACGTCAACACGGCGCAAAGCTGCGCTTACACCGGGGCTGCGGGGGCGAGATGGAGCCGCGGCGCCCGGGCCGTGCCTCCCCCTCGGGGCCGAGCACGCGCGGGCCGAGCACGCGGTGATTTAATCCTGGTCTGGTCCCGGTTTGGTCCGGGTCTGGACCTGGTCCGGTCCTGGTTTAGACCTGGTTTAGACTTGGTCTAGACCTGGTTTAGTTCTGGTCTAGACCTGGAAGTCACATACAACCAGAGCCCGCCCCGAGCAAGACCCCGCGGTCTTGCCCGCCGATAGAGCACCTTTCTCGGCCTGTTAGCTCACAGTGTCAGCCCCCCGGCTCTGGAGGTCAGATAGAACCAGAGCCCGCCCCGCCCCTCTCTTATTCCCGTTGAAAGAGCGTCTTTCTCGGCCTCTTAGCTCTAGCGCGGAACGCGCAAGGAGCACGGAGACACGAGCAAGGCGCTCATCCAACGGGACTGCCATCTCCCGGGATAATCCTGGTTTAGACCTGGTCTAGTCCCGGTTTAGTCCAGGTCTAGACCTGGTCTAGACCTGGTTTAGTTCTGGTCTAGACCTGGTTTATTCCACGTTTAGTCCTGGGTCTACAGTCTCTTAGCCAATCAGGACGCAGAACACAAATGTTACACTATAAAAAAAGTTACACTATAAAAAAAACCCTTGGAATGGATCAGGCCTTTTCCATTGAAATAGCTACTCAACATACGAAAAATTCACGTTACAAAACCACTTCTGGAACGAATTAATTTCGTAAGGTGAGGTACCACTGTATAGTGAAGGAAAAAGTAAAAAGTACCCACTGTAAAATGTACTACTGCCTTCCCTGAAATAGATGTAGTATTTGCGTAGACATTTGCAGGACCATTTCTCACAGTACGCCTCTTTAAGCAGTTCAGAGAGTACCATGCCCCCCCATCACCCCCACAGTCGAGCAGAGCGGAGGCCAGAGCACCATGAAATGAACCCCCCCACTCCCCACCTCCCTCCACAGCGAGCGGTGGTTAATTGACTTTTTGAAGAGGCTCTGCTCTGAGTAATAGCTGCATCCTCTCCACTCGCGCTTAGTTAATTCAACACGATGTCACTGGTTTTAGGTCAGGAGTTTTCAATAAGTCTGCGGCGGCATGGCGGAGAAGAGCTGCTCAAAATGCACCGTTGTAAACAAGTTTAGGCCTGGGAATCCACGGGAATAAAAGATGTCTGAACCGGTAATTACCATGAGGAAGTAGTGTTGACAAGGTACTACAATTTTAACTGATTTTGATACTAAGGAATAGACCTGATACTCAGTACTGATTCTGATACCACGATGATAATAATAATAATAATTAAAAAAAAACGCTCTTCCTTTGGACAATATGGTAGAGCTTTCTTTTTTATTCCCATGTGTCCTTATATCTGTGTAATCCTCAGTGGGTTCCATAGTGGCCCAGTTCTAAACCAGGTCTAAACCAGATTAGATTAGATTAAGCCTTTATTGGTCTCACACACAATGACACACAGTGACACACGGGAGAAATTTGACTTCTGCATTTGACCCATCCTTTTCAGGAGCAGTGAGCAGCCATCTTTTTCGGCGCCCGGGGGGCAGTACCGTGAAGGGTCTTGCCCAAGGACCCACACTGGCTAGCTCATTGCCCGGGGGGGATTTGAACCCATAACCCCCGGCCCACATCTAAACCAGGTCTAAACCAGGTCTAAACCAGGTCTAAACCAGTTCTAAACCAGGTCTAAACCACATCTAAACCAGTTCTAAACCAGGTCTGAACCAGGTCTAAACCACTTCTAAACTAGTTCTAAACTAGTTCTAAACCAGTTCTAAACCAGGTCTAAACCAGGTCTAAACCAGATCTAAACCCGTTCTAAACCGGGTCTAAACCAGGTCTAAACCAGGTCTAAACCAGTTCTAAACCAGGTCTAAACCAGGTCTAAACCAGGTCTAAACCAGTTCTAAATCAGTTCTAAACCAGGTCTAAACCAGATCTAAACCAGGTCTAAACCAGGTCTACAGCAGTTCTAAACCAGGTCTAAACCAGATCTAAACCAGGTCTAAACCAGGTCTAAACCAGTTCTAAACCAGGTCTAAACCAGATCTAAACCAGGTCTAAACCAGGCCTAAACCAGGTCTAAACCACATCTAAACCAGGTCTAAACCAGGTCTAAACCAAGATTAAACCAGGTCTAAACCACATCTAAACCAGGTCTAAACCACATCTAAACCAGGTCTAAACCAGGTCTAAACCAGGTCTATACCACATCTAAACCAGTTCTAAACCGGATCTAAAATGGGTCTAAACCAGGTCTAAACCAGGTCTAAACCAGTTCTAAACCAGGTCTAAACCAGATCTAAACCAGGTCTAAACCAGGCCTAAACCAGGTCTACAGCAGTTCTAAACCAGGTCTAAACCAGATCTAAACCAGGTCTAAACCAGGTCTAAACCAGATCTAAACCAGGTCTAAACCAGGTCTACAGCAGTTCTAAACCAGGTCTAAACCAGATCTAAACCAGGTCTAAACCAGGTCTAAACCAGTTCTAAACCAGGTCTAAACCAGATCTAAACCAGGTCTAAACCAGGCCTAAACCAGGTCTAAACCACATCTAAACCAGGTCTAAACCAGGTCTAAACCAGGATTAAACCAGGTCTAAACCAGGCCTAAACCAGGTCTAAACCACATCTAAACCAGGTCTAAACCAGGTCTAAACCAGGTCTGTACCACATCTAAACCAGTTCTAAACCTGGTCTAAACTGGGTCCAAACCAGGTCTAAACCAGGTCTAAACCAGTTCTAAACCAGGTCTAAACCAGATCTAAACCAGGTCTAAACCAGGCCTAAACCAGGTCTAAACCACATCTAAACCAGGTCTAAACCAGGTCTAAACCAGGTCTATACCACATCTAAACCAGTTCTAAACCGGATCTAAAATGGGTCTAAACCAGGTCTAAACCAGGTCTAAACCAGTTCTAAACCAGGTCTAAACCATTTCTAAACCAGTTCTAAACCAGGTCTAAACCAGATCTAAACCAGGTCTAAACCAGTTCTAAACCAGTTCTAAACCAGGTCTAAACCAGATCTAAACCAGGTCTAAACCAGGCCTAAACCAGGTCTAAACCACATCTAAACCAGGTCTAAACCACATCTAAACCAGGTCTAAACCACATCTAAACCAGTTCTAAACCGGATCTAAAATGGGTCTAAACCAGGTCTAAACCAGGTCTAAACCAGTTCTAAACCAGGTCTAAACCTGTTCTAAACCAATTCTAAACCAGGTCTAAACCAGTTTTAAACCAGGTCTAAACCAGATCTAAACCAGTTCTAAACCAGGTCTAAACCAGGTCTAAACCAGTTGTAAACCAGGTCTAAACCAGATCTAAACCAGGTCTAAACCAGATCTAAACCAGGTCTAAACCACATCTAAACCAGGTCTAAACCACATCTAAACCGGGTCTAAACCACATCTAAACCAGTTCTAACCTGGGTCTAAACTGGGTCTAAACCAGGTCTAAACCAGTTCTAAACCTGTTCTAAACCAATTCTAAACCAGGTCTAAACCAGTTTTAAACCAGTTCTAAACCAGGTCTAAACCGGGTCTAAACCAGATATAAACCAGGTCTAAACGAGATATAAACCAGGTCTAAATCAAAATCAAATCAAACAACATTTATCAAACATTTATAAAGCGCTTTTCATACAAAATTGTAGCACAAAGCGTCTTGCAGTGGTCAAGGATTAGAAGATTGACCTTTATTGATCTCGCACAGGAGGAGTTGTTTCTATATTTGACCCGGGGACCATCCCCATAATTTTGTTTTGTTATTTAGTCTTGGTCAGGCCCTCAGCTGGAGGATTTTACCTATGTTTGGGTTGGTGGGCGAAACCGGAGTGCCCGGAGGAAACCCACCCAGACACGGGGAGAACATGAAGTCTCCACACAGAAAGGCCCGGGCAACCCGAACCTTCTTGCTGTGAAGCATGAGTGCTAGCCACTCAGCCACCGTGCTGCCAGAGGGAAAAAAAACAAAACAAAGACAAACAGACAAACAGATGGACAAACAAGCAAAGAGACAAACAAGGAGACGAACAAACAACAAACAGATAGACAAGCAAACAAACAAAAGAACAAACAAAAGACAAGCAAACAGACGACGGAAGTCAATTAAAGGCCAGGCTAAACAGGTGAGTCTTGAGCCCACTCTTAAAAACATGAACGTTCTCTGCAGCCCTGAGGTCCTCTGGCAGTTCCATAGACGAGGGCCGCAGAACTGAAAAGACTCCTCTCCGTGAGTCTGTGTCCTGACTTTGGGAATGACCAGGAGCTGCCGGAGGAGCGCAGGGCCCGTGAAGGTTCGTAAGGGGAAAGCAGTTCTGAAAGATAAGAAGGCCCAAGACCATTAAGACATTTAAAAACCAGTAAAAGAACTTTAAAATCTATCCTGAAACTCACAGGGAGCCAATGCAGAGATTTTAAGACCGGTGTAATGTGATCCCGCCCTCTGGTCCTAGTCAGGACATGTGCTGCTGAATTTTGTAATAATTGCAAACCTGAAATACTCTTTTTGGGAAAACCAGGGAGCAGGGCATTACAGTAGTCTATACGGCTGGTGACAAAAGCATGCATCAATGTCTCCGTATTGGCCTGAGAGAGAATAGGGCGAACTCTGGCTATGTTTTTTAGGTGATAGAAACCTATTTTTGTGATGTTCTTGATGTGTGAGATAAAAGTCAGCTCAGAGTCAAAAATGACGCCCAAGTTTTTCACTTGAGGAGATGGGTTAAAAGACTGTGCTTGTAGTTTTGATAAAAGTTTCTCTCTCTGGGCCTCAGGACCGATGACTAAAACCTCAGTTTTGTCCTGGTTAAGCTGGAGAAAGTTTCTTGCCATCCAGGATTTCATATCTAGAATGCAGTTAAAACAAACCAGGTCCATTGGCGTACACTCGTCTATGTGCTCTTGTACTTGTTCTGAATCAGCTCAAGATCGTTCTAAAGCTTCAGGAAAGCTTCATTTCTGTCCTGCCAATGGGACTTTTTAGTATCAATACCTGCTCAAATGAGAATCTCATTTCATTATTAGTTTTAGTATCGATTATTACCTGATTTTCAATACTTTTGACAACCCTATGAGGAATATTATATATACTGTGATATTGGATTTCCTGTTTTTACTGGAACTGTATGTATCCTGCGCTCTTAGTTTTTTTTAAAGATATACAACAATCACAACTGAACCTGTGTCTCCTGAGTCTTCACCTGCAGACAGACAAGTTTGTCTCATTCTCAGTTTATGGACAGGCTCATGTGAAGCTCAGAACCTCCAGAATTCCCTCCCTGAGCTGCAGAGGCTGCACTAGCACTGGTTCAGGATTGATGCAGGTGCTGGGGTTTAGGTAGAGACCATTCAGATCAGAGAGTGACATTTTAGGTTTAAAAACATTGGATTTCAGCTTTGATCAACTGAGAGACTCATGTCAGGCTCATTCTGCTTTCTGATCTTTAATCACTTATTTTCAAGACGCCATTTTCCAGATCAACTCCTGTTTTCACTTTTGTAAAGGAAATGAAAATATTGTGTGATTATTTTATCTTTTAGAAACACATTTGATCTTGTAACTCAAACTCATTTGGTTAAAAGAAGATGAGATCCTCTGATACACATCTGTCAGAGGATTTCAGTCGTGGAACACGTGACCTGCTCATGTCAGGAACTGTGGGTCCTTCTCAACCTTCAAGAACACTCTGAAACATGCTCTCACAGGTAGATGTTCTTAAACTCAGAGAATGGTCTGTTGTGGTGAACTTGCTGTCATGTCTATGTGCACCTCTGTCTCTTCTGTGTGTTCCTCTAAATGTTCTTCTGTTCTGACCTGCCTTAGGACAACGGATGTAAAGTAGCTATTGAGCTAATTCCGGCATATTTACATTGATGCTTTTTGTTGTCATGTTGATTAATATGCATTGTCCTGGTTTAAAAAAAAAAAATTCCATGGCTGTTATTGTGAGTTGGAAGTTTAGAATACACGTTTACCTCATATCTGGAGACACAGATACAGTAGGTCAGGAGTGTCCAAACTTTTTCCACCCAGGGCCACATATACAAACATATTCCCAGTGGAGGTCCGTAGAGCTGGTGAGGACAGTGAGACTTTCAGATAGATGCATTTTATATGAGTTTAATGGAGCCACAACACCTTTAAAAGTCCTAGAACGCAAAATTTAGGTCTGTATCGTAGTGAGTTGTTATTGAGGTTGCAGGGATAGAGATACTGGAATTTGAAGTAAAAAGTACTGCTCAATGGCTCTAGACAGGAGTGTCAAACTCATTTTGGTCCGGGGGCCGTATCCAACCGACTTTGATCCCAAAGGGGCTGGATCAGAAAACTCATGGCAAATATACCCCAAAAATAGCAATAAGTCCAAATATTTGTCCAGAGAAACACCAATCTATTACAGAAGTCTTTTTTATTTTATGAACTCTTTCTTTTACAAAATATTATAATATTATGAACAACCTGAATCTTTAAGAAAAATGCATTTTCCTACCTGCTTGTCAAAAGCCTGATCTCGTCAGATCTCAGAAGTTAAGAAAAGAAAGAAAGAAAGCTATGCCTTTATTAGTCCCACAGTGGGGAAATTCCAGTTCTGCATTTAACCCATCCTGTTATCAGAAGCAGTGAGCAGCACATTACTGCGCCCGGGGACCATCTCCATGATCTTCTTGCTTCGGCTTGGTCAGGACCAAAGCTGGAGGTACCTATGGTGCATGTTTTGGGTTGATGGGGGAAACCGGAGTGCCCGGAGGAAACCCACCCAGACACGGGGAGAACATGCAAACTCCACACAGAAAGGCTCGGGTGACCCGGGGATCGAACCCGGAACCTTCTTGCTGTGAAGCATGAGTGCTAACCACTCAGCCACCGTGCCGCCAAATTCTAAGATTACGAAGGGCTCGTCCGGGATTTGAACCCGGGACCTCTCGCACCCGAAGCGAGAATCATACCCCTAGACCAACGAGCCTTAGCAAGGCAGGGCCTGGTTAGTATTTGGATGGGAGACACTGGGAATTCCAGGTACCACAGGGGGGCGCCAGTCGCAAAAACTGTCGTTATGTCCTTAGGCAAGACACTTCACCCACATTGCCTAGTATGAAAGTGGAGTGTGCGTGAGTGTTGGTGGTGGTCGGAGGTGCCGATTGGCAGCCTTGCTTCCGTCAGTCTACCCCAGGGCAGCTGTGGCTACAAAAAAAAGTAACTTACCACCACCAAGTGTGGGGTGAATGAACAATGAACTGTAAAGCTCTTTGGGTGTCATGAAAGGCGCTATATAAATGCTATGAATTATTAATTATTATTATTATTAATTTCAACACAAACATACAGGTTTCCCATTCACCTCCGTGAACAAATAGGAATTAGTCCATTTTTCTTGGAAAATCCTGCACTCGGCGTCCACTTTTCTCATTTTTGACATTTTGTTGATGAGGTTGTCATGGTCAACAGTCAAAACGATGGTCCTTTAAGAGCGTTTGGAAAGAGGCGAGTCTTCATTTGTGCTGCTCTGGTGGGAGGGGCCACGCACAGAGGCGCTGAAGATGCTGCTATGCTAAACTGCGCAGGAAAGAGGTGCAGAAAATTAACAATATTTTAATAGAATATTTTAATAGAATATTAAAATATACTGTATTCTCCGCACTATAAGGCGCACATAAGGCGCGGATTATAAGGCGCACTGCACACCGGCAGTGCGCCTTATAATCCGATGCGCCTTATATATGGATTAATATTGGTTAATCATGGCTACCGTAGTCAGCCACTACTGTAGCTTCTATTTTATGCGCCTTATAATGCGATGCGCCCTATATATGAAAACAGTTTTACAATAGGACATTCATTGAAGGTGCGATTTATAATCCGATGCCCCTTATAGTGCGGAAAATACGGTAATTAAAATATAGAAAATCAGCCGAGGGCCAGATTAAAGGTCTTGGAGGGCCGGATCTGGCCTCTCTGCTCTATGATCATTTGGGCCAATACAGGGGGCCAACAAAAATTGGTCAGAAGGCCCCTGGGCCATAGTTTGGACACCCCAATTTAATTTGAATTCTCACATGAAGTTCCTTTAATCTGAAAACAGTAGCAGCTTGTCTGTACTGATGTGAAAGATGTAAAAGATGTCACCATTTTGATTCGAATGATTGGAAGTCACACACATTTGATGAGCGAATGATGAATTTTTACTGTAGAAATTTCCAATAACCCCACGAACAGTCGCTGACGCAGTACAATACCTTTGCTAATGGTCGAATGAACAATAAACAGCAATAAAACAATACGCAGAGCTGAGCCACCGCTTTGACATCTCTGAAGACGATGAAAAATTGTTTACACGAGATGGCCCGAGGTGCAGATCTAATTCACACGTGAGAGATTGTGCTGAGCGCTCACTGCAGTCAGTCTCTGGCGATGGGCGCTCCTCAGCTGGGTTTGACGTTGACAGTAAAGCGTTCTTCAAGTGACATATTATAAGAGATCAGGAATCGTACACGTCAACGTCTCCGAGCTCCTTCGTCTTTTCGAGACTTAAAGTCAGGAGGACAGGAACTTCTCTGTGTCTGACCCCAAGCTCTGGAACGTTCCGACCTCCCCGATGTCCGAACAGAAACAGAGAGTTTTAAGTCTCGTCTTAAAACCCACTTTTATTGTCTGGCTTGTGAGTTGTGCGGTCCTCTGTGTCTTTTACTTATTTTATTTTTGAGTTGAGTTTATTCATTTTATAGTTTTAACAATTTTTAGTTTGATGTATTTTGATTCTTTTTCAATGTAAAAATTATTATTGTTCTTGTTCTTGTTCTTGTTCTTGTTCTTGTTCTTCTTCTTCTTCTTCTTCTTCTTCTTCTTCTTCTTCTTATTTAGCTTATAGGGGCACTAATAACAAAAATAAAGTAAAAAAATATATATAGACCCCCCAGTTTTTTAAATATAGGCCTCTCCCAAATGGTTGAGATGTTGCTTGATGGTAAAAGTACCTAATATATAACTAAAAATGTATATTAGCAATTAAATGATAATTTAATACCTACAAATACAAAAAAGAAAGTAAAAAATGGAAAAATGCCAAAAAACAATTCATGTCAAGTCAATTTTATTCCAACATAGGAACTTCGCTCCATTTTTTGCATAAAATTCCAAAACTTATGTGATTATTGTATTGTCAAAAACATATGGGGCCCTTATGTATTCCCCCTCTCTCAAAATAACAAAAAAAGGACCCATGAGGAGCTATCCAACTTGTCCGCTGTATCTCCAAAGAACGGAACTTCTGTTGTTGCATTGAACAAATTCAAAAACGAAACAAATCTGTCAAACAAAATAAGGATCCCCGATAATCTCCGGCACATTATTTTTGTGTATGCAGCACTTTGGAAACTGTCGTGTTTATAAAATGTGCGATATAAATAAAGTTGGATTGTATTCACATATGAGAGTTGGTTTCTGTTTTCTTTTAATCAGAAAATTTCCAAGTGACCAGGACATGTTTGGGCTGTTGCTGTGAGCGCCCTCAGAACTGTCACTGGTGTCGGTCGAATCGTATATCAGCTGTCGTTACTTCCTGTCGTCACTTCATGTCGTCCGGTGTGACCCTGCTCAGGACGGGACACAAACAAATTCAAACACCGGATCGAGGAGGACATTGAAATCAGGAAGACAGACGCCATCACCACCTCTGTAACTCTTGTGTTGGACGGTCCGTAAAAAGCTTTTCTCCATTTTTCAAGTTATTGTTTTTTCTGGAATGTTTCACAGTATGGCATTAAACCTTTCTATCTTCTTGGAGACCAAACCAGACCAATTTACAGGTCAAATCCGTGAAGAGGCGTCTCCACTTATAGTAATAATGCCTGTTGTTGTAGGTATTTTCTAGCTGTAATTGAATAAATGTAAAGTAGAGTTGTTTAATGTCACACTGTGGAACATTCCAGGCAGAGCGATGACGTATCCGCAGAAACAAGCAGGTGACAGACTTCCAACCCAAAAGTTCTAAACAGTAACCTCATGTTTAAGGGTCTTGACTTGGAACTTTTATTTGAACTCTCGTTTAGATGAGAAGGTGCTGTACCTGATCTTTGTCTCTCTTTGTCATTTTAAACAGTTTGCAGTGGTTCTAGGTTCCTAATGAAATCCTAATTATTCATCACAATGATTTTATAATATACTATATACAAATAGCACGATGTACACGATTAGCATGTATACTGTACATGCTAATACATAATTAGATGCAGACAGCACACAGCAGACTTATTTTAACCTCAATTGCTGCGTAAACAATATATCTACTGAGACAAGACACATTTTGCTCAAAAACTGTCCTTTAAACGTCTTATGTTACGCAAAATTGACCCTTGTGAGCTTTTAGCCATGTTATAATGTTGTTTCCTCACCAATAACATGTGATTGTTTTTGTTGTTTTTGCTGTGGTCGTGTCACCTGCCCAGGGACTACAGATGATTTTGCTCGTATTTACACTGCAATGTTGTAGATGTTCATTAATATGCACTGTCCCTATTAAATAAAAGAATAAATAAACAAAAAACATCCCAGGAGTTGTGTTTTGTTTCATTTACACATTTGAGTAACCCTTTATTATTAGTCTGTCTACATCTCCAAAGCTGAAAATGCACTTTTCCACTTTGTGATGTCATGTGGTGGTTAGTGTTTTACTTTCTGCCTTTAGTTCAGTAGAGATTGGCAATTCCAGATTGTCTTAAATCATCCAAATGATTCTAGTGAAGGTGTATGGAGTTTAAAAACACAGTGGAGCACTTGCTGTAGTACCACGTGACATCACAAAGTGGAACTGAAGGTGTTTTATGTTTGAAAGAAGAAAAAACTCAGCCTGAATATGTAGGATTTGCGTGTTAAGATAACGTAAGACTTTCACTAGCTAGGACCACGCCATCAACATAATGCAGTGAAGATGTTTATTATTGAATGATAGTGGATGTCTCGGTGAATAGGTGGTGATGGCTGGGTTGAGACAGTGGGTGGGGGCTCCGTCTCAATCTTCAATTGGCCCAGCGGAACGGGACCCCCCCCCCTTTAGGAGATGTCTTGTGGCTGAAAGACAAACGAGATAGGGGTGGGAGGGAGGGGTCGAGATAACCGAGACGAACTGGAATGAAGGGATGAGTGGCTATAAATGGCTCCGGGAAATTAGAGGTGTGGTTATGGTGAACTGTGATTCGCTGGTGAGGAGGAGAAGGTGGTTGAGGCGTGGTCCTGCTCCTGAATTTCAGTTAATCACATTAACTCCATTTATTGATCTCACACAAGAGAAATTCACTTGCCACATTTGCTCCAGGCAGTTTAGTGCAAAAGAAAGTTTGAACAAGAAAGTGCATGCAGACAAGATAAGTAATAATAATAAAATAAGTAAATATGAGAATACAGAGAAAATTTCACGTTTGGACTATACAGTGGAGTTGTACAGTCTGATGGCTGTTGGGATGAAGGATC
The DNA here is from genome assembly GCA_036785185.1 of Paratrypauchen microcephalus. Classification (NCBI taxonomy): domain Eukaryota; kingdom Metazoa; phylum Chordata; class Actinopteri; order Gobiiformes; family Gobiidae; genus Paratrypauchen; species Paratrypauchen microcephalus. The sequence continues at coordinate 4,307,418 of JAVJIX010000017.1, forward strand.
TGCGGTAGCGCTCCTTCTCGCACTGGGGGTGCCTCAGTCGGCTGCTGAAGGAGCTGCTCAGCTCCTCTACAGTCCGGTGCAGAGGGTGAGAGGTGTCGTCCATGATGGACGTGAATTTGGCCAGCACCCTCCTCTCAGCCACCTCCTCTACAGAGTCCAGAGGACAGCCCAGGACAGAGCTGGCCCTCCTGACCAGCTTATTAAGTCTCTTCCTGTCCCGCTCTGTGCTGCTCGGGGCCCAGCAGACGACAGCGTAGAGGAGAGCAGAGTCCACCACAGAGTCATAAAAACGAGTTAAATGTGTTAATGAAACAAAACACAGCTCTAGGTCTGTTTGTGGTGAGGAAAATCAGAAAATAGTTTAATTTGGACCCTTTAACAAATTTGATTGTGGTTTTCAGTGACTCTTGATTATACCTTGTATTCTAGGCATCCACTTCCACACGATGAAGCCCTCCCTCTGCACCAGACGTCCTCTTCTTCTTCTTCTTCTGTCTCGGTCTCAGGGTGAGTGTGTGACGTGAGCTCATTACAGTTCGCACACACACACTATCACACCATCACCATCACACACTGCGCCAATTCTGTCAATACATCACTCCAATAATGAGCGGCTGCCGTTCAAATGGGACGCTCCTACTACGCCGGGCTATTGGATTCTTATACGCAACCGTTATAGTTCAGGAATCGTAACTCGTGACTGTGGTGTGCAGTAATAACGGCAGTGCACACTCACACGGCGGATTATTGTGTACACCGCTCGTGTTTTTAAGGGAAGAGGTAAGAATAATAGGCTCTCCTTCAAGGTCTTATAGTACGCAACATTGACTCTTGAACGCTTTAAAGGGCTCATATTATACATACAATATTTTTCTATATTCTCTTATTTACTTATTTTATTAGTATTATTACTATCTCCACTGTCTGCATGCACTTTTTTAATTCTAACTTTCTTTTGCACTAAACAGCCTCGAGCTAATGTGGCAAGTGAATTGCTCCAGTGTGAGATCAATAAAGTTATCTTATCTTATCTTATTACACAATTTTCTGATCCATGTTCTAATGTTGTTTCCTCGTCACAAACAGACCTGGAGTTGTGTTTTGTTTCATTCATGTTTAACACAAAAACCCTGCAGATTTAGGCTGAGTTCATCTCTCAAAATGGGAATTGTGCACGGAAGCCGACAGAGGCCATGTTCGTGATGATTATTTTCTACTTTAATAACGAGAAAATTAACTTGAGATCTCGAGAAACGACACAATTAATTTGTGATCTCGAGAAAACAAAACTGTTATTTCGAGATCTCGAGAAAACACTGTATCTCCGTCGGTAAAGACGAAGCCGGGCCAGTCTTCTGCGGAGGTGCCGCGGACTAATCTTGAAATGATCCCGAATTAAAAGACGTAATGCAATCTCCCCCTGTGTCAACCCCTGATCAAAATATTGCCTTATCATTATTCCAGACATTCTAATGACCAAAAACACGTCTAATCAGAATGAGAAATAGCCCCGAAGTCAGCCTGTCACAACGCGGCCGTAGACGTTTCAGTTGTTTTCTCAAGATCACGGAATAATTGTTTTGTTTTCTCGAGATTTCGAATGAATTATCTCGTTATCTCGGGATAACAAGGAAGAAAAAATATTGCTTATGAATATGGCCTCTGTCGACTTCCGTATCTGTGCAAACTTTTGGAGTGTCCAGTGATGGGAACTGTGCAATAAACAGAATGTGCAATAATGGGAACTGTGCAATGTACGGAGTGGGCAATAATTTTCTGTTGCCTCCATGGAAATGTTAATGTTCTACCCCCAGTGTTCCAAACTAAGGCTTAAACTTTTCAGTCTCCATAGAAACAAGCAGGAGACAGCACCAGGCCAAATTACAGGCGAGATCTGTGAAGAGGTGACCCTGCTCAGGAAAGGTATTTTTGAGCCATAAAAACACGCATAATTGTTAACTATAGTAACCTTGGAATACACTAATGCAAATATTTAACAAAGATGTCAGTTTGGGCAACAGTGAGTCTTCCCAAGTGGATTAGCCAATCAGGGACATGAACTGTCCATCTGTATCAAAACAAATATGGGGCTATGAGGGAATAAAATCACAGGAGACTGAGAAACATGGCGGATTTCTGCAGAATTAATGAGCAAAGCTTGCCTGGAAGAATCCATGACTCATCACTGTACCAGCGAGTGAGTCTGGTAACGTTTGATCCACAGAATGCGCTGCAGTTGCGCGTAGACAGACAGCTAAGTGAACCAATCAGAGATTGCGCCATCTTGATTCAAAACTGAGGCGGAACTTCCGCTGCCTAAGAGTGACTTTGCGGGCAAAGGCGGGTGCACTGACGTCACCATCTTTGAACGAATCAGAATCGCAGAGTCGGTTTGGAACCGGAGGAGCGAGAGTGGATGGAGAGTGTCCAAATGGTATCGCGGTGTATAGGAAATACAGAGAGATATCATTTGGCTGGCCAGGTAAGAGCAAAGCACTAAACTCTTTTCATCTGAGGGGAGAGAATGTGATTTTATTTGTAAATGATAAGTGACCAATGAGGTCCTTTGCATCACCTGCATCACTGAAATAAATAGTAGCGGAACAACGTAAAAGTAGTAATATACTGTACTTAAGTACAGCTCTGGAAAAAAATAAGAGATCACTCTTAATCTCACATGATTTCTGAAATCAGCATCTCTACATGTATTACAGCCATTCCATTCCAGCGTCTGTTGAATTCCAACACAAACACAAAGCTGAGCTACTTCAGTTCTTGCACCAGGAGTGTAATAAAGTCTCCCAAGAACAATTTGAAAGACTTGTGGAGAGCATGCCAAGATGCATGAAAGCTGTGATTAAAAATAAGGGTTATTGCACCAAATATTGATTTGTGAACTCTTCTTAAGTGTAAACATTAGTATTATGTTGTTTTAAATTGAATTTGATCTTGTTTCTTTGCATTGTTTTCTGCAAATAAATGCTCTAAACCAGAGGTCTAGACAGGGGGGTCCCTAGGGGAGTCGCGGAGGTACTGCAGGGGGGTCGCGAAATCTTTTGATTTCACTTTAAAATAATCTAATTTTATATTTTATAGTGTAAAATACAGTATTAACCTGTGTATTATTTCCTTGTATTGGATGTACCATAACAGAGTAGCTAGTAGTAGTTTATACATGACACTAAGCTCAATTTAATATAAAACACAATTCTATGCCGTATATATAGTAGGGGGTCGCTGGCCCAGTTTGCCATCTGTTTGGGGGTCCCTGGCCTGAAAAACATTGAAGACCCCTGCTCTAAACGATAATATTTTTATTTGGAATTTGGGGGAAATGTTGTCAGTAGTTTATAGACTCAAACAAACATGTTCCTTTTGCCCAAACACATACCTATAAGTAGTAAAACCAGAAAAACTGATCATTTTGCAGTGGTCTCTTATTTTTTTCCAGAGCTGTATGTGTACTTTCTCCAGGCCTAAAAAGTAAAAGTATTATTTATTATTGTCTCACACCTGCTGAAAAGCCTGAGGGGTTTATCTTTAACACATTTGTAGTTTGAGCAAACACAAATATACAAAAATACAAACAGACAGGAAAAAAAAACAACCGAGTCCTTTCTGTTGAACAAAATTCAACATAAATCTGTATCAAAATCACACATTTGACACTTTATTAGAGCTCAAAATCTGCGTGGAATACTTTTACTTTTTCCTCTTTACATACATTTTTAAACATGTACTTAATAGTATTTCTAAATAACAAAATTGAATGCTTCTTCCACCTCCGAAAATAAACAAATCTGATTGGACGGTACTGTCTGGATCTGGCCTGAAGTGCGATGGACATACTGTACCTCTCTGTATAAATAGGTACAGGTTTTAGGTGGATTAGCTATAAGAATTTGCAGGAGGCTCGTTGAGTACAGTACAGCTAAGGAATAAATAAGAAAACACTGCTTGAATAGGTTTAACTTGTGACTTGAGTCTTGTTTGGCATCACGTGGACTTAGCTCAGACTCATAGGCTGCTTACCATTCCTTTGTCTTACCCCTTCGTCTTACCCCTACCCCTTGGTTTTGCGCGTTCATGTGAGGTCAAGGGGTGTCCCGATTCTAATTTTGATCAAGGGCTCGGGCCACGACCTCGGGCTACATACCCCTTGAAACGAAAGCCGTGTCCCAATTCCCAGAGTGCACGGGTCGGAGCGTGGTTTTAAGGGGGTTCAGACTGCAGTCAAGACTGTGCATACTTGTTCAGCCCTGTGTGCAGTCCTCAGACCGCATGGGCGTCGGCAAAATGCGTCAGGTCTCATAACTACCAGATGCAGCCGCTGACTCCATTTTCTCCCGTGCATGCTGGGATATATGAGTGCGCGAAGTGTGCTTTTTCACGCAGTTGGTCCACGCCCCGATTTCTATGGAAACGACTGCAGTCTTCAGACCGCGTGTTAACTGTGCATGAGACAAAAAAGAAATGGGACAGCAGTCGTCGTGAGGGATGTGACTTACATGCCCTTAAAACCACGCCCTGAACTGTGCACACTGAGAATTGAGACACGGCTGAAGTAAGCTCTCGAACAGACTTGGAACGAAGGGGTACACCTACAAGCTCAGGCAGGTTTTGGGATCAGGATGGCAGCATCACATCGACCAGCCAAGGAGTCTCATAAATGTATCTTCAGCAGTTGTAATTATCGATTAAAGGGATATGCCACCCCCAGGTCAAATTTGGGCATCTCCCCACAGTCCAGAGACTAAAACAAGTGATGAAAAGCGTTTTCCTGGTCACCCAGCCATTGTCCGAGTCTGTTAGCACTGACCGCCGCGCGCAGCTGCTGCTCCTCCGCGTTAGACTGGAGGCAACGGCGCCAGAGAAAGATTTCGGCCAAAAGGAATTAATTTGCTCGATGCTTTTCCCAATTACTTTCTGTGTAGTGCGCATTCATATCGAGTGCAAATAAATGTGCAAATCAACACGGAGAGCTTGACTTGGTCATTTTGGGTGGGAACTATTTTTCAGTGCGGAAAAAGAAAGCCGAAGCACACAGCACGCAGCGTAACGGGGGAACTCCCTTCCTGGTGCGTAACAGGGATTCCCCTGTCCGCGTGGTGCGTGCTTCGTCTGTCTTTTGTGTTGATTTGCACATTTATTTGCACTCGATATGAATGCGCGCTACACAGAAAGTAATTGGGAAAAGCATCGAGCAAATTAATTCCTTTTGGCCGACATCTTTCTCTGGCGCCGTTGCCTCCAGTCTAACGCGGAGGAGCAGCAGCTGCGCGCGGCGGTCAGTGGCGACAGACTCGGACAATGGCTGGGTGACCAGGAAAACGCTTTTCATCACTTGTTTTAGTCTCTGGACTGTGGGGAGATGCCCAAATTTGACCTGGGGGTGGCATATCCCTGTAACAGTTTAGCAGGTTTATAATTATGACGCTTATGTTCTACGTTACTTTTAGTGAACTGTTGTTGCAGTTTTAATTGTAGTGATGTCTGTTTAGCCGACGTTATCGTTTTCATCGAGCTTTCATGCATAAACAAGCTAGTTTTTTGTCGAGCTGAGGTACCCGATAATCCTTGACATTTGTTTACGTTTGTTTGCGTCAGTTGTTGTTGTCGCCTCTGTAGACGTAGCAGCTCAGGTAGAGGCAACGGACGATGACGCAAACGGTAATCGAGTGGTGTCCCATTTCTTAGGGGAACATTCGTACCCCGAGCCCTCTCAGCTTGGTATCGAGGGGCAAGACAAAGATGTAGATAAAGGAGTAGGGGAAGGGGTAAGACAGAGTAATGGGACACAGCCTTACTCTGGACTAAAACTGAGGACTTTACTCAGTTTTGAACATCAGGACTTAATCTTGACTGGCAGCCGTCCTGGATCCTCTGTTGTTTCTCTTATCGCCAGAATACACAAAGCCACAAATGCCCAAACTGGACTTAGCATCGGAAAGCTAATCCAGTGTTTCTGTGTATCCTGTAGGGCATGTCCTAATACCGTGCACTGTCGCCTGGGTAAAAATAGATGGATCCATCCGTCATGTTGTGCTCTGGATAATGACTCACTCACATCAGACCTCCTCCTCCTCAGAACAACGCTGGGTTTGTGATAGGTTTGTGTAATGTCATCAGCTCCACGGAATAACTCTGTCTAATTCTAACGGTGCTGTCATAAGAGAACCACACAAAGAACCTTGGCCCCAAATGAAAACAGGAGTGAAAGCTAAAATATGGACAACGTAAAAGCGTTTGGGATGGTTTTATTGCACTGGCAGCGTCCTTACAAGACTCTTACGTGTCCTGGAATAAACAAATAACAAAGAAATGAACTCTCACTTTTACCCGTCTCCCACTCCTTGGCCCATAAAAAAACAAACAAACAAAACAAAACAAAAACATATCACTCTAAAGAGTTTATTTTTATCTTTATTTTTTAATGCACATTCTATTGCACATTTTACTTCATCTGTAAGTAAGTATTTATTCTTTGCACTGCTTTTAGATTTTAGATTTAGTCTTACATAGTTTTTGTATTGTCTTTTTTGCACTGTTTGGCCAGAGAGAAACGAAATTTCGATTCACTGCATGTCGAACACATATGGCAGAATTGATAATACTGACTTTGACGTTGACTTTGAAATGCTAGTGGTTTAACTTCTTAGAAACAATTCATCTTGAAATCACAAAAAGTATTGTCTGCAGCCATTAATGTTACACAATAAGGCGTTAACTCGTCGTACGACATTTTGTGGTGAAAATTACAATGACAATCACAACCTTTTATAATGCCACGAGATGAAAGTTCCAATATTTTGAATGAACATTGTGCCCTTACCTGCCCTGGGACAGACTGATGGAAACAAGTCTGCCAGTAGTTTTCACCACTGTCGCCCCACTGAGTTTCCTGGTATAGAGCGTTTTCACGTGACATCATAAATCCGGAAGTCGGCCATTTTGGGAGGATTCAAAGCACCGCGAACAGTGCATTTATGCCGCAAAGTTTTTAAAAAAAAGCAAAATGGTCAAGCATTGTGAGGTCCTAGGCTGTCACAATAGACCGGACAGAGAAAAACACCTGCAGTTCTGTCGTTTACCTAAAGTAGTGACCGACCAGGGTGAACAGACAGAGCGATTACCAAAGGAAAGGAGGAGATTGTGGCTCGCCAGTCTCAAACAGAACTTGGATGGGAAAAATCTCGACAACATTCGCATATGCTCATCTCATTTCACAGCCGGTAGGTATTTCATTCTGTGCACTGTAATTGCTAATTTTGAACCAAAAACTGTTACATAAAAAAACACAGACTAAACTAGATCCAAGGCATAAATGTTAGTTGTAAATACTTGTACATGTTCATTTGCTTCATTAGCCCCTACAGTAAATTGTATTACATGGTGAATATTTTAATCTTTGCAAAACATGAATAATAAAAAGCAAAATACTCGTACTTAAATATGTTACACATGTAATACAAGTACGCCGACCTTTGCCATCACAATACGCTTGTCTCCAATTTTCCGCACTTTGCGCTCTCGTACCAGCCACAGACAAACTGGTTGTTGCCTCCAGACCTTTAGAGCTCTGAAGGTCTTGTGCTGTATCAGGGCTTGGGGAGAAGACCAGGTAGTTCACAATATCGGGATCGCTTACAGCAGCAGAATCGACAAATCGCCACTGTCACTGAACAAACTTGAATCCATCTCATACAGATCTTCTTACCCAATTAATTTGAGTTTGTTCATATAACGCTTCTTTTCTTTGGCATCCAACTTATCCCTATACAGCTCGTCAACTGTGTCAGAACTTTTGGATTCCGATGTGGAAGGTTTCTCGCGAAATTTAGATTTTTTCCCTGCATGGTTGCTATCTAAACACATGTCATTTTAATTCAAGATTCAAGATTCAAGATTCTTTAATGTCATTATGCAAGCGTAACAGAATTTTGACGAACTCCCAGCTACAGAAGTATAAAAATACAACAAGCATAAAGATAAAAAGTATCATAAATAGATTTAAAAAAGCATCATAAATACAGTTCCAGTAGTGTAAAGTGTGTGTTGTAAATACGTAGTTCCCTGACCGGGAATCGGTGGGGGGTGCGAGTGACAATTTTTTTCCCGAGGACCAACTGGTCTTGGGGGCCCCCTGGTGGCGTGGGGGCCCTAAGCGGCCGCATAGTTCGCTTATGCCTTGGGACGGCCCTGATTCCCAGCTGTCTCCCATCCAAGTCCTAACTAGGCACAGCCCTGTTTAGCTCCTGAGATCTGAAGAGATCAGGCTTTAACGAGAAGGTCTGCAGACTCGTTTGATGAATCTTGTAGTGTAAATAACAAAACTTTTCCCAGGATTGTTGCGTCATAGGTGGATACCCTGTACATTTTTTTCTCTCAAAAACCACAAAGCATTAACATACCGGGGCATGTTCCACATCCAAAAAACAGTCTTACACACATTGATGTCCATGCAGCTTTCAGCACTCTTGCACTTTACAAATTGCACCTTACATAAGATAAGATAAGATAAGATAATCCTTTATTTGTCCCACAATGGGGAAATTGCAGTGTCACAACGTAAGTTTCAGAAACAGTAGGAAAATATGAGCATGCATTAAAATTAAGATAAATAATAATAAGTATGTACAATCAACTAAAAAACACTGTAAGGTTAAAAGGCACAGGAACGCTGCACAATAAATGTCTTTGATTCTGAGCAGTGAACAAACAGCAGTTAAAGTGACTCCAGTATAGTAATATATAATATCACTACAATAAAGTGACTCAGATGATTGTGTACAGTGCAGTGATGGACAGTGGTTATTAAATAAATAAGTAGCAGGTAAAGTGACACTAAATAATATTGCACATTGTAATTATTGCTATGGAGATGACACATGGTTGCTATGGAGATAAACATGACTAGCGTTGATCATTGTACAGTCTGACAGCAGCAGGAAGGAAAGATCTGCGAAATCTCTCTTTAACACAGCGAGGGTGAATCAGTCTGTCACTGATGCTGCTCTCTAGAGCCGACAGAGCGTCCTGCAGGGGGTGACACTCATGGTCCAGCAGAGACATGAGTTTAGCCAGGACCCTCTTGTCCCCCACCTGCTGCACCGAGTCTAGAGGACAGCCCAGGACTGAGCTGGACTTCCTGATGACCTTGTCCAGTTTCTTCTTCTCCCTCTCTGTGATGCTGCTGCTCCAGCAGACCACACCGTACAGGATGGCCGTTTCCCAATTCAGCGACGGCACGCTTGTGAGTGTGCACTCGGTCTGTCGTCGAGACGGCGCACACTCGCTCTGTCCTTAGTGCACTACGTTTCTCACATGGCCGTCTGCGAAATGGAACAGGTCCCGCCTCAGCTCAATGACCCGGGTGGTCTGCTCCTTGTTCCCTAAAGACAAAAATATTATACTATTGCGACTAGTAATACTTGGAATTGGGACATGGCCAATGTTCCCCTTAATTTTTAATGTGTCTGAGCAAACACACACTAACTCCACATCCGAAATGAACCCCCCCGCGCGGCTCACACTTTGCAGATATTAAAAAAATGACCCCGCGGCTGAATAAAAAGCGGAGATCCGCTAAAAGCTCTTTCATCCCTGATTTACGCTGCATAAGTTTTCTTGTGCGCTGAGAATGTGCGAGCAGTGCGCTGAGAATGTGCGAGCAGTGCGCAGCTTAGAGTAAATGTTGGACATGGCTACACTGTAGAATATCCAGCATTACAACAGCAAAGGAAATATAAGTGTAAGGGGAAAAGCATGTGAACGGTAATACAGGTGCCGTGAACTATGCCGTTACGGCTACCGTCACACATGTTTAGCGTAGTTTATGAAGAGTTTCATGTAGCATAGTTGTAGGTGAGGTGAACCAGTACGTATATTTTATAGTGACGTCGCAACTCTCACTTGTGGATGTCGCTGGCGAGTCGGTCTTTGTAGTCATATATCCTCCCGCGCTGTGCATGCTGGGGCTTTTAAGTGTGCGAAGCATGCATGTTTGCACGCTTGGTCCACGCCCCGATTTCCATGGAAACGACTGCGCCGTTCAGAGCTCGTCTCGACGGTGCAGGGGGAAAAAACGAATGGAACGGCACTTGTCGTGCCGGATATGACGCACATCCCATTCCAAGGACGCTCACAAGTGTGCCGTCAGTGAATTGGGAAACGGCCGATGGCTGATGCCACCACAGAGTCATGCATACATATTGCACATTTCATTCTACCTTGAACTTACCTTCTTGTTGGAAGAGTATATGTTTACCTGTATGTCTTTTGTCTATTTATTGTTGAAGTCTGTGTACAGTACACTTCATGTCCATGAGTGTAGCTGTGTGTTTGTGTGTGTGTGTGTTTTTGTGTGCGTGTTTTTAGTTTGAATTGCACATTTGGTGTCTGGTGAAACGTGATTTCACTCCTCTGTGTAATGTCTGTTACATAGTGAACTGACAATAAAGTACACTTTGAACTTTGACTTGACATAATTAGTCATTTTTTTCCTGTGGTAATTCCCTTTGCTGCATGTAGATGGAGCCCTGCACCACACTGCAGGACGGCAAGTGCACAAGCTGTGAAGAAAAATCTGGTTATGGATATTAATGGAGTGTTTTTAATGTGTAGTTTTAGTGTCGTTTTCATATGTGAGCACAGGCTACAGGTCACACGTGTGATGGATCACCTGATGCTTTTTCATGTCCAACCAACGATTATATGTAGAGCTGAGTACCGTGTGCTGTTGATAAATCACTGCGGTGTGTTTATTGGCTCATTTTCAGTCAGTTCCCACTTGGCATTGCGTTTCGGTGTCCAGCCTTAACTAGAGGCCCCTTTTGTTTTCCCCTCTCATGATGTTCATTGAGTGGTTCAGTCATCATTATGGAGGATCATGTGCCTCTCATTAGCAGCGTCTGTGTCTGTGGTCAATCTTTGTGTGATCAGCATAAACATGAGCATTCCACTAACGTAACAGCGATAATGTGACGAAGCGCCCGTAGCTGCCCGTCATTCCCCGACCTGTGCCTCTCTGTCTCTGGCTGAAATTGTTGAATTGCAGATGTTTTATCATTATGAGTACTGTTTTGCCTTTGTTTCAACATTAAATCCCTGTTGTGTTAATTGGTTAGCCCAAGGGGAGGGGGTAAGGGGGTATATAAGGGAGAGCTTTGCTCAATTTGGAGGTCTGTCCTTGGCCTGACTATGTGGGTGCTGGCTGCTGTTAACGCTATTGTAAATACTTCTGGTTTTTCACTGTAAATATTTGGAATTTGCACACCGGGCTGTGGTGCGAATAAAAGAAAAACAGACACTTAAAGATCCCATGACATGGTACTTCTTGCTGCTTTTATATGGCGCCTTAATGGTTCCCTAATATTGTAAATGAATCCTTCAAAATCAACCCTCAGTGCATGAGATATATGACTCTGACTGTCTTCATGAGGCTAAATATGTCTCTGAAACGCTTTATCTGGGCGTTGTTGCTTGAATGCAAATGAGGAGGACAGAGACAGGCCAGTGCAGCGGGTGGGGGTGTGGCCAAATACGTTGCTTTTTTCTGGATTAGCGGTGCGCTGTCACCCACTTCCACGTTTAAGTGCGGAGGAAGATATGAGACGATTTCCATTAAAATTCACAATTTCCACAGAAAATAAAATTAAACCACTGCTGTTTCAGAGGTTTGGAGGCTCGGATAAAGGACATCTGAGCCTGGAAACACTCTCACGTCTCTTCAGGCAAATAAAAAAACGCATCTCGCATTGCGTAGCTCGTTTGCGGTCCAAACTCTCTGTGCGTGATTTCCAGAGACGGTGGGTAGACAACCAGATGGGGGGTGGAAACCTTTCCCCGAGTGTGACGTCAGAAAGTTCCCTTGTTCAGAATTGCCCATTTGGGCTGTCTTTATTTCAAATGCGGAAAAGGATCGCAAATGCTCAGTTTACACATTTCGCAACTTTTAGCCATGAGGGAGGGGGGGGCTAAACAGGGTAGGGGAGCTCACATTAACGTTCAAAAACCTCAGAAAGTGAAAATTTCATGCCATGGGACCTTTAAGCAAAGTATCCGACTACGCCATCATTTTTCCTTATATCTCTCTTCCTTATAACCTGTGACAAACTAGAAAATCATCATGTCTGGTATTATTTTAAGCTCTAAAACATTGAATGACCAAATCACAAGAGCATGTTTAAATATCAATGATACAAATAATGCATAATGAGTCCTTCAAGATAAAGACATTTCATGAATTCAAATCTAGAAGCCAACAATGTTTTTTACATCACATTTGCACACAGTATATGAAGTGTAGAGCCAGCACAGGCAGAGCGGGTGTGTCCACGTCACTCATTCCTCACAAACATGCCTGATCTGTGGGGACGGGGCTCTGTCACATCTATGAATAGCATTAGCGCCGTCACTATTCTATTTGTAATCAATCACCGGGCTATTTGAGAGCCATCACACAGGGACTTAGAAAGAGCCGGAAGCCGAGAGTCAGTCCAGACAAAGGCCCCGCAAGCATATTCAGTCCTCTGGGAGAGAATCAGAAAGAATGATTCTGAAGCTCTAGTGTATGTTTAACCAGGAATGAACCAGAGTGAGAACAAGTCCTTTTCTGTTATGTTCACCTGGTTCCCCCTGGACACTGCTGTGATGCTACAGGAAAGTTCTGTTAAACTGCACTGAGAGCTTTGACTGAGACAAAGAAAGAAAGAAACAAAGACCACTGAGACGCAGAGTGTAAATGTTGCAGCAACAAAACTTGAATTTCCCTTGGGATCAATAAAGTTTCTTTCTCTCCTGGCTAACGTGGCATGATGCAGTTGCGAAAAGCAGTGGGTAAGGTGACGATCACATGCCCCAGGTGTGCAGAGGGCGAGGCGGTGTGAGGTGAGAGCGAGCAAGAACAAGAGGGCGCATCATGGATGTATATTACTGTACTGTACTGTATACTACGACCAGCCACGCCACAAAATGCAAGTATGATGTGCAGAGGGGTGCCATCACCTAACACAAGTAGATTTAGGCTGCGTCCCATTTCTCTGTCTTACCCCTTCATCTTACCCCTACCCCTTGGTTTTGCGCGTTCATGTGAGGGCAAGGGGTGTCCCGATTCTAATTTTGATCAAGGGCTCGGGCCACGACCTCGGGCTACATACCCCTTGAAACGAAGTAAGCTCTCGACCAGACTTGAAACGAAGGGGTACGCCTACAAGCTCAGGCAGGTTTTGGGATCAGGATGGCAGCGTCACATCGACCAGCCAAGGAGTCTCATAAATGTATTTTCAGCAGGTGTAATTATCGATTAACAGTTTAGCAGGTTTACAATTATGACGCTTATGTTCTGCGTTACTTTTACTGAATTGTTGTTGCAGTTTTAATTGTAGTGATGTCTGTTTAGCCGACGTTATCGTTTTCATCAAACTTTCATGCATAAACAAGCTAGTTTTTTTTGTTGAGCTGAGGTACCCGATAATCCTTGTTTGTGTCAATTGTTGTCGCCTCTGTAGACGTAGCAGCCAGGTAGAGGCAAGGGATGATGACGCAAACGGTAATCGAGTGGTGTCCCATTTCTTAGGGGAACATTCGTACCCCGAGCCCTCTCAGCTCGGTATCGAGGGGCAAGACAAAGACATAGATAAAGGGGAAGGGGTAAGACAGAGTAATGGGACGCAGCCTTAGGCCGTTTCCCAATTCAGTGACGGCACGCTTGTTAGCGTCCTTGGAACGGGATATGCGTCATATCCGGCGCGACAAGGGCCGTTCCATTCGTTTTTTTCCCCCTGCACCGTCAAGACGAGCTCTGAACGGCGCCGTCGTTTCCATGGAAATCGGGGCGTGGACCAAGTGTGCAAACATGCACGCTCCGCACACTTAAAAGCCCCAGCATGCACAGCGCGGGACTACAAAGACCGACTCGCCAGCGACATCCACAAGTGAGAGTTGCGACGTCACTATAAAATATACGTACTGGTTCACCTCACCTACAACTATGCGACATGAAACTCTTCATAAACTACGCTAAACATGTGTGACGGTCGCCGTAACGGCATAGATCACGGCACCTGTTTTACCGTTCACATGCTTTTCCCCTTACACTTCTATATTTCCTTTGCTGTTGTAATGCTGGATATTCTACAGTGTCGCCATGTCCAGCGTTTACTCTAAGCTGCGCACTGTGCGCACATTCTCAGCGCACAAGAAAACGTGTGCAGCGCCCTGTAAATCAGGGATGAAAGAGCTTTTTATTCAGCCGCGGGGGCATTTTTTTTATATCTGCAAAGTGCGAGCCGCGCGGGGGGGGGGGGGGGTTCATTTCGGATGTGGAGTTAGTGTGTTTGCTCAGACACATTAAAAATTAGGGGGAACATTGGCCATGTCCCAATTCCAAGTATTACTAGTCGCAATAGTATAATATTTTTGTCTTTAGGGAACAAGGAGCAGACCACCCGGCTCATTGAGCTGAGGCGGGACCTGTTCAATTTCGCAGGCGGCCATGTGAGAAACGTAGTGCACTAAGGACAGAGCGAGTATGCGCCGTCTCGACGACAGACCGACGGCACACTTACAAGCGTGCCGTCACTGAATTGGGAAACGGCCTTAGACTTAGACAAACTTTACTGATCCACAAGGGAAAAGTATATAGTAAATATCACAATAACAATCCAACACCAACTACCAATGTGCTTTATATTAAAATAAAATAAAGACTTTTATCTTGGCGTCATTATCTTTGTTCCATCCCAGATTGAACTGATCTGAAAATTCTATATACAGTGTGCAGACAAATGAAAATATAGCATTTTATTTTTTGAAATTGTAACTGTCAATATATTGATAAGATAATAATAATAATTCTATCTGTTAAACATGTAAAACAGAATAACCTGGATGCCACAGGGGCCTTTCATGGGGGCTCCAGACTGATGGATGGTCCACGTCTGCTCCACACTCATCCATCACATGTGGAACACGTCTGTGCACACGAAGCAGAGCTTAAACCTGCCATACCTCATTCTGAAGAGGAAAGTACGTATTAAATAAAGCTCTGGAACAAAATAAGAGACCACTGCAAAATGATCAGTTTTTTCTGATTTTACTACTTATAGGTATGTGTTTGGGTAAAAGGAATATTTTAGTTTGAGTCTATAAACTACTGACAACATTTCCCCCAAATTCCAAATAAAAATATTATCATTTAGAGCATTTATCTGCAGAAAATGACAAATGGTCAAAATAACAAAAAAGATACATGTTTTCAGACCTCAAACAATGCAAAGAAACAAGATCAAATTCATTTTAAAACAACATAACACAGTCATACCTCAACTTACGAAATTAATTCGTTCCAGAAGTGGTTTCGTAACGTGATTTTTTGGTAAGTAGAGTCGCAATGTAAAAGGCCTGGTTCGTTCCTAGCCAATGGGAGGCCAGTGGGGTGTTGGGAGAGTGTATTTACAAGTGTATTTACGTTTCGGGGAATTCGGGCGCCTGCGAAGCCGAGCGCGCATTATTTGAATTTTTGAGATTAAATTTTCTTTCGTATTCAGAGACGAAAATTTTACGTAAAGGCGTTTCATAACTTGGATTATTCGTTAGTTGGGTCTTTCGTAAAGTGAGGTATGACTGTACTAATGTTTACACTTAAGAAGAGTTCAGAAATCAATATTTGGTGCAATAACCCTTATTTTTAATCACAGCTTTCATGCGTCTTGGCATGCTCTCCTCAAGTCTTTCACATTGTTCTTGGGTGACTTTATTCCACTCCTGGTGCAAGAACTGAAGTAGCTCAGCTTTGTGTTTGTGTTGGAATTCAACAGACGCTGGAATGGAATGGCTGTAATACATGTAGAGATGCTGATTATAGAAAAAAAAAAAGCAGTAATCTCTTATTTCTTTCCAGAGCTGTATTTATGCTTCACTATCGATTACAGGCCTAAAGAATGAAACCAAACTGTTACGTACAAATGACTGAAGTAAAGAAGAGCTCAAACCTGCCTTATGGTTCTTTATGAACATTACTTTAAAGTAAATGTAGGACTTTCAGTTACGTGTTATGCACAAGAACACAACAGTAGCAGTACACTTGGTCATAGAGTATATAGTACATACACATTATACACAGAACTGTTCTTCAGTCCATGCATGCAGTCTGTGTAATTGACCTCAGGATTGTGTTATTCCCTGTTCACTTTCCTGTGTGATCTATGGAGCAGCGTGTAGGGAAAGTCCCGGAGAATCATCTGGAGAGAGCGTGTGGACTTTAATGCACGCTCCGGGCTGCGGCGCACCCTTCACGCCTCCGTATCCCTCCGCCTCCGTGTCCCTGGCCTGTACTGAGCCCTGTTATTGGCCAGTCACATGTGATGAAGCCGGCGGCGCCGAGCGAGTACGTGCGCCGCTGTTGTGTGTTCTGAAGGCTCACGGGGACCCGCCGGAGAACAGGCATCATGAATAAAGAAAGTGTAGAAGGAGAATGGGTTTTACTAACGGCTACAGGAAGAGAATAATGGGGTGTTGTTTTCTAAGAGAGTGAAGACAACAGAGAAGAGTCATGAAAGAGGGGGAAAGAAGTCATTTGCATAGAGAGACTTAAGATAGCGTAAAGGAAAATAATAACTACATAAAACTTTGCTGTACCTTTTAACTTAAACGATAATGTAAAATAATGTTACAGTTTTATAACATGTCACGATGCTTCATACATTTTGCAGATTTTGGAAATAAATCAGTTTCACCTATGCCAGGAGTGTCCAAACTTTTTCCACCCAGGGCCGCATATACAAACATATTCATATTGGAGGCCGTAGAGCTGGTGAGGACAGTGAGACTTTCAGATAGATGATTTTTATATGAGTTTGACGGAGCCACAACACCTTTAAAAGTCCAAATTTTAGGTCTGTATCATAATGCAGTGAGTTGTTATTGAGGTTGCAGTGATCTAGATACCGGAATTTGAAGTAAAAAGTACTGATCAATGGCTCTATGATCATTTGCGCCAATTCAGCAGGATCCCTGCCAACAAAAATTGATCAGAGGGCAGGATTTGAATCCTGGGCCATAGTTTGGACACCCCTGACCTATACTATACAGTGAACCCTCGTTTATCGCGGGGGTTAGGTTCCAGAAATAGCCCGCAATAAGTGAAATCCGCGAAGTAGGACAATTTTATATTTTACAATTATTCTACATGTTTTAAGGCTGAAAACGCTTCACCAGACACATTATACACCTTTCTGAGACTCGTATTAACATTTTTCTCTTGTTTAAACACTCAAACTTTTGTAGATTTTCATTAAAATATATTAATAGTGGGGGGGGGGGGCACGTGACACGCGGACACGTGCGCGCGGACACGTGTGCGCGGACACGTGCGCGCGGACACGTGTGTTTGTTTTGGTACCACATATCCATGCCATGTGCGAAAGTCGAGTGGAAAGCGACCTGGATATCATTTTGGGCAAGACTCAAGCCACTGCTAACAGTGCCAAACCGCTAACAGACGCCTCTGAGCACCAGTCCTCACCACAAGACCAGGTAACACTAACCTGCGCTCACAAGAGTTGGTTGCATTTCACCCCGGCTCCAAAATCAGACCGCTATCAATGCGTCGCCAATACTCCACAGCTCTCTAGGACGGGGTCGGGTTCGTGACGGGGAAGAGCCACTGTCTCCTCTGTGCGCGCGAGTGTCCTCTCCCCGCTGCGGCTCCCCCGGACGCCGCGCGGCCAGGCGCCAGGCCCGTCCATGTTGATTCTTGGCTCTTCCATTTGTCCGGCTCGCACTCTCTTCCATGGCTCGTGCAAGTAAACAAAGGCCACACCTCCTGTCACCCAGGCGCTCTCGTGAAGGACATCTGAGACTCTGTCCCTACCATCCCTGGTCTAGACCTGGTTTAGTCCTGGTTTAGACCTGGTTTAGTCCTGGTTTAGACCTGCTTTAGACCTGGTTTAGTCCTGGTCTAGTCTCTTAGCTAATCAGGGCGCAGGACAGAATGTTACACTGTAAAAAAAAGTTACACTATAAAAAAAATTGGAAAAAAAAAAAAAAAAAATTGGAAAAAAAAATCCGCGAAACAGCGAGGCCGCGAAGAGTGAACCGCGATACAGCGAGGGTTCACTGTATACTATATCGGTACATGCTGGTTAGAACTGTGGCTATTTATTTATTATTTATTTTATTTATTTGTTTATTTCAGGGACAGTGCATATTAATCAACATTTGCATGTAAATATGCCAGAGTTAGCCAAACGGCTAATTTTCATCCGTAGTCCCTTGACAGATGTTAGGTGTCATTTCTACATAACAAAAAATCACATTACAAAGTTAAAATTCATCATTCTAAAAAGTACATTACTTCAGTTAAAATGCATCATTCTAAAACATGCATTACTTAAGACAACTCAATTACAAACATTCACCCACAATCAATAACCAGTCAATTACGAATATTCACTCTCACTCAATCACTCAATCACTTAATCGCTTAATAATAATAATAAAGGCCAGTGATCCAGTGAATTTTTACCCATTGTGTCTGCTTGTCAGGGCGACAAAGACTAAAGGTATGATGGGAAATGATGTCCAGGACCTGTTTTCTGCGTGTCTTTTATGTGAACAAGGGAAAACCAATGAGTTTTGACCACCAGACTGGTCATAATTCAGGCATTTGACAGCGATTAGTTGTTTCATCATGAGATTTTTATGCAGAATTCTATGCATAATATTTGCAGGTGATGTGAACACTACCAACTTTAATGACAAAGGAATGAATGAAGGAATTTGGATATCAGTGATTGATTTGAGACTTTATTCAAACAACCAGGTCATACACAATGACTTCAGTTGGCAATGCAGAAATAGCTCAGTTGGGAGAGCGATAAACTGAAGAGCTAAATGTCTTTGGTGCAGCTCTGGCTTTCACTTTGCTTGGTTGGAATTTTGCCTTACAAGTCTTACACAAATGCATAACTTGTCTTCAATTGAGATTAAGAAAAAGTCAGGCAGTAGAGCCTGGATAGCTCAGACGGTAGAGCATCAGACTTTTAATCTGAGGGTCCAGGGTTCAAGTCCCTGTTCTGGCAAATCTATGTTTATACTAAGGTCAGTTGGAAAATATAGGTAGATGGAGGGAGTAACAATCATGGAAGTACTAATGAAGTCTTCTAGGATGAGAAGAAACTTCTCAGGTTTGTCTGAAAATTCCTGGTTCAATCCTGGCTTTCTGCATAACTGGGCTTCACTATGCTTGGCCTTAAAGGAATATTCCAGGATTTTTGACATGGGGGCTCATTTCCGAGTTAGCCGGAGTGTTGCAGAGATGTGGAGACACTTTTTAGCGAATTTCATGCAGTCCTTCCAGCTGCAGAGTTTTCAGTTTCTAGGCTAGCGCAAGTCAATGGTAAATGGTAGCCTGATTTTAATCAGGGTTACCCACACCAAAGGACACTTGAGGCCAGTCAACTATAATGCCAGACTGTCGATGTAAATGTCGGTGTTGATGGAACAATTTTAGAAATATAATCAACCTTGTACTTTAAAGGATTTATGTCCTTATGCAACAGCGCATTTTTTTTCCTGATCAAGCTAGGCATGGGTGGAGTGATATCTCCTTGCAGTTAGGTTTCCAGCTGTTTTTTGTTTACCTTCAGCTGTCATCGTTTGCCGTAGAGTACAGTATCCTGCCCTGTTCTACAATCCAGACATGGCCACATTTGGAGGTCTCCCCGATGCTTTTGAAGACGATGCTGAGCAATTTGCTTTCTCCACTGAACCGTACCTGTACGAGCCGGAATATACAGACGAATGTTCATGGGCTAGCAACAACTTTATGAGCGTGCATGCCTTTTCTGTCAGCCGGGTAGACTACAAGAGTGAAGAAAAAGCTCTAGCACAATCTTCATCAATCGACCAGCAGGCTAACATAACGACAGGAGCAAGCTTGGGTAAAAAAGGTACAAACCTGTTCTTCATCACGGGATCTTGCGCTTGGAAAGACAGATGGTACTGCAGTGGTTGATTTGGTGTAGTAGTATGGTCCGAAATGATCACTGCATAAATCTTCTGTTTATGTAGCGTCTCCACCGGTGTGTTGATGTCTAAGCCAGCAGCTACAAGCCACAGTCGAGTCCTTTCTCGATCGTGCACCGGAAAGCTGTGAAAACTTTGTGGTGCCCACCTGCGGGCTTTATTTGTACATTTTCGAAATGCACACTGAAACACCATTTTGCCCGGTAGTTCTTTTAAAATTCACCTCTTCACTCTGTGGTCTTCCCTACTATGACTTCTCTCGCTTCTCTGTTTACGTGATTGGTCACTTCACAACCAACTAGAGTAAAGTAAAATTCCGCTGCTGCTGCGAAGCGAGTCCCTCATATATGGAATAATTCATGCTATTCACAGTCAGTTTTATTTCAAAAATTACTCAATCAGCATATATTTACATCAACAGTCTGCCGTTATAATTGACTTGTCTTGGGTGCACTATGGAGTGGGTAAGCCTGATTAAAATCAGGCTACCATTTACCATTGACTTGCGCTAGCCTAGCAACTGAAAACTCAGCTGCAGCTGGCAGGACTGCATGAAATTCGCTAAAAAGTGTCTCCACATCTCTGCAACACTCTGGCTAACTCGGAAATGAGCTCCCATGTCAAAAATCCTGGAATATCCCTTTAACTTTGCCTTGCAAGTCTTACGCAAATGCATGACCTTTCTTCAAGTGAGAATAATGCCACATGTGTGACATGCCAGCCTGGACAGCTCAGATGGTGGAGCATCAGTCTTTCAGTCCTGACCAGGTTTCAAGTCCCTGTTCAGTCTGTTGTACATTTATACAGAGGAATGGAGATCGGTTATTCAAACAACCATGTACACAATGATAGCAGTTGTCCGTGCTCAGTTGGGAGAACATTAGACAGAAGATCTAAAGGTCCATGGTTCAATCCTGGGTTTCAGCACATCTGAGCTTCCCTTTGCTTGGTCAGAATTTTGTCTTACATAAATGTGTAACCTGGCTTCAACTGAGATTAAGTTTGCAGTGGATAAAAGAAAAAGTCAAGCAGTAGAGCCTGGATAGCTCAGACGGTAGAGCATCAGACTTTTAATCTGAGGGTCCAGGGTTCAAGTCCCTGTTCAGGCAAATCTATGTTTATACTAAGGTCAGTTGAAAAATATGAGTAGTTGCAGGGAGAAACAACCATGGAAGTAGTAATGAGAAGTCTTCTAGCATGAGAAGAAACTTCTCAGGTTTGTCTGTAAAGTTGCTGGTTCAATCCTGGCTTTCTGCTTCACTATGCTTGGCCTTAACTTTCCCATGCAAGTCTTACACAAATGCATAACCTTTCTTCAACTTAGAGTAATGCCACATGTGTGAAGTGGCAAATTCTGGCATGCAAGCCTGGGTAGCTCAGACGGTGGAGCGTCAGACTTTTAACCCTGACCAGGGTTCAAGTCCCTTTCCAGGCTGTTCTACCTTTATACCGAGCGATGGAGATCAGTTATTCAAACAACCATGTACACAATGACAGCTGCTGCCCATGCCGAAATAGCTCAGCTGGGAGAGCGTTAGACTGAAGATCTGAAGGTCCCTGGTTCAATCCCGGGTTTCGGCAAATCTGAGTTTCCCTTTGCTCGGTCAGAGTTTTGTCTTACATAAATGCCTAGCCTGGCTTCAACTGAGATTAAGTTTGCAGTTGATAAAAGAAAAAGACTGGCAGTAGAGCCTGGATAGTTCAGACGGTAGAGCATCAGCCTTTTAATCTGGGGGTTCAGGGTTCAAGTCCCTGTTCAGAGAAATCTATGTTTTTATTAAGATTAATTGAAAAATATGAGTAGTTGCAGGGAGAAAGAACCATGGAAGTACTAATGAAGTCTTCTAGGATAAGAAGAAACTTCTCAGGTTTGTCTGAAAGGTCCCTGGTTCAATCCTGGTTTTCTACATAACTGGGCTTTACTATGCTTGGTCTTAACTTTGCCTTGCAAGTCTTACGTGTGAACACTGCCAACTTTAATGACCCTCCCAAAAGTTAAATGATGAGTAATCTATGAATCAGCTGTAGGCTCTGCGGTTAAAAGCCACCCATGCCTAGCGTTATGACAAAGTTTAAAGTTTTTAGGATTTATTGGGGGAAAAAAAACACTACAGAAAGTTTTTGCAATATTACACTTAAATGAAAACAGTCATTACTCAGTTTCAGTAGATTATTAGACTACTGCAGCTTCTCCAACATTTCTATTCTGAGATTTTGAACTTCTTGGGTTAGAAAATATGGTAGGGGGGGTATTTACCTTGTTGACATGTTTAGGCTGCTGTGTGTATTGTTACTTCCTGTGGGTGTGGTCAGCCTGACGGACCAATCAGGAAGTTGCCCCAGGTGTGTGAAAGGATGAAGGCTCCATCATCTTGGTTGATGGCGTCCATGCCCCGTTTCCTGATTTCAATGACCTCCCTGATCCAGCGTTTGATTAATGTCTCTCTTTTACAGTGATCTGATATGGCAGATTTTAGATTTTCAAGATCTAATTTGTCTTTTTGTGTTTTTTCCTTGTCCTTGTCACATGTATTTTACTGTTCTTTTATTCGAACATGGAATGTATTCATCAAGGCACCGCGTGGTAAGGCTATTTAGGCATTTCAAGATAAATAAATGTATTTTTAAGTCCACTCTGTTTGCTTCAGAATGGATTTTAAAATATTTTTATTTGTCTTAAAATGTTTTGCACACATGGTACATCAAACGGTAGATTCAATATAACCATCTTGTTTTCGAGGAGGTTTTTGGCCAGAATTTGCAGTTAAAGTTACCCCCCCAAAAAAGATGAGATAATGCCACTAAAAAAACACACACAGTTTAGTATTGAAGAAAAGTGGATTTATTGTTTAGTTCCGCTTTAATCTGCCCATGACCATGACTTTCAGACTCATGTTGCATACAGAGCTCTTGTTTGGTTTGTGTTTAACAAATATTCCACATGTCCCTCCCTGTCCCCCAGTGTCCACCTCTCCTCCCCCTCACGTTCCTCTCCTCTGTCCTCACAGAGTAAATAAGTTTGCGGCTCTTGTGTCTCAGCTGCTCCTGTCGGCCTTCATGGCGTTCTCTGTGGCAGGGTGAAGATTACCAGTCACATCCAGATGCCTGCTGCCTTCCCCACGCTCTCCCGCTCCACACCACATCACACTCTACATGGGTGGGAACGCTTGTGTTCACAGATACATGGAACTCAACAGAATATTTGAACAAAATCTATATAAAAAGGTTGTACCTAATTTTTTCCCCATATTTGAGAAAAACTGTCTCTTGCCCCAGTAAAGATATATTGTATAACCATAGTCATAGTCATAGTCATAGTTTGCTTTATTGTAAAAAAAAAAAACTATATGTACATGTACATAGAGTAATTCGAAATTCCGTTTCCCCGGTAACCATGCAGGACAGTGATAGAGCGGCTAGGCGAGGGGCCGCTGCACGTGTGCGCGCCGCCGACTGGTTGATGCAGAGTGGAAAAAGACGCAATTACAATCAATGACAATTATTCACAACATGTGATGACAGAAAAACAATTGGACAGGTAACATATGATGTTTTTTTTCTTTGGCGACAAAGGGAAGGGTGAGGCAAGGGAGCAGATCAGAAATCAGTGAAATTAATTGAAACTGAAGCAGAGGCAGACCTTTCTAAAATAGACAGGGAAACGTGTTTACTTAATACATGTCAGTGTGAATAGTCCAAAGAGTGTGTGCTAATGTTTGTACCAATGTACCAGCTCCTGAGGTCAAAGTAAGGCTGCGTCCCATGACTCTGTCTTACCCCTTCCCCTTTATCTACGTCTTTGTCTTGCCCCTCGATACCAAACTGAGAATGCTTGGGGTATGAATGTTCCCTTAAGAAATGGAACACCACTCGAATACCTTTTGCGTCATCATCCCTTACCTCTACCTGGCTGCTACACAGCAAAAAAGCTTGGCCAATATGTAAAATATAACCACTTGAATCTATCATAAAATGACTTAAAAGTAATGAAATTATCTGTCCATGCAGCAAGATAATTTTACTTGACAAGTTATCTTAAAATAAACTACTCTACTCTAGACTAGAACTAAGCAGTGTCAGAACTAGTAAGTTGATAATACATCTGAAAACAAGATGAATAACCTGATATAGTTTTAGAATCTCGGCCAGATCAGAGAAATTTGCAGTGTACGACTACAGAGGCAACAACAATTGACGCAAACAAACGTAAACAAATGTCAAGGATTATCGGGTACCTCAGCTCGACAAAAAAACTAGCTTGTTTATACATGAAAATTCGATGAAAACTATAACGTTGGCTAAACAGACGTCACTACAATTAAAACGGCAACAACAGTTCACTAAAAGTAACGCAGAACATAAGTGTCATAATTGTAAACCTGCTAAACTGTTAATCGACTATTACAACTACAACTCTTCAGAACTGTCCCCGGTGTTGGTGGAGACGTGTTGTATATCAGCTATTGTTACTTACTGTGGGCGTGGTTAGCCTGACGGACCAGTCAGGACGCTCAGAATGACCACACGTCCTGTCGCCGGGTGGTCTCTGGAGGAAGGTACCGCAGATGTGTGAAAGGATGAATGCTCCATCATCTCAGCTGATGGTGTCCGTGCCCCTTGCCTCCACCTGGCTGCTACGACTACAGAGGCGACAACAACTGACGCAAGCAAACGTAAATAAATGTCAAGGATTATCGGGTACCTCAGCTCGACCAAAAAAACTAGCTTGTTTATACATGAAAGTTCGATGAAAATGATAACGTCGGCTAAACAGACACATCACTACAATTAAAACCGCAACATCAGTTCCCTAAAAGTAACGTAAAACATAAGCGTCATAATTGTAAACCATGCTAAACTGTTAATCGATAATTACAACTACCGAAAATACATTTATGAGACTCCTTGGCTGGTTCATGTGACGCTGCCATCCTGATCCCAAAACCTGCCTGAGCTTATAGGCGTACCCCTTCGTTCCAAGTCTGGTCGAGAGCTTACTTCGTTTCAGGGGGTATGTAGCCCGAGGTCGTGGCCCGACCCTTGATCAAAATTAGAATCGGGACACCCTTTGCCTTCACATGAATGCCCAAAACCAAGGGGTAGGGGTAAGACGAAGGGGTAAGACAGAGGAATGGTCTTCTGCGTGTTGTTCACGTCTAATTATCTAATTATAAACATACATGGGAACAGTGACAGATGTACTTCAGCCTATTTTAGTGTCAGTACAGACACTGCATGTTTTTCACAGTTTGTGAAAAACATGCAGATGGTAAGAGCTTTATGTATTTGTGGACAGGGAGGATGTCTGTGCTTTTCTCTCAGCTGGCTATAACTAAAGTTCGATTTTTTGGCTTGTTCCGCTGTTGTGACGCTCCAACCAATTAGATTCAGCTCACTGTTTTCAGGTCACCTTCAGTAAGAGCCATCCTATATTGATAATGAGCCAGGTTAACATAACTCTGCTTCGGTCTCTGAAAGTTGTAAAAAGCTCATATATAATAATTAGCTTGGACTGGATGGTTTGTGAGGAATAACGTCACTGCCCTGAAGAAGGCGATTTGTAGTCTAAACACGTTGGGGTTTTTTGGTAATAAAATTGTTGTAGCTAAAAGCAGACAGGGCTCAGATATCTGTCCCTGCTTCATTAATCATCATTTTTTCCACGATCTTCAAGAGCACAGGGTCAGCTCCTTCACTTTAAGATCCAGAGAGCTCTCCTGGCCTCCTAGAGTGGGGAATAACTCTGGACCACTGAGCGTTTAAAATGGACTAACTACAATCAGTTGATTTTTACAATTTCACTTTAAAGGAAAAGTAACGTTATTTTACAATCTGAGCCTTCTTTCGGTAATAAAACAAGTCGTTTGACTCACCCATATCACGTTCGTGTCATTTGGAGCTGTTTGAAGAAAGTTATGTTGTAGCGTATCCGTTAGCATCCATTAGCATTTGTATTCGGGGCATTACTTTGCGGTCTTCAAATAACACAAACTTTAGCACTTTTCAAATCATAGAAGCCCGATGTCTTAATGTAAGAATTCGTTTGAAGCAAAAGTGGCCTGTAATCCGAGATTTAGCCATAGTTTCGAGTAGATGAGGACGCCAGTGCGCATGCGCGGACTGCTCCCGGGACCCAAACATGAAACGCAAAGCTGAAAACTATGGCTAAATCTCGGATTACAGGCCACTTTTGCTTCAAACGAATTCTTACATTAAGACATCGGGCTTCTATGATTTGAAAAGTGCTAAAGTTTGTGTTATTTGGACACCGCAAAGTAATGCCCCGAGCAAATGATACAGCACCATGTTAACGGATACGGGATCATTACTAGAACAGAACGGCTCAACATAAATTCTGCAATACTGCTCCAATTGACAGAAAAATGCTATGGGTGAGTAAAACTACTTGTTTTATTGCCGAAAGAAGGCTCAGATTGTAAAAAAACGTTAATTTGCCTTTAAGTTCAGTTTAAAGCCTATATGATCATATCCGAATTTTATTGTAACAGTGCATCATTATAATGCACAAATGGAAAAAGGGACTGCACCCATTTTTTTCATGCAATAAAGTACTACGTTGGACAGATATATTGTAAAAGCAGCTCCTTGTGTCCAAATGGGATCACTGTGTGCTGCTTCTACTTGCAAAGCTTTTTTATCATCTATGGACCAGAAAAAAACATATCACTCTAAGCACTTTAAAAACTGCTACTAAGAACTACTGGTGCACATTTATTTTTATTATTTTATTTTCAATGCACATTATATTGCACATTTTACTGCACATTTCACTAATGCATCTTCCATTGCACACTTTGATGCACACTGCACTGCATTTATTCTTTGCACTGCTTTTAGATTTTGTATTGGGGGCAGCAGTAGCTCAGTTGGTAGAGCGTTTGTCTACTGATCCAGGGTTTGGCGGTTTGTATCCTGCTCATGACGGGTTGACCGTGTGTGTTCACAGTTCCCAGGACCACAGATGGACCGCTGGTAGATCATGGTACATCAAGACCGGTTGTGGTGTGGGCCGTTCTCTCGTGGACCCACCACCCGCCGGAGGATCCATGGGGGCTGGTGTATTGTGTTCTGGGCTGCAGATCTGCTTGGACTGCTGCCTCCGCGACCCAGCAATGGAAGAAGATGGATGGATCTATTGTCTTTATATTGTATTTTGTACACTGTCTCTTTTGCACTGCTTGGCCAGAGAGAAACAAAATTTCAATTCACTGTATGTCGAACACATATGGCAGAATTGACAATAAAGTTAACTTTGAACTTTGACTTGACTTTAATGTGCACTGTTAGCATGCTAGTTGTTAGCAAAACTCTGAAGTTCTGACAAGTGCTTATGAACTCATTGTTGGGGTGTTACACTTTTATGGGGTATTAACTGATAACACAGAACACATTTAGATCACCATGGTAGCTCATGTTTTGAAAACGCTATATTCAGCCAAAACATACTAAAATGTTTATGAATTTCACTTTCGTTTTTGATACTTTGATACTTTGTCACTCCCCGCTGTGCATCCTGCTAATGAAACTACTGCACATCGCATCAGGTTTGTCAAGTTTTGTATCATGTTTTTGTATATTTATAGAGAATTGTCATATGGGAGCATGGGTGACGTAGGCTTATGGGTGGAGCATTGCACAGAAACTTACAGGTAACCGTAAAAAGGGTTTGAATAGGGCCCAGGAGAGATCGTTAGATTACTCAAGTGTGCATGGATGACATCTAAAACCTCTTCAGGCATATTTATGATGAGGGAACGTTATAACACTAAAAAAGTCCATTTTGCATCATATCTTTAAGGGTTTTGATGAAGTAGAAATCAAGAAAAAGTGCTGATATCCTGGTTGGTGAGTGAATCTTAAAGGCAAAGTAACGTTATTTTACAATCTGAGCCTTCTTTCGGTAATAAAACAAGCCGTTTGACTCACCCATATCACGTTCGTGTCATTTGGAGCTGTTTGAAGAAAGTTATGTTGTAGCGTAACCATTAGCATTTGTTTTCGGGGCATTACTTTGCGGTGTCCAAATAACACAAACTTTAGCACTTTTCAAATCATAGAAGCCCGATGTCTTAATGTAAGAAATCGTTTGAAGCAAAAGTGGCCTGTAATCTGAGATTTATCCATAGTTTTCAGCTTTGCGTTTCATGTTTGGGGCCTAGCAGCACTCCGCGCATGCGCACTGGCGTCCTCATCTACTCGAAACTATGGCTAAATCTCGGATTACAGGCCACTTTTGCTTCAAACGATTTCTTACATTAAGACATCGGGCTTCTATGATTTGAAAAGTGCTAAAGTTTGTGTTATTTGGACACCGCAAAGTAATGCCCCGAGCAAATGATACAGCACCATGTTAAAAGATACGGGATCATTAGTAGAACAGAACGGCTCAACATAAGTTCTGCGATACTGCTCCAATTGACAGAAAAATGCTATGGGTGAGTAAAACTACTTGTTTTTTGCCGAAAGAAGGCTCAGATTGTAAAAAAAACGTTAATTTGCCTTTAAGTAATTCTGACCTACAATCTCAGGGCACTTTGTTCAATAATTTCGTTGTAAGAAGAAAGCAGAATGTTACATTTGTCGTGACAGAAAAAACTAGAGCCATCTGTAGTCAATGTGAGAGGTGTGCCGTTTAGGCCTCCTCACCGGTTAACCCAGACGGGAAATCAATACGCCCCAGGCCAGGGTGGTACAGGACATTTCTTCATCAAATTTAGAATAATTTGTGTCAATATTTTAATAAACGGTGCGATGAAAGTGGATTTTGTTTGGAGACAGGAAACAGAAGTGTGGAAGAACAGCGAGCGTGTGGTGTAGCGTCCTGTATTGAGTTTGGTATCGATCGGTGCTGTTCATACGTGGCTATTGGACATTTGTTATGTCTGGCATTGATTTATGAGCTTTCATTTGCTTCGTGCCAGGTAAAAGAGTGAAAGGGAATGTGAAATGAAAAGAATAGCAAGTTTAAGCTATGCTATCGTATTTAAGAGGAGACTATAAAGGCAAAACTCTTATTTTTGTTGTTGTCTTTTGGTCAGTTTGGTGTCTTAGCATTAAAGCTGCACCGAAAGATGTTTTAATGTTTCAAGATTCAGCTGTACTGTACTTCATAAAAACCTTTGTTTGGGTAAATCCAAGTACGTATCGTTTTGGGATTGGGATTTAGAGATTTGATTCACTACGCCTCAATCATAGTTGCTGGGATTACATGCATTTTGATCATTTGGTTTAAACTTGGACTAGACCATTTATCCTGTTATTTGACATGCATATACAGCTCTGGAAAAAAAATAGAGGCCACTGAATTTTGTTTTTTCTGAAATCAGCATCTCTACATGTATTACAGCTATTCCATTCCAGCGTCTGTTGAATTCCAACACAAACACAAAGCTGAGTTACTTCAGTTCTTGCACCAGGAGTGGAATAAAGTCACCAAAGAACAATGTGAAAGACTTGTGGAGAGCATGGCAAGACGCATGAAAGCTGTAATTAAAAATAAGGGTTATTGCACCAAATATTGATTTCTGAACTCTTCTTAAAGGGATATGCCACCCCCAGGGCAAATTTGGGCATCTCCCCACAGTCCAGAAACTAAAATAAGTGGTGGAAAGCGTTTTCCTGCTCACCCAGCCATTGTCCGAGTCTGTCGCCACTGACCGCCGCGGTATCTGCAGCTCCTCCGCCTTAGACTGGAGTCTAACGTCGCCAGAGAAAGATTTCGGCCAAAAGGAATTAATTTCCTCGATGCGTTTCCCAATTACTTTATGTGTAGTGCGCATTCATATCGAGTGCAAATAAATGTGCAAATCAACACGGAGAGCTTGCCTTGGTCATTTTGGGTGGGAACTATTTTCCAGTGCGGAAGAATACAGTCGAATCACGCAGTACGCTGCCAGGGGAATCCCAGTTACGCACCGGGAAGGGAGTTCCCCTGTTGCACAACGTGGTGCGTGATTCGACTGTATTCTTCCACACTGGAAAATAGTTCCCACCCAAAATGACCAAGGCAAGCTCTCCGTGTTGATTTGCACATTTATTTGCACTCGATATGAATGCGCACTACACACAAAGTAATTGGGAAACGCATCGAGCAAATTAATTCCTTTTGGCCGAAATCTTTCTCTGGCGACGTTAGACTCCAGTCTAAGGCAGAGTAGCTGCAGATACCGCGGCGGTCAGTGGCGACAGGCTCGGACAATGGCTGGGTGAGCAGGAAAACGCTTTCCACCACTTATTTTAGTCTCTGGACTGTGGGGAGATGCCCAAATTTGCCCTGGGGGTGGCATATCCCTTTAAGTGTAAACATGGAATAGAATGCCTTTTAATTGTCTTTTATTGAAAAATGCAATTTCAACACAATGTTTTAACATTAACTTATTTGCATTTCACAGAATTTAGTCATGCTTTAGACTACATTTACGAATAGCCGGGTATGTTGAGAAAGGAATATTTGTCTCCCTCCGTTTTCCAAAATCAGGCCCCGTTTACATGTACACTGGTATTTTTCCCTTCGTTTGTACCCTTTACATGCAAACGGCGAATTTGCCTCTGAAAATGAAGGAGAACTCTCTGCAAGCCAATCAGAATCACACTTTTGGTGCGTCAGCTGTCTAAAACTCTGTTTATCTCACTTTACACACAAACGCGAAACCGGAGTTTTCCAAAATCTCCACTTTTGCCAGAGTTTTTAGAAAGAATTGTTTTCAGAGGAAAAATCTCTGTTTGTGTGTAAACGAAAGGCACAAACAAAGGGAAAAGTCTCAGTTTTTACAGATATCTGGGTATGTGTAAACGGGGCCTTAGTCTTCATTTGTGCTGCTCTGGTGGGAGGGGCCATGCACAGAGGCGCTGGAGACGCTGCATTGCTAAGCTGCGCAGAAAATCTGCAATATTTTAATAGAAAATTAAAATATAATTAGAATATTTTAATAGAAAATCAGCCAAGGGCCAGATTAAAGGTCTTGGAGGGCCGGATCTGGCCCCCGGGTGGCATGTTTGACACCCCTGTCAAACGATAATATTTTTATTTGGAATTTGGGGGAAATGTTGTCAGTAGTTTATAGACTCAAACAACATACCTATATGTAGTAAAATCAGAAAGACTGATGATTCTGCAGTGGTCTCTTATTTTTTTCCAGAGCTGTAAATGTAGTCAGACTCTTAGGAAAGGTAAGCGAGGTATAAATAGAGAAACAAAGTGTAGTTGGTTAGTGGTTAGTGGGCGGCTTGTCCCCATACAGGCTGAAGCCACTGCTGTTCAGCCTCTTCTCTTGATTGAAAAAGCCTGTGCAGAGGTTCTTGCTTCTGAGGTGTAACCTCCAGCCTGTGTCTCCAGACGACAGTCTACATGAGACACTGTGCTGCTCTTACCCATAAGGCTTTTTGTCACATCCATTAGAGATGCTACAGTGGAGCCCTGCATTAAACATAATTGTTATAAATCACCCAAGAGAA
Source organism: Paratrypauchen microcephalus (assembly GCA_036785185.1). Lineage (NCBI taxonomy): Eukaryota > Metazoa > Chordata > Actinopteri > Gobiiformes > Gobiidae > Paratrypauchen > Paratrypauchen microcephalus. The sequence continues at coordinate 4,338,921 of JAVJIX010000017.1, forward strand.
ATAATTAGCCTTCCACTTAGCCAAATGATCAATTATGATGAGTAGGCTAGAACGAAAACGTGAAGGACAAATCTTAATGCTTCATCTCATCCCCTTCAGCCAGACACACCAAGAATCGCACATGAAAAACACCTGCGCCATTTGTGGCATCCAGAATACAGTCCTGTGTGTGAGTGACGCGTGGATGAGCCAATTAGGGACATATCAAAACAAATATGGCTGCTAATGAGGAAAAAATATATAATGGGACCAAAAAAACATTACCAGGGTTTCCACTTTTCTCCAGAACATTTTAGTTCTGTAAACAAACAGATGAGGCCATTTTTATACAGTTTTATAATAAAGATGTGGTCTAAAACTAAGGCTGTACCCGAAATCATTAATTATTGCAAATGAATTATGCACTAATTCAAACTAATTATCTTTTGTAATGTAGATGCCACAAAAATATTTTCTGGTGGAACTTTTTAGTAAACAACAACTTTTTAGACTCACTCTCTGCGTTTCAACGGTGCTTTGTGAGTCTAGAGTTGCATTTATAACACAGGTAAATCTGTGACACCAAGGTCTCACCAAGAAGGTAAGATGGAAGAGGTGTGGGGGTTTGGAGGTCCTTCCCCAAACCAAAGAGATCCCATTTCCTTTATTTTCGTGGATTGTAGAAGATGTGTTCCAAAAAGCCAACTGCTCTAATAGGTCGAAGGAAATGTATGAAGAAATTTTGAACTACTATATTTTCCAGGACATTTAGCTTTTTTCTCGTGTTCCATGAGTTTTCAGCGTCTGAAAAACTGCAGAATCAGTGAAGAAAGCACTATACTTAATCTTTTTTTGTCTTATGTTATGTTTTTATTATATTAATTGTTGTTTTATGTTGAACCATACCACTAAGGCGAGTTCCTAGACACTTTTGTGCACTGACAACTTGGATTTCTGATTCTGACTGAGATGAAGAAAGAACCCACCTTGTTTGTAAGCGAGCGAACCACTCATGCACCTCATCTCTGAACTCCACAGTCTACAGATTATTGATACAAACTCTTTTTCGTATTAGTGACCTTCAGATGTAAGCAGCCTGAAAGTATATAGGGGAGCAGGATCAATAGACGGTGCATTATGAGCTGCCCGCCTGACTCACTCAGATAGACTTCTATCGTGTTTAGTAGATCTGAGGAGCAGGTCCCTCAGGTGATGTTTAAAGCAGAATCATTTGTATCTGCTACAGTCTAAGGCTCTCTGTATGAGGAAGAACCAGAAAAGAGTTTGATCTCCATCTGCTGAAATGAATCTAGTGTGTGAAAAGTGATATACTTTCATTTAAAAGCAATAAACGGGTTGTTTTACTATTTAATTAAAATGCACCTGAACATGATTCCTCCTCAGGGTGCAGTATCTACTCCTACACATAATGGATAATAACTGTCTCTCTTTTAGGCACTTTGAGTAATGCCTCATTTACATTAACTCTGTGTCCCATCTCAAGTCTGGAAAACACTCACGTGGCTCATGCAGAACTGACCTGTGTGTCAGTCTGAACAGTCATTATCAGTCTGGAACGACTCTCACTGAAGGTGATTGAATGTCAAAATGAATACTTGAATCTGATTGGTCAAAGCATCACAACAGCAGAAGAAGACAAATCAAACGTTTGTTATATCCAGCTGAGAGGAAAAACACAGACATCTTCCCTGTCCACAACTGCACAAAATGCTTCCGTCTGCACGTCACAAACTAAATAGTTTATATTTTCATCTGAAGTACACTTGTCACCGTTGCCATGTTTGTTTTGATTCATTTGGGCGCTTCTCCTTTGGCTTCCACACAAACCTCAATGTTGCGACGTGATTGGTCCACTCGCCTGATTAACCGTACAGCGAGGGCATGCCAAGATGAACTCACGAGAATCCATCTTACTGTGCAAGGTTAGGAATACGGAAAAAGGAATAAAGATGTCTTTTGAAGGATGCTGCAGCAGTATGAACTAAACCAGGGCCCATTTTGTTGATTACGATGTTGAAGTAGATTTCAGACAGTGGGAGTAGATCCCAATGTTCCTCAGTTTGAAGTTTATTGAATTTTGGAGAGATGTCTTCTGCATTTGTGATACAGATTAGGAGCTGTAGCCGCCCCAATTTAGGACAGAGGTTTTTCATACTCTGGTCCAGTTCCAGACCCGTCTGGATCCAAACAGAATGTAGAAGGGACTGGTTGCTGTTTGACAAACTGCACAGGTATTAAATGACAATCCATCTTTAGTTTCAGCTACTCACTCTGATTGGTCAGAGCAGTCACATGGTATGCAAGGCCACGCTCGCAGCAGCTTTACCTGCTGGCGTTAATGCCAGTGTATTGTGTGGATGTTTAAATCTTTCCGATCTGAATGAAGTTATTTGAACATTCCGCTCTTCGATAAGTTTGAGCCCAAATTGCCTTTTACAGTTGACTGAATATCTTGGACACATGCTGGACTCTGGCCCGTGGCCTGTTTTCCTTTGTCTATTTTCAACAAATTAGACTTTTAAATGTCCTTCGTCATGACTCTGCTCTCCCTAAAACTCCATCCTCCTCTCACATAATCCATTCAAGCAAAACTAATGATAATAAGATGCACCCATGCTGGAACAGAGCCACATACATTTTATTTACATTTTTGCAGAATTTGGTGAAGTTTTGGCTGCTGGGGAGAGGTTACACCCCCTATCGTGGTAGTGTTACATATGTATAAGTGTGTGTTAAGGGCTCAGCTGGCACAGGTGCATTGTGGGTAGTCATGTGTGAAGCGGGCCCTGGGTGACTCCAGCGTGTTATCAGCCCCTCTCTTCTGTCTCGGAGCCATTTCCAGAGAGGTCAGGTCTGCATTTATGTAAAGAGATAACAGACTTTTACAAGAGGATTGTGCTGATTTTTTACTCAAACCTGTGAATAAAACAAAACACAACTCCAGGTCTGTTTTTGAGGTTTTCGATTTTGGAAGCTGTCCCTGAGTCAGAATCACCTGTGACATGTACTTTATTTGTGTGTGCGGTGACCAGATCTGTGCTGCAGCTGTTAAGCCATTCTAGTGACGGTGTATGGAGTTTAACGCCCGGTGTTCACTGACTGTAGGTGCGGTTTGGGAAACGCACAGGTCCCGCAAGACTTAGAAAGTCATTAAAATAAGTAGCACCCTGCCACACTGACCTCGGTGTGGTGCGGGTGGGGCATGAGCCTGTGGAAGGAATCCGCAAGAAGTCTGTTTGTGCTGGACACTGCAGCATCAAGCTAGGGCCTGTTTACACAAGGAGGCTTACGGGTAAAAACGACAAAATATTTTATCGGAAGTGCCTTTCATTTAGACGGTGACAGCGTTTTGGGGGCTTAAAAATGCAAAAAACTGAAACCGCCCTCCAAAGTGGAAAACTTTGGAGGGCGTCTACACTGCTCAAGATGCAAAACTCTGGTCAAATCTGCTGACGTCGCGTACGTGTTTACGTCACATCGGTCCATATATCAGCGTACTTTGTTTGGCAGGACTCCCAGTCCACACCTTGTTGCTTTGTAGTCTAACGTGGTCTGAAGCAATAGTTGAACTTCTTCGTCTGACCACACACATTTTTTTGCTACCAGTCGCCATGTTTTGTTTTGCTTTTTGTGACGCAGATGAGAAGAAGGAAGATTCTACGCAAGCGTGTGGAAATGGTGATGATGTATCACAGCGCCACCGAGCCGCATGGCATGCATACCCAATCAAATTCCACACACTTTTGCGTCACCGTATGCACGCAAATTTCGCTCATCTAAATGTAGAATAAAAAGTTAAGATGCAACACCACTTTTGCGTCTTCTGTTCAGACCGTCATCATATAAACGTAACCTTAAGCTGACAAAATCACATGAGCAGAACAGGAAATCAGACATGCAGAACTGGTAGTATTTTCAGAATATAACACACACTCCTGGTACTTCACAAATGTAAATACCCACTGTATATATCCACGGTATCCAAAAGCACAAGAAAGTGGTCGTAGTGTGAAATGCCGCTGTTGTTGACCAACAAGGCTTCTAATCTATGGCGTGAACTCCCAACCAGAGCGTGAATCCCCATGAATACAGGAGAGGTCTCAGGAGCGCAGTTTCCACATTCTACCGGCACGGCAGCAGAGACCGCAGTCAGTGGGGCATTCAAGTCACAGTAAAACTGAACCTGTACCGCACCTGCAGTCAGTGTAATCCGGGGGTTAAAAAACAGTGGAGCACTTCACATGACATCACAAGGTGTTTCCGGTTTGACTATAACAGATTTGTACATTAAGCATGTGAATGAAACAAAACACAACTCCAGGTCTGTTTGTGATGAGACAACGTTATAACCCAGATCAAAAAATAGCGTCATATGGGCCTTTTAAATCAGTCTTGGTCTTTCCATCATACTATAACAGTTACATTATTTCGTGTAGCAGTGATTGACACACAGGCCTAAATCACCTGAAATGTGAAATGTCAGTAAAGACACACAAGCACAAATGGAGCTGGGCTGGGGCATTCGTGTTCTATAAATAACTGAGCTTCACCTGAGGAGCTGTGACCGGCTACACGCTGGAGGTGCCACACTGTGCAACCAACAGGAAAATCACTTCGAGCACACACACTCTTCACACTCTGTCACCGTCTCACCACAAAATGAAAAATACACACACATACACACTCAAGCCAGTTCAGAATAGTCATGAGAGCTAGTTTTAGATCTAAATAATGGATTAGAATACTAGTGATAACAAAAAACAACACTGTATTTCCAGTACATCTGGCAGGCTGGAATACTATTTTTAATAAAACACTGTTGATATTGACAGGCGGATCGGTGTAGCGTCGGCAGTGATGCGGTCACTGTACCGGACCATTGTGATGAAGAGGGAGCTGAGCTGAAAGGCAAAGCTCTCGATTTACCGTCGATCTACGTTCATCCCCTCATCTATGGTCATGAGCTCTGGGTAATGACCGAAAGGACAAGATCGCGGATACAAGCGGCCGAAATGAGTTTCCTCCGCAGAGTGGCTGGACGCACCCTTAGAGATAGAGTGCGGAGCTCAGTCACACAGGAGGGGCTCGGAGTAGAGACGCTGCTCCTCCACGTCAAGAGGAGCAGCTGAGGTGGCTCGGGCATCTGTTCTGGATGCCTCCTGGACCTCTCTCGGGAGGTGTTCAGGGCATGTCCCACTGGGAGGAGGCCCCAGAGAAGACCCAGGACACACTGGGGGACTATGTTTCTCGGCTGGCCTGGTAACGCCTTGGGGTCCCCCTGGAGGAGCTGGAGGAAGTGTCCTGGATGAAGGAAGTCTGGGAATCCCTGCTTAGACTGTTGCCCCCACGACCCGGACCCGGATAAGCAAAAGAAAATGGATGGATGGATGGATGTTATAATCATAATATTTAAGATTTTTCTCAAAATTTGTATTAATTTCCTCCCATTTTGGTTCAAACTTTACTTCCTGGTTGCTAATCTTGACCTCACACTAGGGATTCCTTAACTGTTGCCTAGCTTTAGCCAAAACTCCTCGAATGCACACAGAAATTAATATTTGAAATAATGAAATCATGTTTAAAGTAATGGGAAAAATCTCACTGAGGCCGATAAAGTTTGATTCTTTTCTCAAACTTTGAAGCCTCCCTCAGGTTTACTCCTTCCTAATGTGGTTTCCTTTGGGGCACCACTTAATATGACACATTTGATTGAAAATGAAAAATGGAGAATCGAGGAAAGGAATCAAGTTGAAGGAAGTGAGGAAAGAGAAATGAGACGCGGCCTGTGTCTAACTTTTGATCGAATTATCCTTAGTGTGATGGCATCAGTATGGGGCCTTCTACAAAAGAACTCTGCACTTCCTATCATTTTCAACATATTTTTCAACTTTTCTTCACAAATTACTTCTTTATTTGTGTAAAACTATAATTTATATTTACAATAAGTATTATCCCACCAAATTAAACAGAAATTAAAGAATCGTGAAACCTGTCAAACACACTTTAAAGGGCTCATATTGCACTATTTTCTGATCTACACTACTGTATATTGCCAAAAGTATTCACTCATTTATCCAAATAATCAAAATCAGGTGTTCCATCACTTCCATGGCCACAGGTGAATAAAATCAAGCACCTAGGCCTGCAGACTGTTTCTACATTTGTGAAAGAATCGGTCGTGCTCAGGAGCTCAGTGAACTCCAGCGTGGTACTGTGATGCCTCCTGTGCAACAAGGCGACCCATCTTAATGATATCGTTGCTGGGCTTGGTCAGGACTACCTAAGCTGGAGGATTTGACCCGTGCTGAATGTTTTGGGTTGATGGGAGAAACCGGAGTGCCCAGAGGATACCCACTTTTTAAATGTTTTCCAATGCGTTATTTAATAACATTTTCCAAATATCAGCATCGGATGAAATACTTAAATAAAGACAAAGAGCTGAGTAAAACACACACACAAAAGTCAAAACAACTACCAGGTCACCCACAATAAACATGAAAAGGACTTGAAAAGAGGGAGGGAGATAGAGATCAATGACAAAAGTAAAAACATTCTGGAACAAATGGAAAATTAACAGATTCAACAAAATGAAAAAATGGGTCCTACATTTTCTTGGAAGTTTTCAATGAGCCCCAAGAAGTACACCTTAATTAATTTAATCTAATTAATAACAATATTTGTAATTTATTAATCTAATTAATCTCATTTTAATCTCATGAGAAAGAGAGAGAGCAACCCACATTTGAGCCTGGTTTGGTGGTTTGTTGGTTTGGTGGTTTATTGGTTTGGTGGTTTGGGGGTTTGTTGGTTTGTTGGTTTGTTGGTTTGGTGGTTTGTTGGTTTGTTGGTTTGGTGGTTTGGTGGTTTGTTGGTTTGGTGATTTGTTGGTTTTGTGATTTGTTGGTTTGGTGATTTGGTGGTTTGTTGGTTTGGTGATTTGTTGGTTTGTTGGTTTTGTGATTTGTTGGTTTGTTGGTTTGGTGGTTTGGGGGTTTGTTGGTTTGTTGGTTTGTTGAAGTGTGCTCACACTCGTTCTATCACCAGTACGTGTTTGTCGTTCAAATGATCCGTCAGGCTGGAGCATCTTCAGTGATCAGAAAATAATTTTTGACAAAAGCTACAAATCACCGCATTCTTGTTGATCGTCTCGTCTTTATTGCTTTTATAAATAAACTTACCGTTCAAAGGGCCTGGCAGCGATTCGCTCGCCTCGCCCCCTGAGTCGAGTCCATGTCAGTTTCCTCCAGGCTTTAATTGTTTGATTAGCGACGCAGGTGGAAGTGACGTGCCACTGCCAAGTCACCTACAGGTCCTTCAATGGGACAAATTTAAAATGCGCATTAAATTACCACTAATAATTAATTGTGTTTAATTTTATATTAATTAATGAATCTAAAAATGACAGCCCTACTTTTTCCATGTTAACAAAATACAGAATGTCTCTAATCCAGGCGTGGACTGTGGGTGGACCAGGAGACTTCCATTTAAGAAGACTAAACAATTGAGCAATAAGAAGAACAAACGCAAAGACATTTTTTGTATAGTTTGGCATAGAGGGTTTAAGTATAACACCAAACGAGCAAACCCAACTTGCTCAAAAATAAATGAATTCCTTCTGTAAATAGGGGCACCTCTCCACAGATCTGAACTGCAGTTTTGCAGTAAGCAGCTTGTGTCCCTCATGGTTAAATAGGATTAATTTATACTGTGGAACATTCTAGACCAGGGTTGTCAAACTCATTTTGGTATCCAACCTACTTTGATCCCAAAGGGGCCGGATCCGAAAACTCATGGCATATATACCCCAAAAATAGCAATAAGTCCAAATATTTGTGCAGAGAAACGCAAATCTTTTACAGACTGCTGTTTCTTCAGTCCCAGCAATAATTTGTTTATATTCTGTCTTCTCAATTCTCCATTCAAGTTATTGAATTGTTCGAATTCATGTGTCTCGTAGTGGCGTTTAAGATTATATTCGTTGAGCACCACCACTTGTTGCAAACACACCGAGCATACAGGTTTCCCATTCACCTCTGTGAACAAATAGGAATTAATCAATTTTTCTTGGAAAATCCTGCACTCGGCTTCCACATTTCTCATTTTTGACATTTTGCTCATGAGAGTGTCACGTCAACAGTCAAAACGATGGTCCTTTAAGAGCGTTTGGAAAGAGGCGAGTCTTCATTTGTGCTGCTCTGGTGGGAGAAAATTTAAATATAATTAAAATATTTTAACAGCTGAGGGCCAGATTAAAGGTCTTGGAGGGCCGGATCCTGCCCCCCGGCCGCATGTTTGACACCCCTGTTCTAGACAAAGCAAGGTGCACGTTCTATCGAAAGATGACCAAGATTCAAAAAGTTCAAATCAACCAAAAGTTTATTCCCCCGAACAAAAAGTCTAATACAGAGCTCTGGGTCAGTCTTTCTCTCTCACAATATGTAAAACTTTCGCCAGGAGTTTGACTGACTGCGCATCTTTCCCTCAAACCCAGACAGAAATACAATATAAATATGCAAATATGGAAATAACATGTTGATCAGGTTTCACTCGGGCTCCTCCTGGCTTTCCCACGTTTGCTGCTGAGCACGGGTAACTCCTTTTTCACTCCTTATCTTCGTCTCCGAGATTACCCCCTCCGGTCAACCTGCCCATAAACGGCATTCCAGAAGACAATATGAAACATTTATCAGTGTGAGCCAGTGTTTTTCAACCTTTTTTGAGCCAAGGTACATTTTTTTCATTGGAAAAAAATCACGAGGCACATCACCAACGAAAAAGGTTTAAAAATGATACTCTGTAGCCGTCTAATAATACAATATAGTCATTCTTATCAAAGTGCCTTGAACAGGAATCAAATAAACACAACAAACTATTTTATCATCTTTTATATTTCTTCATTCAAATAAAAAGTGACACTTAACATGTCCACTTCAGAAATACAGCTGGAACATGAAATACTGTTTATCTCCATGGTGAAGAAATGTCATATTAATAAAGCTTTTCAGGTGCACGCACACGCTTATATCAATACTGAGGTAATCTATTTCTGTATTATTTGAATGAACACTGGAGCACTGAATGAACACTTTGTTTAAAAACAAAAAATGTTTTAGAAATTGGATAATTTCCCACAGCACACCTGACGGTCTCACACTGGTATAAGCATTGATTCTCCAACTATCAAAGAATTTGTGTCCCAGGCAGAAATAAGAAAAACAAAAACAAGTTTGTCATTTTTTTATTCATGCTGCACTTACAAGATACAAAGATGAACTTACAAAAAATGTATGATAGATAAATTACTATTTTTATTATATAAAATATGGTTTTATATTGAGTGTTTTTGCTATATGTCCTTTGTCCCTTGTCCAGGTTTTGGACTTTCAGTCCCTCATAAAACTGAAATTAAATTGGATTCAACAGTAACTTCATTGACAAATGGCACATAAATTCCTTATTTTAATGAAAAATATCATGTGCTTGAAAGATATATTAGTATTTTATTTATTTTTCATAAAAAGAACACCTGTCCCACGGGATCACTGTCATTTCCACCACAAAATGTAACTTTTAAAGGTCCCATGGCATGAAATTTTCACTTTCTGAGGTTTTTGAACGTTAATGTGAGCTCCCCTACCCTGTTTAGCCCCCCCTTCATGGTTAAAAGTTGCGAAATGTCTAAACTGAGCATTTGCGGTCCTTTTGCGTCTGCGTTACAAAAAATCGGAGCTCAAACGGGCGAGTTTGAACAAGGCACCTTATTGACGTCAGATCGAAAAAAGAAATGCAAATGCAGTTCCACCCCCGTCTGTCTGAACTCAGCATCTCTGTAAATCACGCCCAGAGAGTTTGGACTGCGAATGTGCTAGGCAATGCGAAATGCGTTTTTTTTATTTGCCTGGAGGCACGTCCGAGTGTTTCTAGGCTCGGAAGTCCTTTATCTGAGCCTCTGAACCTTTGAACAGCAGTGGTTTAATTTTATTTTCTGTGGAAATGTGTTTATTTTTCAATGGAACGCTTCAAATCTCTCCCCCCGTGCAAAAACAAGGAAATGGATCAGCTGTGAGCTACAGCGGAGAGCGGAGCATTTGGCCACGCCCCCACCCTCTACTATTGGCCAACTCTTTTCTCCTCATTTGCATTCAAGCAACAACGCCCAGTATTAGGGAACCATTAAGGAGCCATATAAAAGCATCAAGAAGTACCATGTCATGGGATCTTTAACTTTTTTTAAACCTTTGTCGGCTTGAACCACATCAGTTGTGATGTGACAGGAGCTCATGTTAGCATAGCAGCGTTAGCTCCATGGAAGGAAGGGAAACAAGAACAAAATCAAGATAAACCAAGAGTCGGTTTATTGGTTGTCATTTCCAAACACCTCATATTTCCTTTGAATGTACAAATGATGACAAAAATACTATTTTATAATGCGTGTTTTGAGTATATTTTATGCTAACTCTAAAACATAGATTAGCATGCTAATATGTCATGAGATTTTAAAAGAAATGCTAAACATTGTCATTTCCACAACAGTCATTTCCATCACTTTATTTATTGTTATTGTTTATTATGATTTATTTTATATTTATGTCATTTCATCACAACCACTATCAGTTAATGTTTCTACACATTGTGATGAAGTAGAACAAATCAAAATATTTCTAAAAATATGTGTTTTCTGAAAAATACCACGACCAAATTTGACTGTAGTTGGATAATCGCCCTGAAACAATTTTATGCTCCAGTGTTCAGTTAAATAATACAGAAATAGACCTCAGTGTTGATATAAGTGTGTGCGTGTCCCTGAAAAGCTTTATTAATTTGACATTTCTTCACCATGGAGATAAACAGTAAATGTTACACAGTCCACCTTTAAGTAGCACACTGTACACATGGTGCTCTCTATAATATCAGTCCAGCCATTGCCCTGAGCGTTTATATAGTGTCCATTCTCTCTCCTCCTGACCCGCTCACTCTTCCTGCAGCGCTTTCTCTTTTTCTCCTCGCACGTCCAGGTCAAAGGTCAACCTCAGAGCGCTCCAAGGACCCCCCCACCCGCGCTCGTAAACGCCGTGTACAGCGCTTTTGATTAGCGTTCTATTTCGGTATCAATTTCTTTTATTACACCTCCGCGCGCCGGGAGCCAAATAAAGGAGAAGGCGGTTTGGGGAGAGACCGGTCACACGTCAATGTCAAAACAAACACTCAGGACGAATGACGACGCTTCAAATCATAACGACGCACACGCTTTATGAGAGTGACTTGTTTTTATTTCAGCCGCGACACTATTCAAATGTTAAAGCTGCACTGCGTAACATTTCTAGTGAAGTGTCCAGCACCTGCTTATCTGTTATTGCTTTGTCTAGAATGTTCCTTGTGCTCTTGACATAAAAGACATCGTTGGTTGAGCGGTCAGATCCACTGACCCACAGGTTGGTGGTACAATTCCAGCTCCCACAGATGAATGCTGCTGTTGTGAATGGGTGAGTGGTTCCTCGTTGTAAAGCGCTTTGGATGCTTTGAAGGTGAATAAAGATGTGACCATTTACATTACAGTTCAGATCTGTGGAGAGTCGGCCCTATTCACAGAGGGAATTATTGTATTTTTGACCCGTGATGAATAAATGCTAGATGGATATGGCAAAAGGAGAAATTCAATTTGTCAACTGGACAAAAGTTTATTTGGTCGAATACGTTCATCCAAGGTGCTTCTTCAGTTCTGGTCAGACGCTGGTGGACACTGCCTATATCTGCCTGAAGGGGGCGCTAACTACAGTGAAATGACTCTGAAACTACCACACCTACTTGTTTACAGTTTGTGTTAGTTAGGTGGGCCTGTTAGATCTGCAGTGGGAGTGGAGTGTGGGTCTTGTTAGCAGAACCATTCAGGACCATTGATGGAATAATTATATATTATTAACTTTTGTGATTCTTTAATTTTTAGAAATTAATCTTTAAAAGTGTGTACGTGACTTATGATCATATGTTTTGAGTTGCAGAAAGGCCAGATATCTGAGGGGAGACGTAAGCAGATGGCTTGGCTCCTCCAATATCTAAGTCACAGTGACATTGTCCCTGTGAAAGATGTCATATCTGGGAATTATCTTATAAGTGTTTTGGTTTTAATAATTATGTTTTGGTTTTAATAATTATGTTTTGTCGGCTGTCCTGCCACCTGTTCCCCCACCCCTTATGAGCAGGACAGACCACGTGTAACTAGGGATGTGAAAAAACTGAATAAATAGCAAGCTGGGGGCACAGAGAACCAGGACGCTCAGAGCAGATTGGGCCAAGAGCATTTGTTACCTGGGCATTCTCTCTGACTGTTCTCCGCTTGCAAGTGAAAAACCTAATCTCTCCTGTCTTCCTTTCCTGTGTACAGAATATGTTGGGTTTTTACCAGCACCCATCAACCATAATGGGTGTTTTCACACCTCTGGACCTGACCTGCTGCCCTACTGTTTTATTGAAAATGTATACTTAATAATAATTAAATTTCAGCAACTAAAATTCAGAATAAAAATAATTCAAACATGTTTTTTCAGAGTTTAAAAATTCAAAGTGAGAAAAGCAGCGGTATTTAATATTCCAAATCGAATGGAAGCAAATTATCTTCCATGACCACCACTAAAATAATCACTGGTTGCTGCCCTACGAAAAAGTTTTAAAGATTTAGATTTTAAATTCCATAAACATGACCTCTCTCTGACCCCAGGAACAGAATGTAAACATGTTCAAATCTAATATTCAAATATTCAAATTTAATATTCAATCTAATATTAAACTCTAAACCTTTACTGATAACTATTGTAATGCTGATTTCATCTGGTAAATATGTAACTTTCTGGAAGTGGCATGTCACCTGAAATAGAAAGTTAAAACCATACTCCACAGAGATCGGAGAGTTTATGTTAGATTACAGCCAAAGGAACAACATTTCTATGGAGATAAGCAGGCACGAATGTTTTTACACTCCATGATTCTGTCTCATATAGAGTTCTGCATAACCACATGGGCACAACACTCAAACCAGTTGAATCACTTTTTAAAAAAGCTTTAAAAATATTGGACAAGAAACCATTCTCAGTTCACCACTGCACTATTTTAGACAAGTACAACTTGCTTAGTTTTAATAATTTTGTTCATTTTAAATATGGTTGTTTTATATATAACGTTTTACATGGACTTGCTCCTCCTCCGCTGCAGGATTTTATTAAAACAAAGACTGCCAGTGGAATGGGAACTAGAGCCACGGCCCAGGGGAACTGTGAGGTCCACACAGACCCCGGGGGAACTGTGAGGTCCACCACAGACGCACTACATTTGGACAAACTGTGCTCTCAGTCAGAGGCTCTAAGTTCTGGAACGCTCTCCTATTATCAATAAGAGAGACTCCAACACTGGACACTTTAAATCACACTTGAGACAGTGGCTAAAGGAAAACCAGACTTGTGGACACTTTTAAAGGTCCCATGGCATGAAATTTTCACTTTCTGAGGTTTTTGAACGTTAATGTGAGCTCCCCTACCCTGTTTAGGCCCCCCCCCGCCATGGTTAAAAGTTGTGAAATGTCGAAACTGAGCATTTGCGATCCTTTTCTGCGTTATAAAAAATCGGAGCTCAAACGGGCGAGTTTGAACAAGGCACCTTATTGACGTCAGATCGAAAAAAGAAATGCAAATGCAGTTCCACCCCCGTCTGTCTGTACTCAGCGTCTCTGTAAATCACGCCCAGAGAGTTTGGACTGTGAATGCGCTAGGCAATGCGAAATGTGTTTTTTTATTTCCCTGGAGGCACGTCCGAGTGTTTCTAGGCTTGGAAGTCCTTTATCTGAGCCTCTGGACCTTTTTAACAGCAGTGGTTTAATTTTATTTTATGTGGAAATGTGTTTATTTTTCAATGGAACGCTTCAAATTTCTTCCCCGTGCAAAAACAAGGAAATGGATCAGCTGTCGGCTCTGAGCGGAGAGTTTGGCCACGCCCCCACCCTCTACTATTGGCCATCTGTTTTCTCCTCATTTGCATTCAAGCAACAACGCCCAGAATAAAGAGTTTGAGAGAGATATTTATGACTCTTTCTCATCTTATCTCTGTTTCTCATGCACTGAGTGTTGATTTTGAAGAAGGATTCATTTACAGTATTAGGGAACCATTAAGGAGCCATATAAAAGCATCAAGAAGTACCATGTCATGGGATCTTTAAACTTTAATGTTTTAATGTTTTCATGTTGCTGTTATTGTCAGTTGTCATTGTTTATGTTGGTTTTGCTGTGGTGTTTCACCTGCCCAGGGACTACAGATGGAAATGAGCATTTTTGCTATAATCCGGCATATTTACACTGCTGTTGTAGATGTTCATTAATATGCACTGTCCCTATTAAATGAAGAATAAATAAATAAATAAATAAATAAATAGGAGGTCAAATAACAGCTTTACGGAGACGAAACCTGCTCTCAGTACATTTTCATCACAGATTTTCCAAAAAAGTTACACACTGTGGCTTTAATTACAAAAACTTTTTCCATGAAGTGCTGTTTATGTTCCATTTTGATGTCGAGTTGTGATTGTAGGACACTTTTACTACAGTAAAAGCACCGTACAGACACAGCTCCTCGACACTGACACGTGAAGATCCTCCTCCACTGTCACTCCAATCTGACCTTGTTCTGAAGGGCAGAAGATCTCAGCGCCCTTCGTTCGTCTGATATATTTAACCTGAGGCGCAGAAGGACCGTGCGAGGTTTACATGCCTGTGTGTCCTTGGAAGACCTCGTCTCTAATCAGAGAGTCTACAAGCGTCAGGGCCACTGCTACTGTAAATCACAGAGGAGAACACTGTAAACCTGCGGAGACCTGCAGTAAAGATCCTCCTCGCTTTTAGATGTGTAAGTGATGTTACAGAGCTGACAGTACAAGGCGTAAGGAGAATACAATCGATGACTTAGGAGCAAATAACCCCAGATGAGTGAAGGGCAGAGGGCTGCGGCGTACAGGATTCTGAAGTGAGAGGTGCAGTTTGTAGTTCCACCCCTCCCCATAAGGAGGAAATAAAAAATATAGTGTGTTTTGTAGCATACTTAATTCATTCTTATCTTCATAGGAGTAAAATGAGCACACGTGACACACTGAAGTCATACAGCTCGGGAAAACAATAAGAGACCACTGCAAAATTATCAGTTTTTCTGATTTTACTACTTATAGGTATGTGTTTGGGCAAAAGGAACATAAACTACTGACAACATTTCCCCCAAATTCCAAATAAAAATATTATTGTTAAGTGCATTTATTTGCAGAAAATGACAAATATTACATGTGTTTAGATAGCAACCATGCAGAAAAAAACAAAATTTCACGAGAAACCTTCCACATCGGAATCCAAAAGTTCTGACACAGTTGACCAGCTGTATCGGGATAAGTTGGATGCCAAAGAAAAGGAGCGTTACATGAAAAAACCCTGTGTCTTTGTGCGTTTATACCCTCTGTCCCTCTGCCCTTTGTTGGTCCATTATCAGTGTCTCGTCATGTCATGCCAGTTTTGATTTTTGGATTTTGGTCAGTTCTTTGTTTGTTATTAAAGAACTTAAACAGCAGTCCTGTATTTTGGGTCCTCCTTCTGTTTCTACATGACAACAGCAAGGACACATACTTCACCTGTTAGAATGGAGAATGGAGTTTCAGTCGATTCCTGCATGTTTGACTCAGATCCAGACCTGCACAGAGGCAAATGTCTCCCAATGTTTGAGATGAATGTGAAATACCACAAAAGGGGTGTATGTACATTTTTAGACTATTAACTGTTATATGTATATTATATGTATATATATTTTTTTAGAAAATTTAAAGTCTGCTTGGTGTATAAGGTCTGAAATGGACTCGCTCCACCACCTTTGGGTGAGTTTATTTTGTCCAAATTCAGCAACAAGAGACACACAACACCTAATAGACGCACAAAACCTTAACACCTTATAGACGCACAACACCTTATAGACGCACAACACCTTATAGACGCACAAAACCTTAACACCTTATAGACGCACAACACCTTATAGACGCACAAAACCTTAACACCTTATAGACGCACAACACCTTACAGACGCACAAAACCTTAACACCTTATAGACGCACAACACCTTACAGACGCACAACATTCAGTCTCAGGTGTTTTCAGTCGAGGTTCAGAAATCTGGAACATCCAGCTGCAATAAGAGACTCGACCACATTCAGAACATTTAAAACTTGAAATCTGAACCGAATCAGATCTGTGATCAATAATGTTCTGCTTCTGTGTAAATGTCAGTGTTGTGTGTCGTGATTGTGTCGTATTGTGTGTTTCTATCATGTTTGTCCTGTGAGTTTGTCTGTTGTGTGAAGTTGTTTCTTGTTGTTTTTATCTCTGATCTGCTCAGGACGACAGATGTAAAGAACCTTCGGGATAATTCTGGTGTATTTACAAGTTTGTGTTCATGAATATGCACTGTCCCTTTTAAATAGAAAGAATTAAAAGATAAACAAATACATAAAAATTATAATATTTACCTGCTTTTGGGCGGTACGTGGCCATAGCACTCTCGTCTCACAGCATTATCGTCTCCACTTTTGTTTCCTTACTCAGTGACAGGTGTAGGATGTGGCCATGTCGTGCAGTCAAGAGATTTCGGTTTAAAATGTCGTGAATTCAGACTTTCCGGGTGTGTCAGATTAAAACTGTAGAGCAGACAAAAGTACGTCTTCTTTAATATCATATTTTCGCCCGTGAGCTGCGGTGCTGGTGTGTGGAGCCTGCACCTCACTGTTTCAGATTACATTGTTACTCTGTGGTGCTCAAACCCGACTTAATGATATTACCCACAATCCCCTTCACCATGACATTTAAACTGGAAGCAGCCGCTGTTTCTAAGCAACAAAGAAAAACAGGCCACACAAGGAGCGCTCATTCAATTAAGTTTATTTATAAAACTCAACACACTGTCAGAGGCCTGTGAGAAACAGAGGGACCACTTGTACTTAAAGCTACACTGTGGAACTTTTCGGGCGGGAGGTGGTGCTTTTCCGATGTTACTGCTTTGCCTGGTATGTTCTAGTAGAGCAGGGGTGCCCAACCAGTCGATCGTGATCTACCAGTCGATCGCAGGCAGAGTGTCAGTCGATCACGTATGGATACGTTCAGACTGCAGGGCTTAATGCTCAATTCCGATTTTTTGTGAAATCCGATTTTTTTGCGAGGTCGTTCACATTTCCATTAAATACGACTTGTATGTGATCTCCAGTGTGAACTTTAAACGCCCCAAAAGTGTCGCCAAATGCGCCTTGTAGGACACGACGAGGTCACGTGCAGTGAGCGTGCTCAATGTTTATGGAAGTCGCCTAAAGTTGCTGTCGTATCGGTGCCAGAACATGTACAGCTTATTTGTTTTAAGGAGGAGATGGAGACGGAGAAGGACAAGGTTTTTGGCCACAGCGTTTTGTGGGGCAGTGGCAGCAACGTCCATAGAAAGGAACGTGTTGGTGCTGAGTCGCAGCCAAGTGGTGGGATTGCTACGTGCTTCACTGACATGGAGTTCATATACTGTTTTCACATGACGAGAAGAAAGTTTGTGTACATTTGTTACTTGTACCACTCTCGCTAGAGGAAACATGCCCAGGTCGGATGAATGCGACCTGACCGTTCAGACTGAAGTCACATGCCAAAAGATCAGATATGTTTTAGGTGGTTTTAGGACCACATATCTTCAAAGTTCACACTGCAGCCTGAAGTGACCCAAATCCGATTTTTTCGCCGCTATGCGACTTTAAAAATAATCTTACTCCAAAAGCCCATATTTGCCATGTCTAACAGGTCATTCTAAAATGGACCCCCAGACCCCTCTTCTTGGTAGACCTCGGCATACCATCAACCTCAAAAGTAGGTCTCGGTTAAAAAAAAGGTTGAGCACCCCCAGTGGTGAAAGTAGTTTTCATTTCTTACAGGTGCTATAATGTCCAGTGCATCACTTTACCGTAAAAAAAACAAACAAAAAACAAACAAAAAAAAACTTGTTTTACCCGTTGTTTTTTTTTTTTTTACGTTTTACACCTTTTTCATAGATAAATAACTTTATTTATATACTTAATTATTTCATATTTTTGTGGGCCTACGTAAATGGTGCTGCCTAATGTGCATAGATATGTTTTCTTATTAAACAGCGAAAATGACTAATTTACTAAGTGTTTTTAGTCAGCATAAACCCTCTCTTACAGGTGCAGGCAGCGCGCCGGCCTTAAATCTTCTACCAGTGCGCAGCACCGCCTCGCAATGGTTTAGGCTACTTTCACGGCTACAGTCAGATAAGTTTTGACAATCCTTGCTTAACAGACTGCAGATATCTCTGCACGAGAGTTTCGGGTAGCTTTCAGTTATTCTCGAATGGCATAGTGTGGTTGTTTGTGTTTTCTACTTAAATAGCGCACTGTAGTGCACTCATGAATGTATGCATAATTCACCTTCTTAACTGTGTTGTTACAGCATTGCCATGCGGGTTTTGCTCAGTTCTTGGTTAAACACTTGGTTTTAAATTCACTGCTTCTAATAATAGTTGCGGTCCCTTTAAGAAAGGCGTGACTTTTGACACGCTGCTTTTGTGTTCTAGCGCAGCTCCTTTTTCCGATATTTCTTGTGTGTTAATAAAACGACTCACTGTTCTTGAGTCTAAAATGTGAGAAGTTTTCGGGTTTCTTATTACAACCACAACTTCCACAGCACCTTACTTTTTTTTTCAAATGTGGGTTTTGGCCACCATTAACCATATTCTTTTAGCGGTGCTGCGTACCGGCTGTGAATTTTATACTGGTGTGCCATTCTGGTGCGCACCGCTTTACTTTCACGAATAAAGAGGGAAATGGAAAGATGAATTTCTGAGGCTTGTGGTTTTCCTATGTGTGTTGTGTTAGGCTCTGTATGTGTTGTGAGGTCCTTCTTGACGTCTTTGCGTGTCGTATAGCGGTGAGCTCCTGCCTGTCACTCGGAGACCGGGCTTCCTTGTACTCCGTGGCTTCCGACAGGACTCACCCTACGTTGCGTTGTCGACGGTGCTACTGGTTCTTCTTTGCTGTCCGTACATGCCTTGTAACGGTGCGCGTTCCCGTCTGTCACCCGGGAGACGGCCAATGTTACACTCTTGCGTGGTTATTACGCGACGGTCAAAAGACTGTGTAGCTTCTGTGGTCCAGGACGTCCTAATACCCCGTCAACCCTTGACTCGAGGTAACCTCCTGGCCACCAGACCGCGGCTTCTATCCACACTACCTATGTAGCGTGGTGGTCTCTTTCTTCGCGTGTGTGTGTGTGTGTGTGTGTGTGTGTGTGTGTTATGTGTCTTGGTGAGGTGTGTCTTCTTCGGTGTCTGTGTCCTCTCTGGCTAGTGTGGTCCCTACCTCTGTATTTTATAGTAGGTGAGATCAAAGATAAAAGAACAAGGAACAAGGAAAGAACAAAGTGGTCCAATCACAATGCATTTCCTGAACCAGAAGGCGGGACAGGAAGTGCTGTTATAAACAGAATATTCCAGAACACAGAATGTACGAAATGGCTCCTACAATTACAAAAGTCCACTTTATAAACATACTGAGTAATGGGGGATCCAGCTCCTGCTCATCTTCATGAAGATGTTATCGTATGCCTGGAATTTTCTCCACCTGGCCAAGTTAGGAGTCAGATCTGTGGAGAGGTGACCCCGAATGAGCGTTTTCCCAGCTATTTTTGACACTGACACACACGTAATGGACTTAGCTCATTGTTAAAGAAAATTGTACAATAGTGCCTTTAATAAATTATCGAAGTGTTATATTCTTCCTCGTTCTGATTCATCTTGTATGGTGCAAACTGTTGATTAGTGATTTATGAATGTATGGTAAAGATTAACTTTGTTGAAACTGCTTCTACTGGGAATTTTCCGTTCCCATGTGTCTAACGCGGAGGAGCAGCAGCTCGCGCGGCGGTCAGTGGCGACAGACTCGGACAATGGCCTGGAAGGAGCAGAGGCAGCTCTGCTTAACTTGCTACACCTCATTCTCCCTTGTTACGAGTATATTACTTCTGTGTCTGTTTTCTCATTTGTTCCCTTTTGTTGATTTTTATTAGTTAAAATCCCTGACACTCATCAAATAATATTACCAAACAACTTGCAAAATAGATTCAAAAAGAGAGAAACTATATATATTGATGAGTGATATATTCGCGTCACAAACAATTGTCCACGAAAAATTCAGAAGTCGTAATTGCTTGGTGCTATTTTCTGTCGAGTCATATCACTGCGCACCTATTTGTATTATTAGCCCGTTCACTTGTAAGTGGTGATGTTTACAAGTGGACAACTGTTTGTGACGCAAATATATCACTTTTTGGACAAATATTGTTTTGAGAAGAAAAACAAGCTTTATTAAATGTCCCCGCTAACTTGCCGGACCTACTTTCGTCAGCTACAGAACCGGGGCAGAACTCGGCTCAGAGGACACTGTCAGTAAGTCGGTGTTAATGGACGACACTACTGAAGGGGACGCCATACAGATTCACATTAAAAAACAACAAAAAAACAACAACAAAAAACCAAAACCTATCCTTTTAATATAACAATGTTGGTTTTGATGATTCTCAATTCTCAACTCAATTTTTTTCTTACTTTGGTTGCATAGCACCTGTTGTAAATGTAAATTATATATTTTTTGTTTTGTTTTTATCACTTTAGGTATTCTCTTTAAGTTTGCCACAATTTACACTCAGCACTAGGGGTGCAAAATAATCGTCATGACAATGCATCGCGATACTAACTTTCACAATATACTGCATCGATTCTTGATGCCAAAAATAGATTTTTATTCATTAATAATTTAATTATTTAATATTAGTAAATAAATAAATATTTTTTTATTTTTTTAAAATAAATCCTATGCACTTTTTTCTTTGTGAAATGGTATTGTTTGTTATGATGGTAGCTACCTCCAAAATGGCAAATGTTTGAACATCATTTTTTGTTTTTGAAAAAATCCTATGCACTTTTTTGTTATTGGTTTGGTTTATTTGTTTTTGTTATTCAATAAATTCAGTTATGAATTGAGTTGCTCAGAGTTATGTATCAATTGAAGACACTACCCAGACACACAGCCACTGATATATAAGTTATCCTCTTTTTTTTTGGTACATTTTCACTGAAGTATGTTGAATATATTGCAATGCATCGCAATAATTCAAGTATCGTGATGCATCGTGATAGTATCGCATCGTGGCATATGAATCGTGATTCGAACTGAATCATGACTTCTTTGCCAATACCCACTCCTACTCAGGAAACACATTTTTATTAGTCTGGTTAACACCTGACCATATCACAAGTGAGATATGGGTCTGGAAACTCGCTTCGAAAAATCCTGTAGCGGAGGTGTGGTTAGCGATTGCCAACGGCCGTTTATTGGGCGTTATGAATGTCTATCATTGAGCGTATACGTAAGTCCATAGCCAATCATGTCAGTTGTCAGTTCAAACTACAAGCTTCCGTTTGTCACGTAGTACGCGTCACCGTTTTGCCACCCCTCCCCGCTCTCTGATTGAGGCCCTAAATCTGGGACTCTCGCTTGGAGGAGCTGCCAGGCCGCCTTCCAGTTCGAAACGAACGGAAGCGGCCTGGGAATTCCCAGGCTACATTTTTATGATACTTTAAACATGATTTCAACAAAATAAAGGTGTTTTTTTTAAAAATATATTTGTATCAACCAAGAACTCCATAAACATAAATTAAAAAAAGTATCAGACTCTACATCAGAAAACGTACAGTGCGCTTTTAATCTAATGAACTGAATCATAAATTGTGGAAAAACTGAAGAAATACAGTGTCAAATCATGAATAAAACATGACACAGGTAGTTAAAAGCTCCACTGGCTCCACACACGTTCAGAAGGATGGCTCTCTTCTCCACACCGGATCTATGGACTCGGAGCTCCACGGTGGATTCTGCAGCTTCAGCACTTGTTTCTGCCATATGCATAAGAATGAGCCCAATCCCACTGGACTCACACCCGACGAGCTCCACGGGGGTTCAAACACAGGTCGTCACTATGTTTTACTTACTAATTACAACTTAAAAGGTGCACAATGTCATTTTTTGGTTGATGTTTCTATGGATACGTCACTGCTCTGCCTGGAATGTTCCACAGAGTGATATTAAACAGCTCTACTTTACATTTATTTAATTACAGGTGGTTTTATAGCTCAAAAATACCTGGAAAAACAAGGATTTTGACTGTGTGTGTGGTCACCTCTCCACAGATCTGACCTGTAACTTGGTCTGGTTTGGTCTTCATGAAAATAGAAAGGTGTAGTAATGCCATACTTTGAAACATTCCAGACAAAGCAATAATATCTCCATGGAGAAAGCATTTGAAATCAACTTTTTACAGTTATAACATTGTTTCTTCATCACAAACATGCCTGAAGAGGTTTTAGACGTCATCCGTACGCCTAAAACCGATTCAGACGCGTCACCCGGGCTCCCACACGACAATTCTCCATAAATATACAAAAACATGAGTCTGTAACTTCACGAAACTGATGCGATTTGCAGTAGTTCCATCAGCAAAGCGGCAAATACAGCATTTGCAAAACAATAAAAGGAGATACAGTACGTGTTAGCAGAAAACACCCCACAGAAGTGTAATATCTCCTCTTTCACCACGTTATACTGTCCCCTCATCAAAAACACACCTGCTTACTTCATTGCTTCATGAATCTGAGTTGTCGTTTGCATTTTGCCCAGTTTGTTGCGTCACAGGTAAAAATCGTAACTTCTCCTGCGCAGTTTTTAAGACGATAAACCATCACTGGACTCATTCTGCAGTTAAATTGTGTTCACAGCGACGCATGACTCTGTTAACTTTGCATTCAGACAAATTTGTATGCTACTTACCACCTTTTTGCTCATTAGAACAGGGACCGCCAATTCCCCTGGTTCCAGAAGTAAACTTCTAATAAAACTTTCCTTATAGATTTTAGACTTAGACTTAGACTTAGACTTAGACAAACTTTATTAATCCACAAGGGAAATTGCTTTGGGTACGGTAGCTCACTCATCAAATATAATATACAATATAAAAACAGAGGGTGAAAGAACAAGAAGAAAAATAGATAGAAAAGCAACCAAAGAGCAGTAGACCTGTGTCAGATGAGACACAATTATATACATAAGATAATGGTAATAAATATATATGTACAATCAGATTTAAATAAAAAAGTAGTAGTCAATATAAAATACAGTATCAAATATGATGTTCAGTACCAGCTTTATACAGTTGTAGGGAGTATTATCTGTTACATAAGGGTGAGTTGTTGTACAGTTGTATGGAGTATGGTATGAATGTCGTCCTGTATTTCTCACTGTCTGAGTGGAGCTGTAGGAGCCTGTTGGAGAATGAGCTCCTCTGTCCCTCTATGGTCTGGTACAGTGGGTGAGAAGGATTAAAAAAAAACAAAAAAAAACATTAAAATGAGGGTCTGTGGTAATTAATAAGCACAAAACCTATAATTTTATTTAAAATCTAGTTCTGAAACTTATAAGCTGCTAAGTTATTAAAGGAAAAGTAACGTTATTTTACAATCTGAGCCTTCTTTCGGTAATAAAACAAGTCGTTTGACTCACCCATATCACGTTCGTGTCATTTGGAGCTGTTTGAAGAAAGTTACGTTGTGGCGTTTCTGTTAGCATTTGTTGGCATTTGTATTCGGGGCATTACTTTGCGGTCTCCAAATAACACAAACTTTAGCACTTTTCAAATCATAGAAGCCCGATGTCTTAATGAAAAATTTCGTTTGAAGCAAAAGTGGCCTGTAATCCGAGGTTTATCCATAGTTTTCAGCTTTGCGTTTCCTATTTGGGTCCCCGGAGCAGTCCGCGCATGCGCACTGGCGTCCTCATCTACTCGAAACTATGGCTAAATCTCGGATTACAGGCCACTTTTGCTTCAAACGAAATTTTTCATTAAGACATCGGGCTTCTATGATTTGAAAAGTGCTAAAGTTTGTGTTATTTGGAGACCGCAAAGTAATGCCCCGAGCATATGATACAGCACCATGTTAACAGATACGGGATCATTACTAGAACAGAACGGCTCAACATAAGTTCTGCGATACTGCTCCAATTGACAGAAAAATGCTATGGGTGAGTAAAACTACTTGTTTTATTACCGAAAGAAGGCTCAGATTGTAAAATAACGTTACTTTGCCTTTAAAGCATTTAGCAGAACCTTGCATTTTAAACTTGCATTTTAGACTGTATAAAGTGGACTAAGGGTGTGGGACATCATCAATAGAGGTTGGCTCCAGTCAAATGAAGCTCATGATGCTAGCAGTTATAGGTGTGAATCTGGAGCCAGGTCCATATTAGGAATGGGAATTTATTTACGTAGAAAATAGCTAAATAAAAACACAGCAGCAGTTAGAGAGAAAGTTTTTCCAGTGTAAAGTCAATTAGGTCCAGAAGCAACCCCATGCTCACTTTCTATTTGGAATACGGTGGCTAATGACTATAAACTAAGTCAATTTATATATAGCCTACAGTCTATGTTTTTAAATGTGTTTTGTAGACTTAAAACAACCACATTATGGATATTACTTATGCATGTAACTGCTTAGCCTCTGGTTCGTACTTCTGGAACCAGAGAGAGCGATGACTGCTGAGCTCCATTCTCTGGACCACGGTGTAAATACGATAAACAGGTCTTTTGGCAGGGGTCAGCAACCTTTACCACTCAAAGAGCCATTTGGACCCGTTTGACACAGTAAAGAAAACACTGGGAGCCACAAAACCCTTTTGAAATTTTTAATGAAACAACACTGCATATAAAGATGCGTGAACAGTCCCTTAGTCGTCCAGGTAGAATCCATGATAACAGGAGAAGTTCAATTTGTCAACTGGACAAAGTTTGTTTGGTTGGTGTGGCGAAACGTTTTCAACCAAACAAACTTTGTCCAGTTGACAAATTGAACTTCTCCTGTTATCACTGCATATAAAGGCTTTTTTTTTGCCTTTGGGCCATAGAATTACATTTTGAAAATGAATGAACTAAAATAAAATACATTTTAATTAAATACAGTGGTCCCTCGCTATATCGTGGTCCCCTTTTCGTGGCCTCGCTGTTTCTCAGATTTTTATTCCAATTTTTTTTATAGCGTATCAACGCGCATTTCTGCGTCCTGATTGGCTAAGGGACTGTAGGCCTTTGCCGATTCGTCAGTCATTCTCCTCCGTGTCTCCTGTACAGAATGTGTTCAGTTTGCCAGATTTATATAAATGTTCGATCGCACTGTGACTGTGAAGTGGTGTATGTTTGCAAGTTTTCTCCCCGACAAAACCCGCCACAGTGAAGCGGTCATAAGAACTGTGAAATACACGCGAAATACACTTTGGTTTTGTTCTATAATACTTCTATAATGCTTTTTTGTTGAAAATCTATGAACGTTTGAGTGTTTAAACAAGAGAGAAATGTGAGAAAACGTTAATTCCAGTCTGAGAAAAGTGTAGAATGTGTGTGGTGAGGCGTTTACAGCCTTAAAACATGGAGAATAATTGTAAAATATAAAGCTGACGACTTTGCAAATTTCGCTTGTCGTGGGTTATTTTTAGAACGTAACCCCCGTGATAAACGAGGGGCCGCTGTACTAAGCCGCATCAGTGGGATCAAAGTGTGGCTCTGGAGCCGCGGGTTGCCAACCCCTGAGCTAAGGTGACCATATATCCATTCATTTTCTTCCGCTTATCCAGGGCTGGGTCATGGGGGCAGCAGTCTAAGCAGGGACTCCCAGACTTTCTTCACTCCGGACACTTCCTCCAGCTCCTCCAGGGTGACCCCAAGACATAGTCCCTCCAGCGTGTCCTGGGTCTTCCCCGGGGCCTCCTCTCAGTGGGACATGCCCTGAACAGAGCCTCCATGTCCTGAGATCCGGTCGTCGAGGCCTCTGCCTTCGACCGCTGCCCAAATCTCCATGCACCAGCCCCCTGTGTATCCTCTTGCGGGTGGTGGGTCCATGGGAGGACGGCCCCACGTCACTCCTTCGGGCTGCGGTGTCGAGCATCCATCAGGCCTGGCTCCAGGGTGGGGCCCCGGCAATGCCAATCCGGGCGACGTAACTGGCCTTGCTGTGTTTCTCATCATGGTGGCTTCTGAACCGGTCTTAGTCTGACCCGTACTACCAGGACCTGTTTGCCTCGTAACATTGTCCAATCTCAACTCAACTTCTGTCGGTGCATCTTTTATTTTATTATTTTTTTTTTTTGCTTCTTGGTATTTTCCAGCACAGTTTTCTGTATTTTAGCAAAACAAATGACAATATATTCCTTTTTTTTTTTTTTTTTACTGTTGACGGGAATCAGATTGATCAAAATAAGGTCACCTGGGACATTTCTTGTATAAAACTTGAACAGCCAGAAGGACACACTTTGACAAAACTTTACAAAAACGAGTGGATCTGGTGGTGTGTCCGGTCTCCATGATTTCAGAGGGTGTGATTGACAGCCGGATTAACCAATCAGAGAAGCGCATGCTCAGTCCGTAAGTCTACATAAAGAACTGAGAAAAAGTGCGGAATTTTACAGAATCAACAATCAAAGCACCAAACTATTACTTATTTCAGGTTTTTAAAAAGTTGTATATTTTGTTCTGAATGTTAGAGAGATGTCTGCTGCATTTGAGAGATACAAATTAGCAGCTCTGGTTGGATCATTTCATGTTTGGTCCCATTTCCTTCCCTTCTGGAAACAATGATAATATAGAAGGGACTGGCTGGTCGGGCAAGAATAAAATTAGGACAAATCACTAGTTTCGGTCAAATCTGTTGGGACAGTGCTCAAAAGTGGGACTTTCCTGGGTTCAATACATCTGGTCACCTTATTTTTAGCCAGCGCAGCCATTTTCCATACTTCTTGCCTCTGATCTCAACTCCTCCTCCTCCTCTCGTGTTCTTCTTGTGTGGGAAGTGAAAGCTCGTCTCACTGATGACAGAGTTGGTACCCCCCTGAGCCTCTACCGGAGATTTCCCCAAAGACCCTCCTCTCCAGCTTCCATCTTGTTTTTCATGTCTTTAAATGCATTACAGGCTTTTCATGTTTCCTCATAAGCTCCTGGGCATTCGGCGACGTTTGATCTGGTGCCACACAGCAAAAACACGCCAGCCACGCGATTAGATTAGCTTTAAAGACGGGGTATTACACTAAATCAATTTTTGGAGCTTTCTACCGTGTTATAATGTTGGTCCCTCATCACAAATGTGCCTGAAGAGTTTTTAGTCATCCAAGCGTGTTAAGGGTGAGAGTAGATCAGTTGGTTGAGCGTTTGTCCACTGATCTGAAGGTTGGCGGTTTGAATCCCGCCCTCTCAATGGGCACGACACTTAACCCACCCTGCTCCCACATGAAAATTCTCCATAAATATACAAAAGAATTATACTGTAACTGTGACTGAGTGATTCTATGATGTAAAGTGCCTTGAAGGTAGAAAAGTGCAACATAAAAATGTGACCATTTACCATTTTGAGTAATTTTGTGATCTCTCCCGGGTCCTATTCGATCTCTCGTTACGGTTCGCTGTAAGATTCTGTCCAATGCTCCACCCACAAGCCTACATCACCCACCATTCCACACGGAAATTCTCCATAAATATAAGAATTCAAAAGTAACTTCACAAGCCTGATGCGATGTGCAGTAATTTCATTATCAAACTGACAAATACAGCTCTGGAAAAAATAAGAGACCACTGCAAAATGATCAGCTTTTCTGATTTTACTACTTATAGGTATGTGTTTGGGCAAAAGGAAAATTTTTGTTTGAGTCTATAAACTACTGAGAACATTTCCCCCAAATTCCAAATAAAAATATTTATTTGCAGAAATTGACAAATGGTCAAAGTAACAAAAAAGATACATGTTTTCAGACCTCAAACAATGCAAAGAAACAAGATCAAATTCATTTTAAAACAACATAATACTAATGTCCCTGACGGACATCTACACCTCTCACTGCCTCAGCAGAGCCAACAACATTATCAAGGACAGCTTCCACCCTGGCTCTCAGTTCTTTGACTTGCTGCCCTCAGGAAGGCGTCACAGGTGCATTAAAGCAAGAACCAACAGACTCAAAAACAGCTTCTTCCCAAGGGCCATAACACTTTGAACACTCACATGCACTGACTTAGCCCATATTCCCCCACTCTCCTCCCGTCCACCCGTTGTGCAATTACCTAACACAGTGCAATATATCTTGTTGGGCAATATTTATTACAGTGTAATAATATAGTTTTTGTAGCATATCCACCTGGGAAATATGTATTACTGTGTAATATCTTGAACTGGGTTTTGTAGCACATCCACCTGTTGTTGTGCAATACCTAATTACAGTGCAATATCCTGTGGTGCAATACTTAACACAGTGCTATAGCTCATAGACAACACCTAATACAGTACAATATGCTAAACTGAGTTCTGTGCAACATCTCCCTCTACAATGTAGAGACTCTCTAGTGTGTGTATATATGTGAGTGTATGTGTGTATAGATGTGTGTGTATATGTGTGTATATATGGTTGTATGTGTCACCCCTACTGCAATATCTGTGCAAGACTGGCAATAACCTGGCAACTAATGCGTAGTACGGGATTTTTTTTTGCACTAAATTGTTTTTTGCACTATTTTCTGTTTTTTTTTCCCTCCTCCTACACTGTGTTGTAAATATCCTGTAAATATCCAGCAAGAAAGTTCGGGGTTCGATCCGCGGCCTTTCTGTGTGTGTTCTGTGTGGAGTTTACATGCATGGTCTGGGTTCGATCCCTGGGTTGCCTGGGCCTTTCTGTGTGGAGTTTGCATTTTCTCCCCGTGACTGCGTGGGTTTCCTCCGGGCACTCTGGTTTCCCCCATCAAAACATACACTCAACAAAAATATAAACGGAACACTTTTGTTTTTGCTCCCATTTTTCATGAGATGGACTTAAAGATCTAAAATTAATTCCAGATACACAATATTACCATTTCTCTCAAACATTGTTCACAAATCTGTCTAAATGTGTGATAGTGAGCACTTCTGCTTTGCTGAGACAATCCATCCCACCTCACAGGTGTGCCACATCAAGATGCTGATCTGACATCATGACCAGTGCACAGGTGTGCCTAAGGCTGCCCACAATAAAAGGCCACCCTGAAATGTGCTTTTTTTTTGCTTTATTGGGGGTCTGGGGACTCAGAACCAGTCAGTATCTGGTGTGACCACCATTTGCCTCATGCAGTGCAACACATCTTCTTCACATAGAGTTTATCAGATTGTCAGTTCAAGCACATCCCAAACATGCTCAATTGGTGACATGTCCAGTGAGTATGCTGGCCATGCAAGAACTGGGACATTTTCAGCTTCCAAGAATTGTGTACAGATCCTTGCAACATGGGGCCGTGCATTATCTTGCTGAAACATGAGGTGATGTTCATGGATGTATGGCACAACGATGGGCCTTAGGATCTCATCACGGTATCTCTGTGCATTCAAAATGCCATCAATAAAATGCACCTGTGTTCTTCGTCCATAACAGATGCCTGCCATACCATAACTCCACCACCACCATGGGCCACCATGGGCCACTCGATCCACAACATTGACATCAGCAAAGTGCTCACCCACACGACGCCACACACGCTGTCTGCCATCTGCCCTGAACAATGTAAACCGAGATTCATCCGTGAAGAGACCTCTCCAACGTGCCAGACGCCATCGAATGTGAGCATTTGCCCACTCAAGTCTGTTACGGCGACGATCTGGAGTCAGGTTAAGACCCCGATGAGGAAGACGAGCATGCAGTTGAGCTTCCCTGAGACGGTTTCTGACAGTTTGTGCAGAAATTGTTTGGTTATGCAAACCAATTGTTTCAGCAGCTGTCCAAGTGGCTGGTCTCAGACGATCTTGGAGGTGAACCTGCTGGATGTGGAGGTCCTGGGCTGGTGTGGTTACACGTGGTCTGCGGTTGTGAGGCCAGTTGGATGTACTGCCATATTCTCTGAAACGCTTTTGGAGACGGCTTATGGTGGAGAAATGAACATTCAATGCACGAGCAACAGATCTGGTTGACATTCCTGCTGTCAGCATGCCAATTGCACGCTCCCTCAGTGCTTGTGACAAAACTGCACATTTCAGAGTGGCCTTTTATTGTGGGCAGTATAAGGTACACCTGCGCACTAATCATGATGTCAGATCAGCATCTTGATGTGGCACACCTGTGAGGTGGGATGGATTGTCTCAGCAAAGCAGAAGTGCTCACTATCACACATTTAGACAGATTTGTGAACAATGTTTGAGAGAAATGGTAATATTGTGTATCTGGAATGAATTTTAGATCTTTAAGTCCATCTCATGAAAAATGGGAGCAAAAACAAAAGTGTTGCGTTTATATTTTTGTTGAGTGTAGTTAAAATCCTCCAGCTTAGGTCCTGACCAAACCGAAGCAAGAAGATCTTGGAGATGGTCCCCGGGTGCAGTAATGTGCTGCCCACCCATCCTAATAACAGGATGGGTCAAATGCAGAGAAGAATTTCTCCTGTGTGAGATCAATAAAGTCACTTCTTCTTCTTCTTTTTAAACGTCTGCACTGAAGTGAGATGTTTTCATTCTCATTGTGAGTATGTATGATGTAAATTGTACATATAAATACTGACAATAAAAGACACTCCATTCCACTTAAGAAGAGTTCAGAAATCAATATTTGGTGCAGTAACCCTTATTTTTAATCACAGCTTTCATGCGTCTTGGCATGTTCTCCACAAGTCTTTCACATTGTTCTTGGGTGACTTTATTCCACTCCTGGTGCAAGAACTGAAGTAGCTCAGCTTTGTGTTTGTGTTGGAATTCAACAGACGCTGGAATGGAATGGCTGTAATACATGTAGAGATGCTGATTTCAGAAAAAAAAGTGCAGTGGTCTCTTTATTTTTTTCCAGAGCTGTACAAAAGAATTATATTGTAACTTCATAAGCCTGACGCAATGTGCAGTAGTTTCATTATCAAACTGACAAATATAGCAAACAAATAAATAATAAAATGTAACATGGTGATCTAAATATGTGTAGAATCCCTCAGTCGTCCAGGTAGAATCCACGGCAAAAGGAGAAATTCAATTTGTCCAGCTGACAAATTGATTTTCTCCTTTTGCCGTGATCTAAATATGTCATGTGTGAGCAGTTAATGCCCCACAGAAGCCATGTTATACTGTCCCCTCATTAAAAACATACCTGGAGTTTTATTTTGCTTAATTCACGCCTGTTTCATTAATCCAAGTCATTGTTCACATTTTGCCCGGATTGTTGCGTCACAGGTAAAAATCTTAACTTCTCGTGTGCAGTTTTGGAGATGTTAAACCATCACCAACACCGTGACTAGCAAAGCAAAGGGATGTTAATATGATTTTTTTTTCTTTTTTCGCAAATACAGCATTTTTTAAATAACAAAAGGTAATATGGTGATCTAAATATGCTATGTGTTAGCAGTTAATACCCCACAGAAATAAAATACACCTTCTTTAAATGCATTTCTGTGTTTCCTCTTAAGCTCGTGGGCTTTTGTCGATGTTTGATCTGCTGCACCACACAGGAAATACGCGCAGATGACATGTATGTAGCAATGATGAGATTAGCTTTAAAGTACAAGCGCGCACTTGTACACGAGGGGTGCTGTCCACGGAGATTTAACCAGATTAGCGTTCCACCATGCTACGCTCTCATTTTTCACACTGGGATCATGTTTGCATCATTCGTCGTTTAATTGACGCTATGCCCTTGTGTTAGCGGCACGCTGTGATTTGTTAGACAGCTGCGTGCTATTAAAAATACATGGCCTATTAAAGGCACAATCTATGCTAAGCTAATTAGCATGATGATGTACTGACTGGCAACAATTGAACTAGCACTAGCGCTAATGCTTCTAGATGCAAATCACTACAAATTACTATTACAAATTGGAAAAAAACTCTTTGGACATGATGAAACATAACACCAGGAATGTTTCTGATGAGGTAACAACAGTATAACATAATTTTGTGTAATATAGATCCTTTCACCTTTATTGGAATACTAAAAAAAAATGAATTGATTTTCAACATGGCGAGGTTATTGACCCCACTGGGAAATAACATAGATGGCCATATTTACTTGCTCTGAGCACTCAAAGCACCCAACATCAAACTCCAAGGACCACTCAATATACGTGTGAGGTAGATGTAGAGTCTTGCCGAAGGACACAACAACAGGATATACTTGTGGGAGTTGTATTGAACCATTCAGCCTTTGGGTCAGTAACTGAACCATTATTATTTTATATTATTGACTTATTTAACCAGGAAAGTCCCACTCAGAGATTTTCTCACCTGAGGAAACCTATAGAGACACAGAAAGACCTCGCTCGGGTGAGTTGGCATCCTGTTTTACAACTTAAATGTTTGAAAGAAGTGGACTAAGGGAGGATGACATCACCCATAGCACTTGGCTACAGGCTGCTATTAATGTCCATATTTTGATTTACAGACAAAATAAAAAAAACCCAGGACCATGTAGAGCAGGGCAATACAAACATTGTAAGAGCAAAATGATGAGGCTCACTGCAGCAGTTACAGAGGGAGGGGCGATGATTCAATAGAAAGTGAATTGCTCACTTCCTGATTTGGCAGTTAGCAGGTTAGCTATACCCACTTGCATACACAGTCTATGTTCAAACCAGACATGTTCCAGCCTGGGTGCTCCCCATACTAGAATCTGGTGTAGAGCTTCATCTGCTGACTGTAGGGAATCCCATGGGTGGAAAAATGATCCTAGCAAATAAGGAACATGCCCCTACATGTGAAAATGTTAATAACAGCTACATGCTAACATGTTAATAACATGTACTGAACACAAAGTGACAGCAGAAATACTTGGAACAAGTCATGCAATGATTTATGGACTTAAAAAACTTAAAAACTATGCAGGGGTTCTACCTGTGACGCAACATTCCTGGGAAAATTCAAACTAATAATAATGCATTTTATTTATAATCGCCTTTCAGAACACCCAAGGACACTGCACAAGGTTAAAAACGAATAAAAAGCACAAACAAACAATACAATAAAACATAAAAGCAAAATAAAAACAAAATCAGAGTGGAGTGATTGGCTATGAGAGGTAGGACAGTCTGAACAAGTGGGTTTTGAGTCTGGATTTAAAGAGTGGGAGAGAGTCTATGTTACGGAGGTCATGAGGGAGAGAGTTCCAGAGCTGAGGAGCAGAGCGGCTGAAGGCTCTGCTCCCCATGGTGACCAGTCGAGCAGTGTGGACAGTGAAGGCTCTGCTCCCCATGGTGACCAGACGAGCAGTGGGGACAGTGAAGGCTCTGCTCCCCATGGTGACCAGACGAGTAGTGGGGACAGTGACTTGAAGTGAGGAGGAAGATCGGAGGGAGTGGCGATGTGGCCGAGGTCACGACTGTGTATTTTCAGAAGACTTTTCACAGAAGATTACTGAAATCAGTATGAATGAAGCTGAATACACCTCCGGGTAAGTGTTTGAAGGAACAATGTTAAAGCCTAAAAAGTGGGTTGGCGGCACGGTGGCTGAGTGGTTAGCGCTCATGCTTCACAGCAAGAAGGTTCCGGGTTTGATCCCCGGGTCGCCCAGGCCTTTCTGTGTGTGTTCTGTGTTTGCATGTTCTCCCCGTGTCTGGGTGGGTTTTCTCTGGGCGCTCCGGTTTTCCCCCATCAACCCAAAACATGCACCATAGGTAAAATCCTCCAGCTTAGGTCCTGATCAAACCGAAGCAAGAAGATCATGGAGATGACCCCCTGGCGCAGTAATGTGCTGCCCACTGCTCCTAATAACAGGATGGGTTAAATGCAGAGAAGAATTCCTCCTGTGTGAGATCAATAAAGTCACTTTTTCTTAATGTGTGAAAGGGCCCTATGTTCCCACACTTCTCATTTTTAAAGTCCATATGGCCCCAATCCCATCCGGCCCTCACAGTCTCTTACAGCCTGTTTCCACGGCGCTGCTTTAGATTTGATGAAGGTGATTTGATGAAGGTGGTGTCTGGAGTATCTGCACTGTCAGAAGGGAGAAGGGAGGGAAGTCAATAAGGCAGTGGGTTTGGAGAAAATGAGACAGAAGTGTCTGTAAAAGAAGAGTGGTTTTAGAAGAGATGTTTGTACATTTTTACCCTTAGCTACAGTGTACTGGCAGAGAAAGGCACATATCTGAGACATAGATAGATAGAAAGATAGATAGATGTAAAGTAAAACACAATAAAACACACAGTACTGTATATATTTCAGACAGTACATGACATTATGACATTCCAGCAGGCCTGTGTTGACTGGGCGCAGGCTGACATAATCTCTTAAAGTCTCCCTCCTGAACACTGACCCTGATCTGATGAAACGTTTGTGGGTTAAATGAAGACTGGTCTTCAGCGGAGGCTGGTCATGTGACTCACCAAACCCCAGGAGCACACATATACTCATAATGTTAATGTTTTATGCTGTTTTACACTACCGACTCCAACACTATATCCGTACACTGTCCACAATCAGAAATAACAGACAGAAAAGGAAATCGAATACATGGGAGGCAGGAGCTGGTCGGAGCTGGTCGTATAGTGTTAGTTTTGACATGTTTTGGATCACGTCTGCATCAAACTTCAAAATAATACATAGAGATAACAGGAAAATATACATATACAAGTTGAATTAAGGAGACAGCTGATATGTCACTGTAACTAGTAAGTAGGCAGAACATTTTTAAAGTAAATAATAATACTACTACTTCTCCAATCATGGACCACTGTTGGCGTTGAGTGATCACTATCTCCAATACTTTAGGTTGTCAAATCTGCGTTGGTTTAATATTGTATCATCAGATAGACAAAAAGATGCAACAGAATTTGGATCCAAAAGCCCAGGACTCGACAGACTGTCCTCCAGCAGCTTTCAAGAACACAGTGACACATGGAACACACTAGAACCACAATCTAAACACGTCGACCGTCATCAGGAAGTCCGGAGAAGCACGCCCCAGCGCACTAACGAGTCTGTATGTCAACCGGGTCATTTCATCTCCATAGAAATGCCTGCTCTTAGAAGTTGTCACGCTAATTTATGCATTCTAATGTAACTTCGTCGATTTATGTTTCACACCGCCCCGAGAATACAGAGAGGAGGAGAGCGGAGGGCGGGAGTCTGTTCCTCCAACAGTATTGTCAGAGAGGGGCCTGTGGTGTTTATATTAGGTACACAAAATCAGTTGTTGTAAGCTTTAAACCAGGCTCACCACATGCTCTGTTCCACCTTGTGATGTCATGAAGCGGTCGTTTTTAAAGGGATAGTTCGTTGTTGTTTTTTTATGTGAATCTGTATGGCGTCCCCTTCAGCAGTGTCGTGCATTAACGCTGACTTATCCCTGACAGTGTCCTCTGAGCCGAGTTCTGCCCCGGTTCTGGCACTGGCGAAAGTAGGTCCAGCAAGTTAGCGGGGACAGTTAATTAGGCCCGAGCGCTAAAGCGTAGGGCCTATTGTTATTGTTCTGTTTTTTCTTATTATTATTTCTTCTTCTTCTTCTTCTTCTTCTTCTTCTTCTTCTTCTTCTTCTTTTTCTTCTTATTATTATTATTATTATTATTATTATTATTATTATTATTATTATTTTCCTCCCCCCCTTTTTGCAAGGTTTGGGTACTTCCCACAGACGAAAACTCATCAAATTTTGCACAAAATTCAAGAATGCCAAAAAATACATTTACAAATAATCTGTATTAAAAATCTTAAAAAATGGCTCGACAGCGCCTCCTGGAAAATCTAAATACATTGCGCCTATGGCTATACCTGTGTTGCCATGGCAACAGGCCAAACATCTGTCCTCGCCAATGGGACGCCCGGCAAAAGCGTTTTCACGGAAACACCGTTCAGTCTTTTAGAACGCTTTTAATAACTTTTAATGTCCCACTTGTCGAGATTATCCAGCACGATTCTGGTGAGTCTGGGTCAAAAACCCGAGGAAGAATTCATTGAAATACGAGGACAGGAAAATTTGCCTTCGGCGCCGGGTCACGTGCTCGGTCCAATATGGCTGACTTCTTGCTGGTTGCCTAGCAACGATGTTTCTGTGTACCAAATTTGGTTTGGCTGCGACAAAGTTTTTGCCGGGCTTGTGAGTGCAACCAGGGCCGATCATCTCCGCTTGCGGCTATATTAACCCTCCTGTCGTGTTCGGGTCAAATCTGACCGTTTTACAACTTATAATATTCATAAATATTATGTTTTTCATCTGATTACCTCAAGACCTTATGATATCCTCCACACTGTGGACTTGAACATATAAAAGTGATGATCACCTATTTCATTCAATTTTGAGTGTTTTAATCAACCTTGTTACACCTGTGGTGTTCCCGGTCAAAAGTGACCGCCATAGGAAATGAATGGGTATCCAGAGTAAATTCATTCAACATACAGAAAACATCCCCATACACACTGCCCCAGCTCTCACACACACACACACACACACACACACACACACACACACACACACACACACACACATACACAGACATACAAACCAGGGTATGCGTGTTGTGCTGGACATGACAACCGGTCTCCAAGGGCATAATATCACATGTGACAACTTCCTCACATCATATGCTCTTGGTCAGGAGCTACTGAAAAGAAAGCTCACCATGGTAGGGACAGTGAAGAAGAACAAGCCCGAACTTCCCCCTGCGCTGGTATCGACCAGAGGAAGACAGGCACTCTCATCACAATTTGCATTCACTGACACTCACACTCTTGTGTCATACGTTCCCAAGAAGAACAGAAATGTCATCCTGATGAGCACAGTACACAAAGACGCCGCTATCAGCGCCACAGAGGACAGGAAGCCCCTGATGATCCAGGACTACAACAAGAACAAGGGAGGCGTTGACTGCCTTGATAAGGTAATGTAAAGTCTCATCATGCATTTTATTTTATTTTTATCTAGGTGAATCAGCATTTTGTGTATGACAGATTGAATATTGTTCCTAATCTCTTATTATTTATTGTTCCTTTATTGAAGCTTACTGGTACATACACCTGTAAGCGGATGACGGCTTGCTGGCCTGTGGCACTGTTCCACAACATCCTGGATGTGTTAGCTTTCAACGCGTATGTGGTGTGGACAGCAATCGACCTAACCTGGAATCAGGGGAAAAGTTTCAAGAGGAGACTTTTCCTCGCTTTGGTGACTCCTCTTATACAGCAACGCCAGCACATTCCCCGCACACCAGCCTCCGCCAGTCTGGTTAGGAGCATGCAAGCTCCAGCCCCAGCCCCAGCCCTGGCTGCTCTCCCCCAACAAGGACATGGGCAGAAAAGGAAGCGTTGTGGCCTCTATGCCCCTAGAGACATCAAAACGAGCCTGACATGCTGCTAATGTCATGCTTATGTTTGCAAGGCCCACTCTGACCTGAGTGTCACATGCCACTCATGTGCATGAAAACACACACACACACACACACACACACACACACACACACACACCTACACACACACACACACACACACACACACACCCTGTTGAGTTTGGTGTTTGGTATTCCATTTATTTTTTGTATTATATGTTCATTTTGTAGTTCATTTTCAGTGCCCAATTGTATTTTAACTGATGTTATTTAATGTTTACTTCTATAAATTGTTGTTAGACACTACTTTGAAACATTGTTCTCAACTAAAGAATGCTTAATAAAAAAATTGGTGTGGAAAAAAAAATGTTTGTGCTAATTTAAGAGCAGTTAAAACAGACCGGTCAATTTTGACCGGGAACACTAAAGTAGGGGGCTGGAGGCGAACACGACCGGAGGGTTAAAGCTTGTTTTTCTTTTCAAAACAATATTTGTCCAAAAAGTGATATATTTGCGTCACAAAACAGTTGCACACAAAAAAGTCAGAAGTCTAAATCGCTTGGTGCTATTTTCTCTCGAGTCGTATCACTGCGCGCCTATTATTATTAGAGTGTTCACTTGTAAGTGGCGATGTTTACAAGAGAAGAATGAGAAGCACTGCGAGCATTCTCCCTGTGACGTTCTGTATCTGTGTGTCGCTCTAACGCACCTTTACCTCGACTACTCACATCAGTGTCAATACAGCAGAGCTTACAGAAGGTAAAGTATTCCCCTTTGGTGCTCTTGCTGGCAAAACGAAGATCTGAGCACCAAGAATGTTTGAAGGATGTCTTCTTTTTTGGCTTTTGCTTTTGTTCAACCGCAGACAGTTTCAAACTTTGCTATCGCAGTATCGCAGGTGCAATATGGGCGAGGATTTGTGGTGATGCAGCGTGCAACAGTGGAGCTCAGGGTCTGAAATGAGGACAAAATGTCAAAAATGAGGACGCATAACAGAGGTCTGGACAGAAGGCTCTAAAACCGGACTGTCGGGCTGAAATCCGGACAAATGGTCACCTTAAACACGACTGAATGAAAGCGCTGGTTTATAGCACAGCTCCTTTACCTTTTGTTCAAGAGAGATTGGCAGGTCCAGAGCTGAAATTATCCAAATGATTCTAAAGATGTATGAAGTTTCAAAACACCATGCAGCACTTGTATTATTACAAGGTGGTGACAGTGACAGTTTAACCTTGTGTCATTGGGCAGGTAAAATGTTGCCGAGAATGAGTAACAGCCATAGACTGTATGAAGCGGTAGACTACAAGTCTATCCTGCTTATTTAGATTGGGCTTTGAACACTCTGTTCCACCTTGTGATGTCATGGGGCAATACATGAAGTGTTTTTAAACTCCATACACCTTCAGTAGAATAATTTGGATAATTTCAGCCTTGGCATTTCCAATCTCTACTAAACTAAATGTAAAAGGAGCTGTTTACTTGACCACTTCATGACATCACAATGTGGAACACTTTGAGTTTTGGAGATGTAGATAGACTAATAATGGATTACTCAAACATGTGAATGAAGGAAAACACAAAGATCACACATGTTTTTGATGAGGTGACATTATTATAACATGGATTAAAGCTCGAGGGGGGGTGGGGCTCTTTAAATGTAACTTACCTCTATCACAAACTGTATCCAGAAACCTTTAAGGAGCTGAGTTTGGCTGTTCTATTTGGACAGAGGTCTGCTCGTACACAGGGATTGAATCGTCCTGTTCTTGCTTGTACAATTTACTCTCCATTTGGTCCCTTCCCTCCCACCTCTTTTCCCCTGGGCACAGCGTAATGCCCATGCCCCTCTCATCCATCAGACTGGCGCTCTGTGTTTGGAGGGGCCTGTATGAGGTGAAGGCAGATTTGATGACGTCTGGAAAAGCACGCCCCAGCGCACTAACGAGTCTGTATGTCAGCCGGGTCATTTCATCTCCATAGAAATGCCTGCTCTTAGAAGTTGTCGCTCTAATTTATGCATTCTGTTGTAACTTCATCAATTTATGTGCCACACTGCCCCACGAATACAGAGAAGAGGAGAGAGCATTTTCAGAGAGCAGTCTGTGGGGTTTAAAGGTCCTGTATTACTGTTATAAGGTTATTTCCTCAAAAATATTCTTGGAGTAGTTCATTTATTTAATTATGTATTTATTTTGAACATGTGTCCTTGACAGTATATAATGTATCTTGACAATCACCACCTTGATTTTATATATCAACACACACACACACACACATTACTCTGGGTAATGACCGAAAGGATGAGATTGCGGGTACAAGCGGCCGAAATGAGTTTCCTCCGCAGAGTGGCTGGGCGCTCCGCTAGAGCAGTGTTTCCCAACCTTTTTTGCCCCCCCCCCGAGCCTTTTTGTCATACCTCGAGTACCCCCTCACTCATACGTGTTGATAATTCTCCAAAAGTAGAACGTGACACAACAGATTATTAAATGAAAATAATTTTATTTTATCTCCTTAATTTGAAAATTTAATTCTCAGACATTTTCTCTCTTTTCTTTAACTCAAATTTACTCAAATTAGATTTTTTTTAAATTCCAAAAAAATCTCCCCCTGCGCCTGGCAGCAACATTGCCGAGTACCCCCTGCAGTGTGCTCGCGTACCCCTAGGAGTACTTGTACCCCTGGTTGGAAAACACTGCCTTAGAGATAGGGTGAGGAGCTCAGTCACACGGGAGGAGCTCTGAGTAGAGCCGCTGCTTCTCCACGTCGAGAAGAGCAGCTCAGGTGGCTCGGACATCTGTTCCGGACGCCTCCTGGATGCCTCCCTCCAGGCACGTCCTACCGGGAGGAGGCCCTGGGGAAGACCCAGGACACGCTAGAGGGACTATGTCTCTCGGCTGGCCTGGGAACGCCTTGGAGTCCCCCCTGGAGGAGCTGGAGGAAGTGTCCGGGGTGAAGGAAGTCTGGGAGTCCCTGCTTAGACTGTTGCCTCCGCGACCCAGCCCTGGAAAAGTGGAAGAAAATGGATGGATGGATTATACCTAATGTAGAAGAAGGAATTGAAGTTAATGTGTCATTTGAATGTACACTGAAACATTTTGAAATGATTGTATTTATTTAGTGGAGTAATGTAACGTACTATTCTAAGAGTCTGGCAGAAGCACATTATTGCTTTTATCGTGTGGTAAAAGAGGGTGGGGCAAATAAGCATTTGCTTCTCCCCACTCCTTTTCAGATTTTTGTTTTTGTAGATTATATTAGTGATTAGTAGCATAGAATAATTGCCTTTATGTATCTAGGTGTTTCTATCTAAGCTTCTCAGATGAGTCACAGTAAGTGTGAGTGCTTCTGTCTCTGTGGAATACATCACTGGAACTTAGCAAAACAATTTGGCATGGCTTCAGTTTGGATTTTCTCATCTAAAAATGTTGATGAAGTGAAATGAAAGGCATGTGTGGAATCAAACAGGAGATATGACTGGGGAATTTTTGCATATTGTTTTTTTTTTGTTTTGTTTGTTTTGATCCACCAGATAAATCACAATCCAAGTTTGATTTCTCTATAATTTGATGTGAGGATGTGAGGATCAAATTAAAAAAACAGAAAATCTATTTTAATTCACCTTGTAAATGAAAACAAAGCAACATTTTTAGTTTCATTCTTAGTTTTTGAAGTTTTAAAGAGTGGGTATTGATTTTTTTAAAGCTTTCTACCATGTTATAAAGTTGTTCCGTCATCAAAAACATGCCTGAAGAGGTTTTAGAGTCAACTATGCATGTTTGAGTCATTTAGTGATCTCTCACAGGCTCTATTCAAACCCTCCTTACAGAGATTCTGTACAAGGCTCCGCCCACAACCCTACATCGCCCATGCTCCCACATGACAATTCTCAATTCATTCATAAATATACAAAAACATGATACAAAACAATCCACTAAACTTCACAAACCTGATGTGCTGTGCAGTCGTTTCATTGGTGAAAGTGAAATTTATAAAACATGTTAATACGTTGTTTTCAGCGAATATTTCAAAACAATAAAAGGTAACTTTGTGATCTAAATATTCCATGTGTTACAGTTAATACCCCACAGAAGTAAAATACCCCCTCTTTAAATTGAAAATCCAAAGAACGAAGAATGCACAGACTCTTCGTTCTTCCCGCTTTCCCTCCTGAGTGCCTCTAATGCGAAATGGAGAAGTGGTGTGGCTTGTCCGTGGCCTTGTAATTGCTTCATATTTAAAAAGACAAACACGGAGCGAGGGATGAGTGAGGGAGGAGAGAGGGAGGAGCGGAGGTCTCGCGTGCAGACCTCCGCCTCGACCTGTTCGCTCTATGCACTTCTCGTGTTCGGCTTAGCGGTGCAGAAAACCGTTAGCTAGCTCTCCGGATGTTGGTGTCAGGGCATTTCCTATACCTCCTCCATATAAACCCTGTCAGATCGCGTTAGCCTAGCCACGGCCGCTAATGCTATTTTTAGGACAATGTGAGAATGGATCTGTGTGGTGAAAGCCCGTGAGATGTATTTTTTAAGTTGACATGTGGTGTAAACATGCGAGATGGAACGTTGGTGAAATAAAAAGGACATGTCCCCGCTCTCATGGGCTACACCTGTTGGAGAACTCCAACTACAACTAGGGATGGGAACTGAGAAGATTTTTACAATTCCGATTCTAATTTGGGGGAAAAAGGAGAACAAACTGTTTGATTAGCACCAAGATTAGCACTAGTCCTGGTCTAGTCCTGGTTTAGTCCTGGTCTAGTCCTGGTCTAGTCCTGGTCTAGTCCTGGTCTAGTCCAGGTTTATTCCTGGTCTAGTCCTGGTTTAGTCCTGGTCTAGTCCTGGTTTAGGCATGGTCTAGTCCAGGTTTAGTCCTGGTCTAGTCCTGGTCTAGTCCTGCTTAAATTCTGTTTTAGTCCTAGTTTAGTCCCAGTCTAGTCCTGGTCTAGTCCTGCTTTAGTTCTGTTTTAGTCCTGGTCTAGTCCTGGTCTAGTCCTGGTTTAGTCCTGGTCTAGTCCTGGTCTAGTCCTGGTTTAAACCTGGTCTAGTCCAGGTTTAGTCCTGGTCTAGTCCTGGTCTAGTCCTGGTCTAGTCCTGCTTTAATTATGTTTTAGTCCTAGTTTAGTCCCAGTCTAGTCCTGGTCTAGTCCTGCTTTAGTTCTGTTTTAGTCCGGTCTGGTCCTGGTCTAGTCCTGCTTTAATTCTGTTTTAGTCCTAGTTTAGTCCCAGTCTAGTCCTGGTCTAGTCCTGCTTTAGTTCTGTTTTAGTCCTACTTTAGTCCCGGTCTGGTCCTGGTCTAGCGCTGCTTTATTTCTGTTTTAGTCCTGGTTTAGTCCCGGTCTAGTCCTGGTCTAGTCCTGCTTTAGTTCTGTTTTAGTCCTGGTTTAGTCCTGGTTTAGTGCACAGGTTAATGTTGACACAAGCCGCTGCTTTCACCTAATATCTCCATCTGATGCAGAAATAATATGATAATAATATGACTCACCCCGTGTCGTTCTGTTGTCAGAAAATTTGCGTGTCTCCACGTGTATTTGCTTATATCCCCGGACTTTCTGCTGCTAAGTATCCGACCGCACTTTGTACACGAGCTCCGGATAAACGGACCTGTCCTGAACCTGTCCCGAACGTCTCCCGAACGTCTCCCGAACGTCTCCCGAACGTCTCCCGAACGTC
This sequence comes from Paratrypauchen microcephalus, assembly GCA_036785185.1. Taxonomy (NCBI): domain Eukaryota; kingdom Metazoa; phylum Chordata; class Actinopteri; order Gobiiformes; family Gobiidae; genus Paratrypauchen; species Paratrypauchen microcephalus. Next base: position 4,382,023 of record JAVJIX010000017.1, read on the forward strand.
TCCCGAACGTGTCATGTGTCCAAGTGGAAGTTAAAAGTCCATTTTCACAAACGTTGTTCTTGTCATGCAAAAATAGTATATAAACTCTGTATCAGTGAAGCGGCGAAGCACGTATCAATCTCACACCACTTTTGTGCGTAATTCGTGCTGGCTGGAATCGATAAGAGAATCGTTAAATAAACTGCTAATCAATTCCGTGGAATTGAAACACACGGAACCGGTTCTCAACAGGAACCGGTTCCCGATTCCCATCCCTAACCTCAACACTCATAGGCTGTGTCCCAATCTCCACACTATTCCCTACTTACACCATTTTAGGAGTGTCTGCAAGGCCTGCAGGTGAAAATGTAGTGCACTCCAAATTTCTGACAATGCACCTTGACAAGTGTGGGCATCGGTGGTCACTACACTGGTCAATATAGACCACAATGCATCGCGAGATTCGGAAAAAGAACAGCGGACAAAGACAGGTGTTTAACTGGACACAACACGACTAGGGTGGCCACCGGCATGACTCTGAAAATTAGGAGATTTATGCCCAAAAGTGAGGACAAAGGACAAAAAATGAGGACAAAGGCCAAAAAATGAGGACAAAGGCCAAAAAATGAAGACACTACTGGAACTACTGGGGCAATCCCAGAGCACAACAAAATGATTAAAAACAGCCCTGTACAACCGCTTATCACTATTATTATTATTAGTAGTAATAGTACGTAGTAATAGTATTAGTAGTAGCAGTAGTATTAGTATTAGTATTATGATTATAATACTAATTTTGTCAACTGTTGTGTTTGTCGGTGGGGCAAAAAAGGCATTAAAGTAGAGTGTGCAGCATTGTGAGAATTCTCCTTGTGACGTTCTGTATCTGCATGTCGCTCTAACGCACCTTTACCTCGGCTACTCACATCAGTGTCAATACGGCAGAGCTTACAGAATGTAAAGTATTCTCCTTTGGTGCTCTTGCCGACAAAACGATGCTCTGAGCACCAAGCATGTTTGAAGGATGTCTTCTTTTTTGGCTTTTGATTTTGTTCAACCGCAGACAGTTTCAAACATTGCTATCGCACCATCGCAGGTGCAATATGGGCGAGGATTTGTGGTGATGCAGCGTGCAACGGTGGAGCCGAGGGTCCGAAATGAGGACAAAATGTCAAAAATGAGGACGCAGATATGGGCAGAAATATGTGCCACCAGAAACTGAATTTGAATCAAAAAATTTGAAATTGTATTTTTAAATTTGAAATTGTATTTTTTAATTTGAAATTGTATTTTTTAATTTGAATCATTGCATTGAAAAATTGAATCTGAATAGTACCATTTGAAATTGAATTTATTAGTTTGTAACAGGAATCTAATAAAAGCTCTCTTGAAATCTTTCTCGAAATTCAAATTCAGTTCTCAAAATTCAAATTCAGTTCACAAAATTCAAATTCAAGTTAAAGCAGCAGACAGAGGAGTATATCTGTATATCTGAGCTCTTCCTTCATCCTTAAAGTACCAGGATGTTTGTCACAGTAAACTAGAATTTGAATTTTGTAAACTGAATTTGAATTTTGAGAACTGAATTTGAATTTCGAGAATGATTTTCGAGAGAGCTTTTATTAGCTTCCTGTTACAAACTAATCAATTCAATTTCAAATGACACTATTCAGATTCAATTTTTCAATGCAATGATTCAAATAAAAAAAATACAATTTCAAATTTAAAAATACTATTTCAAATTATGTGATTCAAATTCAGTTTCTGGTGGCACATATTTCTGCCCATAGCAGAAGGCTCTAAAACTGGACTGTCGGGCTCTAAATCCGGACGAAAGGTCACCCTAAACATGACTGAATGAAAGCGCTGGTTTATAGCACAGCTGATGGTCATTATGAGTCCATAAACACTTGTGTCAATCTGATTTGATTATTATTTATAAGAGAAATCAAGTTTAGCCTTGAGACTTTTTTTTCACCCAAACGCCAGAGTCACGTGACCCCAAACCTAAAAAAACTGCCCTAGGGACTACAGGTGGAAATTAGCTCTACTGCTATAACCTGCATAGTGCATCTCTCCTGTTAAGGTTCATGTAGATTGTGCACTGTCCCTGTCTCATAAATTAAATAAATAAAATAAGAATGTAGTGAGCTGCATGTCCGATATATAGTGCGCTAAAGCAGCCATTCCCAAAGTGCGAACCAGAGGGAGTCACCTAATTTATTACTACACAACAGTAAAAAATTATTTTGCAAACGCGATTTATGTCATGGAGATATAAACCATGAAAAGATATCAGCATTTGGAATTTTGATATATTCCCTGCAACTAAGCGTTATGTCACTTTTGTATATTTGTGGAGAATAGTGTGGGAGCATGGCTAACGTCGGCTTGTGGGCTGAACATTTTACAGTATCTTACAACTCACTGTAAAGAAGGTTTAAATAGGGCCCAGGAGAGATCACAAAATGACTCAAATCTTTAAAACTCTTCAGGCATGTTTGATGAAGAAGCATTATAACATGGTAGAAAGCCCCAAATATTTGATTTTCCAGAATACCCCTTTTCACTGTATTCTAAATGAGTAAGTTCTGCTGAAGGCCAGTTGAGCTCTGGTCTGGTCTCAGTGAGTCTGGTTGAGCAGTTTGAGCTGTCACACTTCTGATTGATCTCATCTGATGAACATGTGATATCGGTGTGTAAATGGGGCTCCTCTCCACACGGTGGACCTTTCCACAGCTTTGATCATTCATTCATGCTGCTGTGGACAGGAGGAGCCTTCATCTGCTCCTGCATCCGCCTCAGATCTGGGCATCTCCAGTGGCACCTCCATGTGAGCTCGGGATTGTAGCACGCTAGCCTAGTTATAGCAAAAGTCAAAAAGACTTTCCCATGTATTTTAGCGAAATGTGTCTTGTACCAGTACAGATATACAGCTCTGGAAAAAAATAAGAGACCACTGTAAAATGATCAGTTTTTCTGATTTTACTACTTATAGGTTTGTGTTTGGGCAAAAGGAACATTTTTGTTTGAGTCTATAAACTACTGACAACATAAACATATCTTTTTTCCAACATGTAATATCGTTTTTCCTTATACTCAGGTCTCAACAAAACCTTGCTTTCCCGTCTTCAGCTAGTCCAAAATGCTGCTGCTCGTCTTTTAACTGGTTCTTGCAAATTCGATCACATAACTCCCATTCTTCAATCTCTCCATTGGCTACCTGTTCAGTTTCGCATTGATTTTAAGATTCTTTTATTTGTTTTTAATTGTCTCCACGGCCTGGCCCCACAGTATCTGTCTGACCTGCTGGTGCCCTACACTCCCTCCCGCTCTCTCAGGTCTGCAGGTCAGGTTCTCCTTGTTGTCCCCAAGACAAAAAGGAAACTTAGGGGTGATCGGGCATTTTCAGTGGCTGCTCCAAGACTCTGGAATGCACTTCCACTGAATGTTAGACAGGCCGACTCACTTCCTGTTTTTAAATCTCTTCTTAAAACTCATTTTTTTAGATTGGCTTTTAACTCAGTGTGAGTAGTTGACTTTTATCGTGTTCTGTTTTTAATGTTACTGTGTGTCATGTTTTGTGTTTTAACCTGTGTACAGCACTTTGGTCGACTGTGTTGTTTTTAAAGTGCTTTATAAATAAAGTTGGATTGGATTGGATTGGATTGGATTTTCAATACTCTCCTAGTTACTGTTTCTTATTACTACTTATTTTATTAGACTGTATAACTCCACTGTATGGTCCTAACGTGCAATATCGTTTTTTCAACGTGCAATATTGTTTTTCAATACTCTCCTTGTTACTGTTTTATTATTATTACTTATTCTATTATTACTTATTTTATTATTATTATTACTTATCTTTATGCCATTCTTGCCTGCATGCACGTTTCTTTCTTGTTCAAACTGTCCCTACCTGGAGCTACTGTGACAAGTAAATTTCTCCTGCGTGAGATCAATAAAGTCTTATCTTATCTTATTTCCCCCAAATTCCAAATAAAAATATTATCGTTTAGAGCATTTATTTGCAGAAAATGATAAATGGTCAAAATAACAAAAAGATACATGTTTTCAGACCTCAAATAATGCAAAGAAACAAGTCTTGGCATGCACTCCACAAGTCTTTCACATTGTTCTTGGGTGACGATATTCCACTCCTGGTGCAAGAACTGAAGTAGCTCAGCTTTGTGTTTGTGTTGGAATTCAACAGACGCTGGAATGGAATGGCTGTAATACATGTAGAGATGCTGATTTCAGAAAAAAATGCAGTGGTCTCTTATTTTTTTTGTTTCCAGAGCTGTATAACCTTAAAGCTCCAGGCTTTAAGGTTATACAGTTTCAGACATACACTTCCCGCTCCTCCATTGTCTCATTGTTGTTCAGCTTCAGTTAGCCTCAGATGTACCCACCTGGCAAGTTCACTCCCCAGACGTGAACGCGCCGTCCTGAAATATTGATCTGCTGTTTGCGGCTCTCCGGTCGGGGGACAGTGATTGGACGAGGAGACGTTCTGGAGGAGGGTCTGTAAGGTTGTGGAGTGGGCGGGTGGGTACGCAGGCTCTAAAAGGCTGTCAAGGTTTATCAAATGAAGACGATTTGAAAAGGTCACCAACCGTGTGTCCTCAGCGCTGGATCACTGCCACTGACGACAATATCATCAGACTTAAGTGTTTGTTTTACGGACAGTGTAAGATAGATTCTACCAGGAAGTTTATCTGTCTATCTTAAAGGCTCCGTACATGATTATTACTGTGTTAAAAACGTGAAAAACAGAACTGGTTCATTTTAAACGGTTTGCAGTTATTCCTCACTTATCTTATGCATTTTGAGCTTCCTAATTCTTTACCATGTTGAATTTTTGAGCGTGTTTCACATCTCTCAGAGACCAGAGCGGAGTTTTGCCATGACAGTAAAGCTGAAAACAATTAGGATGCTAACACGCACTTCCTACTTATTGGGTAATATAATGCTTTGTAAAAAGTTGAATATCTTCTATATCTGTACTGAGGCAAGACACATTTCACTCAAATACATGGATAAAAATTAGGTCCAAGGTCTTTAAAGTGGGACTTACATTAAAGAAAGAAAGCTATGCCTTTCTAGCTATGTCCCACAGTGGGGAAATTCCAGTTCTGCATTTAACCCATCCTGTTATCAGGAGCAGTGAGCAGCACATTACTGCGCCCGGGGACCATCTCCATGATCTTCTTGCTTCGGCTTGGTGAGGACCAAAGCTGGAGGTACCTATGGTGCATGTTTTGGGTTGGTGGGGGAAACCGGAGTGCCCGGAGGAAACCCACCCAGACACGGGACTCCACAAACTCCACACAGAAAGGCTCGGGTGACCCGAACCCAGACCATGCATGCAAACTCCACACAGAAAGGTCTGGGCGACCCGGGGATCGAACCCGGAACCTTCTTGCTTTGAAGCATGAGTGCTACCCACTAAGCCACCGTGCCGCCTAAAGGTGCACTATGTAATTTCTCAGTTGGGGGTCCAACACATTTTGTTCATTGCGCTTCCTGGAATGTTTCATATTGTGACATTAAACAGCTCTACCTTACATTGATTAAATTACAGGTAGCTTTAAAGCTCAAAAATACCTTGAAAAACAGGTATTCAGACTGTGAGCAGGGTCGCCTCTCCACCAATCTGATCTGTATTTTGGTGTGGTTTGATTTGGTTTGGTCTCCATGAAGATAGAAAGGTTTAATGCCATACCGTGAAACATTCCAGACAAAGAAATAACATCTCCACTGAGAAAAGCAATTGACGGACCCTTCACCAAAAAGTTAGTTAGTTTTGAATAAACTTTTCTTGAAACCATATTGTTTACCCGGCATTTTAGAAGCATACTCTACTTTTCCCAGTACTTTTTGTTTGTTTATTTGTTTATTTTTACCATTTTAACTTGGTTAACTTGCAGTTTTGTGGTCAAAAACAGTCAGAAAAGATTGTGTGCTACGACCTATGGTTTCACCTTTTCCACTGTTTCACTTTTCCACTGCATGTTAAGTGTCCTCTGGCATCACACTCCTCTGATGTCCCTGCATCCACTCATATTTTCCATGAGTATAGATTTACTCATGGAAAATATGAGTAGTTGCAGGGAGTAACAACCATGGAAGTACTAATGAAGTCTTCTAGGATGAGAAGAAACTTCTCAGGTTTGTCTGAAAAGTTGCTGGTTCAGTCCTGGCTTTCTGCTTAACTGGGCTTCACTATGCTTGGCCTTAACTTTGCCTTGCAAGTCTTACACAAATGCATAACCTTTCTTCAACTGAGTGTAATGCCACATGTGTGAAGTGGCAAATTCTGGCATGCGAGCCTGGATAGCTCAGATGGTGCAGCGTCAGACTTTTAACCCTGACCAGGATTCAAATCCCTTTTCAGGCTTTTCAGTTATTCAAACAACCATGTACACAATGACACCTGTTGTCCATGCTCAGCTGGGAGAGCGTTAGTCTGAAGATCTAAAGGTCCCTGGTTCAATCCTGGGTTCTTAGTGACTGTGGTCCCAGCTGCATTGAGATCATTGACTTTCTCCTCCCGTGTAGTTCATGGCTGTTTTCTCACTGTTCTCATGATCATTGAAACTCCACCAGGTCAGATTTCCTGTGGCACCTCAGCCTGAGGTGTACTGATGGTCATTCTGTATTTCTTAAATTTTCGAACAATTGCACCAACGGTTGTCTCCATAACACTTATGGTTTTGTAGCCCATTACAGCATTGTGCAGGTGTACAATCTTTTCCCTGACATCCTTTGACAGCTCTCTCGGCTTTCCCCATACAGCCATTCCAGCGTCTGTTGAATTCCAGCACAAACACAAAGCTGAGCTACTTCAGTTCTTGCACCAGGAGTGGAATAAAGTCACCCAAGAACAATGTGAAAGACTTGTGGAGAGCATGCCAAGACGCATGAAAGCTGTGATTAAAAATAAGGATTATTGCACCAAATATTGATTTCTGAACTCTTCTTAAGTGTAAACATTAGTATTATGTTGTTTTAAAATGAATTTGATCTTGTATTTTTTTTTGTTATTTTGACCATTTGTCATTTTCCGCAAACAAATGCTCTAAACGATAATATTTTTATGTGGAATTTGTAAAGTAAGTAAGTAAGTAAAATTTTATTTATATAGCACCTTTCACAGACAAGAGCCACAAGGTGCTTCACAACAAGACTTAAAATACAAAATATAAAAGGTGGAGACAGTGATTAAGATCAAGACAACATAAAATCACAGCAGCCCAGAAACACTAACCAAAAGCTTTCACAAAAAAGAAGGTCTTAAGTGAGCTTTTAAAAGCGTCAACAGACTCAACTGAACGCAGAGAGAGTGGAAGATCATTCCAGAGCCGAGGAGCAACAGCCTGGAAGGATCGGTCTCCTCTGGTCCGAAAACGCGTGTGTGGAATCATCAGTAGATTGAATCTACTAATGGTTCCACGCACGCACGAATCTACTAGATTCTGATCCACAGACCTCAGAGCCCTCACAGGGGAGTAAGGCTGGATCATACCCTGATGTATGAGGGAGCCTGGCCATGCAAAGCTCTAAAAGTTAAAAACAAAATTTTAAAATCTGGGGGAAATGTTGTCAGTAGTTTATAGACTCAAACAAAAATGTTCCTTTTGCCCAATCACATACGTACTGTATGTGTTTGGGCAAAAGAAACATTTTTGTTAGTAATTAGTAAAATCAGAAAAACTGATAATTTTGCAGTGGTCTCTTATTTAGCTGTATTTTCTATAATGTGATTTTCTGGATTTTCTTTTTGATATTCTGTCTCTCAATGTTTAAATAAACTTACCATTAAAATTATATATCGTCATTTTTTTTGTCAGTGGGCAAACCTACAAAATCCGCAGATCAAATAATCATTTCCTCCTCTGTAAAAACAGACTTTATTCAAACTAATAATGTACTCCAGATGTTCAAAATCGCTTTACTCAGTGGTGGTAAGATACTAATGTAGCCACAGCTGCCCTGGAACAGACTGATGATGAGTGAGGCTGCCAAATCTGCACCGTCGTACTCCGACCACCACCAACAACACTCATGCACCACATTCATACTGCCATGCAAGGACTCAACAAAAGAAGTTGGTCCGAGCGGTAATCGATCCTCTGACCTTTGGGTTGGGAAATATGTGGGTTGGAACAAAATAAGAGGTCTTGAGTCAATCATTTGTCTTTGTGTGGTTTATTTTCTTTCAAGAGAAGGAGCAACGTAAAGATGAGAGTAGATCAGTTAGAAGAAAGTTTTATACAGGCAGTTTAGAGGAATGTACACAGGTTTTCATGACATAAATACTGAGAGGAGGACTGGACAGTGAGGGGAGTCACCTGAAAGGAATAACAGTTTCAGTGGAAAAGTTCTCACTGAAACTTGGGCCAAACAATTATAACAGTAAGGACAAGGACATGTTGTGCATTTTACTATTATAACTACTGCTGTAACCAATGGTCACAGTTTTATTTACTGTATACAAAATATACAGTAGATTCATTATAGTTTTTCATAGTGATGGTGACAGGTGTTCTGAAAGTGTTCCTTGTCATGAAAGGTTCTGTAGCCATCTGCCTGAGGGAAGGAGCTTCTGTCAGACGGGAGAGGCTTCAGGAATGAATGCATCTTTGGTCAGAACTTGCACTGGTTGGAATCGTTGGTCTCTGAATTCTCATTTCTACGTCACAGTGACAGGAGTCGGTTTAGGATTGGAGGACAAAGTGGTGACAAATGAGAGGGAATTTGTTTAATTTTACACGGATGGTTCTACTTCACAAATTAAACACATTAAGGCTAAAATTCAGCTTTATATTCTAATTAACGAAGTACTCTGCCATATTTAGCAGCTTGGCAAAGTTAGTTTATATGACATTTGCCAACCAGAAACATCATATCCCATGTCTTTGTCAAAACAACTGGAGGTTTTTGCACATTTCCCAATGAAACAGTGAAGAGAATCACGTCAGATGATTATGGAGCTGACCCAGAGCTTCTGATTCTCATGACATCAGAGGAGTGAGACGTCAGAGGACACTTAACATGCAGTGGAAAAGTGAAACCATATTTTCCAACTGACCTGAGTATAAACAAAGTGCAGTAGTAGGAGTATAGTAGCAGTATTAGCAGTAGTAGTAGTACTGACCTTAGTATAAACAAAGCTTTGCCTGAACAGGGACTTGAACCCTGGTCAGGGTTAAAGGGATAGTGCGTTTTTTTTTTTATGTTAATCTGTATGGGTTTCCTTCTAAAAGTTAAGTGTGTTGACACCGGCTTACCTCTGACACTCTCAGCTGATCCCGGTTTGGCTCGCTTTCTCAACCCACGTAGGGAGGTCCGGTAGCTTCTCTAGAACATTAAAGCCACAGTGTGTAGGATTCGTGGCGCATAGGTGGATGGTGCTATTGCACTTTCTGTTTTAGCTACGGCAGACCTCGAGGGTCACCCGGGCGCGCGGCTCGTGCCCGCGCCCACTACTGTATAAATAAAACGCGGTCCCGTTTTTTTTTTTTTTTTTTCCTTTTCTCATGAAAACACACATTCCCGATCATGTACCATGACACTCTACAAATCAAATGAAACCTTACAGTCTTCTCTTTTTGACTATGTTCATTTCCCTGCAAAACAATCACTCCCCGAGCACATGGGGCTTTTATACGGAAAAGCACAAAACGAGGTTAGCTTACCTTAGAATGCTTTGCACAGGTCAAACTCTATTTCACCATAAACTTGCTCTCAATTTGTCCGTAAGGATCCAGCAAATAAAATCCAGTAAAACAATTTAGTCCAAAACACGTGTTAGATTCATTACGATGTCTGATCCGGCAGCATGCTTGTGTTGTTTACCCAAAACCACGAGCCTTGCCGAAGGCGAAGGCGGAGCCCAAATGTCCTTCTGCGGCTCTCGTATTCAAAATGGCTGCCTCTGCATGGGGAAGATCCCCCTTTTATGTGACTATATCTAAGTCCAAAAGAATACTTTGATTTCATGATGGAAGTGAAAAGGCTTGGAAAACAATGTATTTTTGAATGGGTATCTTCAATTTCAGTAATTAACGGGTAAAAATCTTACACACTGTCCCTTTAAATAAAGCTTGTTTTTCTTCTCAAAACAAAACATTTGTCCGAAAGGTGATATATTTGCGTCCCAAACAGTTGTCAACGAAACATCCAGCAGCGAACTGGCTGATACGCTAACGTGAGCGCCGTGATACGAGTCGGCAGATACAATACGCGATCGCTAAGTTCGCTGCTACATGGTTGTTTGAATAACTGATCTTCATCGCTCGGTATAAATGTAGAACAGCCTGAAAAGGGACTTGAACCCTGGTCAGGGTTAAAAGCAGTGCGTCAATAAGTTTGACTGTCGTCTCTGTCCCTTGTGTCCTCCTCCGGCAATGTAAGGCCAGCTCTGACTTGGTTATGTGATGGTCCACCTCTTTATCCATCATAGCAGGGCATCCTTCTTTGTTCACCCACCGGCAAGACGTCTCATGAAATGCCAGATGTCAAGGCGAACTATGAGATTTGGCCAACCACCAAACCGCTGTTTGAGTTTGGTGTCTCCTGCTTCCTTACAGCAACGGCAGTCCACATACAAGATGGTAGGAGGTGCAACACCTGCACGCCGATATCTCTCCACCAATCCTGCAGTCATTTGGTCCAGTCCAGCGCCTTCATCAGCGGTCAGAACACTGATAAGTACTTGCCCTATTTAATTTCCAACTGATGTCAGCCACTGTGCAGTGCCCTTGGCAGGCCCACTCAGTTTCTTGGTGATCTAAAAGAGACCAGACAATACATAACAATTATAATAATTCACGACATAACATTAACAACATATAAAGATATGACAATATAATATTAACAAATATTAACATACTGTATAATAATTAACAACATAATTACCACTGTAAACTTCTACATAAAGTTCTCTTTGTCCAACAATACATGACAAATAATAGCTTCAAAAACAACTCTGACCTTCTTAGTAGAGTCAATTTTTAAAATGGAGCCATAGGTGGATGTGAGAGAGACCTTGATGTCTTCCAGCCTGGTTAGAATATCCTGGCTGTAAACTGTGAGGAGCCATTTGTAACTTGGCAATGGCGCAAGTGGTGGAGGTTTCTGCCAAGTCAAAGGTTGCAGGCCAAGTTTGTCCTGGAACGCAGCACCTTCTGAGGTGAATCGATTCATTCGTTCTAGATACTCCTCACTGTGGCTCTCCTCCAGCTGATTGATGATTCTAACAGGCCCATTCCCTTGGCCCCTCTCACGCAACAAACGGATGACCTTTATGTCACAGGCATGCCTTACAAAAACAATGGAATGGACATATTTTTAGGTATTTATATTTTCTAATAAACCAAATGTCAACAAAAGCATGCAGAACTATTTCCTCAGGCATAAGTGAATAGGCAAATATTATTACTTGCGTGTGAGGATGACTCTAAACTCAGATCGTTGGGCCCGATCTAACTGCTGGAGCACAGCATGACCCCAGGACAAGTAGCTGGCTCTACATCTGGTGCAAATGAGTGTTTCTGTAACCATGTTGTAAAAGCTGTCAATGTCCAGCACCTGCCGAACTCTCCTGTGCAGACCGGCACCAGACAACTGATGCCCAGAACAATTTATTTTGGTACAGTGGAGGCAGACCTTCCAGATCCTGTATGACATCCACACCAGCAACCGTTACGCAAAGAAGCGGTCTGGTGTTGGAGCCTGGTGGTATAAGGTAGCTGGTGCTGGGGGATGGTACCACAGGTCTAGGTGGTCTTTCAGCTCCAGCTTCCCTTTTGCACCCACCATAAAAAGCGCTTCTGCCACCCATTTGCAGTCCTGCTGTGGCATGCTCTGTGGCCATAGTAATGGAAGGTCCGCTGTTTCTGGCTATATTGAGAAAATACGTATAAGAAACAAAGAAAACATTGATTGATAATGACGTGCATTTTTCATGGCATCTTACTGTTGTCCGTGTTGCTGGTAGGAAGAAGGAAGAGGAGGGTTTGATAATGGTCCGATGGGCAGAGGTTTGAGGAACAGCGGGCAGGCATGAGACTGTTGCAGGGATTTGTGGTTCTGGAACCTGTGAAGTCTATAAATTGAAGAATATTATTATTACATTTTAATGAAATAAAGTAGTATAATTATGACTTAATTTACATGTATTTCATTTTCAATTAAATGAAAAATCATATTATTACCTGAGGAATTTTCCTCTGCACAGACAAATTTGGTCTGACCACACGTGAGCCCCCAAATCTCTGCTTTTCAAACTGTTAACAAAAGGGTCAATGTCAAATTTATGTTAGGGGTCAAAATCCTGCACCACTGCTGCAGATATGTGTGTGTGTGTGTGTGTGTGTTTATGTAATAACATGCTGCTAACCATGGATAATGTCATTCTAGGTCTTTTGGACGGAGTGGACAGTTCAGTGCTGGAGGTGGAGGGTGTGGACAGTTCAGTGCTGGAGGTGGAGGGTGTGGACAGTTCAGTGCTGGAGGTGGAGGGTGTCGGAGGCACTGCAGGAGTGGGATGACTCTGCGATAAGTGCATGAACATATACCAGACAAATAGTATTTAGTACACTAATATATTCTATATCATGTCTAAAGATGCTTTTTTTTTTAGAAATGTAGGATAAATGATGGCACCTTATGAAATCCACATGAGCAAGAGCATGAATGAGGTCTGCTCCAAAGAGTGGTCTGTTTACCTCTACTCGAGAGCAGAGGGCACTTTTTTATCTGAAACCATAAACAAATATTATGCATGTGACTAGTTTGTGTGCCAGAAGTCCATACATATACACAGTATTACGTTAAAAATGTATAGGAATAATTTGTATTAGTGAATCATCACTTGTCTGTCTATCATGACTTACTTTCTGGTACATCTCATGCCATCTTTTTTGTCTAGGAGCAGGTCTATTTCCCTTCACAGATTGCCACACTCCCAAACGTGCAAATCGCTGCATCTGATCGAGCCACTCTTTGTCACTCATGGCTTTGTGTGTTTTCTTCTTTTCTGAAGACATGTTGGTCTGCGACCTAATTACTAATGAATGAACGTAATCAACGTAATCACTACTTACTGTCCAGGAGCTATTGAAACAATTAAACTAAGCCACTGCATTAATGAAATATGTACAACCCACCTGTTTTCTCAGTACGGATGTTTATTAGCGAACTTTTAACAGCAGCGGCAAAGCACATGAGATTGTCAACAGTGAGCCGAAGATAGAAAGACGGCAAGATGCACTACGCACATCGATTGGCTTGCAAATGATTCAGCTCGCACTTTGATTGGACTGACTCCGTGGCCTAATTGGTCCTCGTGAAATAAGATGGAGTTGCGGATCTTATTGGAAGCGCAAAGACTCACGTTGCAAGCTAATAGGCGCTTGAAACCTCGAACTAGGCACTCCATTGGACGAAAAGTACGGACTATCGGCTTTGCGGTACCGCATTTTTGGCGTGGACAGGAGTTGTCATTGTGTACATGGTTGTTTGAATAACTGATCTCCATCGCTTGGTATAAATGTAGAACAGCCTGAAAAGGGACTTGAACCCTGGTCAGAGTTAAAGGTCTGACGCTCCACCGTCCCAGCTGAGCTATTTGCCAGTTCACACATATAGTATTACTCTCAGTTGAAGAAAGGTTATGCATTTGTGTAAGACATGCAAGGCAAAGTTGAGGCCAAGCATAGTGAAGCAGAAAGCCAGTATTGAACCAGCAACTTTTCAAACAAACCTGAGAAGTTTCTTCTCGTCCTAGAAGACTTCGTTACTACTTCCATGGTTGTTACTGCCTGCATCTACTCATATTTTCCAACTGACCAAGCATAGTGAAGCCCAGTTATGCAGAAAGCCAGGATTGAGCCAGGGACTTCTCAGACAAACCTGAGAAGTTTCTTCTCATCCTAGAAGACTTCATTAGTACTTCCATGGTTGTTTCTACCTACATCTACTCATATTTTTCAACTGACCTTAGTATAAACATGGATTTGCCTGAACAGGGACTTGAACCCTGGACCCTCAGATTAAAAGGCTGATGCTCTACCGTGTGAGCTATCCAGGCTCTACTGCCTGACATTTTCTTTTATTCACTGCAAACTGAAACTCAGTTGAAGCCAGGTTATGCATTGATGTAAGACTTGTAAGGCAAAAGTCTGACGGAGCAAAGGGGAACTCAGATTTGCCAAAATCCGGGATTGAACCAGGGACCTTTAGATCTTCAGTCTAACGCTCTCCCAACTGAGCTATTTCGGCGTGGACGTGAGTCATTATTGTGTTCATGGTTGTTTGAATAACTGATCTCCTCCGCTCGGTATAAATGTAGAACAGCCTGAAAAGGGACTTGAACCCTGGTCAGAGTTGAAAGTCTGACGCTCCACCATCCCAGCTGAGCTGTTTCGGCATGCACAGGAGTTGTCATTGTGTACATGGTTGTTTGAATAACTGATCTCCATCGCTCGCTATAAATGTAGAACAGCCTGAGAAGGGACTTGAACCCTGGTCAGGGTTAAAAGTCTGACACTCCACCATCCCAGCTGAGCTATTTTGGTATGGACAGGAGTTGTCATTGTGTACATGGTTGTTTGAATAACTGATCTCCATCGCTCGGTATAAATGTAGAACAGCCTGAAAAGGGACTTGAACCCTCGTCAGGGTTAAAGGTCTGACGCTCCACCGTCTGTGCTACCCAGGCTCGCATGCCAGAATTTGCCACTTCACACATGTGGCATTACTCTCAGTTGAAGAAAGGTTATGCATTCGTGTAAGACTTGCAAGGCAAAGTTAAGGCCAAGCATAGTGAAGCAGAAAGCCAGTATTGAACCAGCAACTTTTTAGACAAACCTGAGAAGCTTCTTCTCGTCCTAGAAGACTTTGTTACTACTTCCATGGTTGTTACTGCCTGCATCTACTCATATTTTCCAACTGACCAAGCATAGTGAAGCACAGTTATGCAGAAAGCCAGGATTGAGCCAGGGACTTTTCAGACAAACCTGAGAAGTTTCTTCTCATCCTAGAAGACTTCATTAGTACTTCCATGGTTGTTTCTACCTACAACTAATCATATTTTTCAACTGACCTTAGTATAAACATGTATTTGCCTGAACAGGGACTTGACCCCTGGACCCTCAGATTAAAAGTCTGATGCTCTACCGTCTGAGCTATCCAGGCTCTACTGCCTGACATTTTCTTTTTTTCACTGCAAACTTAATCTCAGTTGAAGCCAGGTTATGCATTTTTGTAAGACGAAAGTCTGACCGAGCAAAGGGAAACTCAGATTTGCCGAAACCCGGGATTGAACCAGGGACCTTTAGATCTTCAGTCTAACGCTCTCCCAGCTGAGCTAAGGCTGGGGAACATTTGTCCGTATAAGAAGGGAGGGGGAGGGGGAAGAAGGGGGGGAAAAAAGGGAAGAAAATTGAGCAAGTCGCAGGTTCGAATCCAGACCAGAGCGAGAGCAAATGAACAGATTTCATGTTTATACTTGCTTAGTTTAAAATCAGTTATTTATCTTTTCATAATCTTTTGTTATTTTTCAGGGAAATTATTAAAAACTTTGTCCAAACTACTAATATTTGTCCATTTAAAGGCATTTTACTTATGCAATTGTTTCCTATGGTAACTTTGGGGATTCCATTCACACCATATTGTAACTCTAAAATTTCATTCAAACTGCAGGCAGCTTCTTGATATTATAAGTGCTTCTAGAATTCACTGTAAATTAATTCAACATAATCAATTCCACAAAGAAATATATTTATTAACACAATAGTATGCCCAAAATTTAACATTTTCTTGGCAGTCAGTCATTTCAGTCAGGTCAGTGATTATTTTCTAAATGAAAAGGAACCAGAATATAAAAACATGAATTTTAGATTCATAAAGATATTAGAAACATAAAGATATTGATATACAAGACCCACAATAAGTACACAGATAAATAGGAATAGAACAGTAATAGGATAATAATAATTATAATTGGAATAGAACAGTTATTAACGCTAGATGGTAATAAAAATATTTATTAATATTTAAAGTAAGTAAAGCTAACCCAATATTCTCATACGTTGAAGCCACTCCTCTTTTGTAACTGGCTCTGTGTTTGGACAATATACCTTGCCTTTTTTACTGACTGTGACTGTTTCCACGGTGCGAAACTGCTCACATTTATGACATATATTTGAGGTCACAGTCATGCCTGACAAAAACAATGGAATGGACATATTTTTAGGTATTTATATTTTCTAATACACTAAATACCAACAAAAGCATGCAGAAGTATTTCCTCAGACATAAGCGAATAGGCAAATATTATTACTTGCATGTGAGGATAACTCTAAACTCTGATCGATGGGCCCGGTCCAACTGCTGAAGCACAGCATGACACCCTGGATCTACATCTGGTGCAAATGAGGGTTTTCATGATCACATGGCATCCAAACCAGCAGCCGTTGGGCAAAGAAGCGGTCTGGTGTTGGAACCTGGTGGTACAAGGTAGCTGGTGGTGGGGGTGGTACCACAGGTCTCGGCGGACTTTCAGTTCCAGCTTCCCTTTTGCACCAACCATAAAAAGTGTTTCCGCCGCCCACTTGCGGTCCTGCTGTGGGATGGTCTGTGGCCATAGTAATGGGAGGTCCGCTGGTTCTGGCTATATTGAGAAAAAAGGTATAACAAAATATATCAATGTTTTAACAAAAACATCGATTGATAATGGCATGTGCATTTTTCAGCGCATCTTACCATTGTTCGTGCTGCTGGTGGTAAAAAGAAGGAAGAGGAGGGTTTGATGAAGGTCTGATGGGCAAATGAGGTCTGCGGAACAGCGGGCGGGCATGAGACTGTTACAGGGATATGTGTCTATGGAACCTGTGAAGTCTCTAAATGAAAGAATATTATTATTACGTTTTAGTGAAATAAAGTTGTATAATTATGACAATTTAATTTACATGTACTTAATTTTCAGTTAAATAAAATGATATTATTACCTGAGGGAGTTTCCTCTGCAGACAAATTTGGCTTGACCACGTGAGCCCCCAAATCTCTGCTTTTCAAGCTGTTAACAAAAGGGTCATTGTCAGTCAAATTTATGGGTCTAAATCCTGCACCACTGCTGCAGATATGCGTGTGTATGTGTGTGTGTATGTATGTATGTATGTATGTATGTATGTATGTATGCATGTATATGTAATAACATGCTGCTAACCATGGATAAAGTCAGTCTGGGTCTTTTGGACTGCTCATTGCTCCTGGGGATAGATGGTGTGGGTCTTTTTGAAGGAGTGGACAGCTCACTGCTGGAGGTGGAGGGTGTGGGTTCTGCACTCAGCTCTCTGCTCCTGGAGGTGGTGCAGGACGAGTCTAAGCCAGGGGTGGCATCCGCTTTAGGTGGCAGATGACCCTGTGATAAGTGCATGAAGATATACCAGACAAATAGTAGGCCTATTTAGGACACTAATATATTCTATATCATGTCTTTTTTTTTTTTTAAGAAATGTAGGATAAATGATGGCACCTTATGAAATCCACAGGAGCATGTAAGACGTGTGCTCCAGAGTGGTCTGTCTACCTCTACTTCAAAGCAGAGGGCACTTTTCTATCTGAAATCATAAACAAATATTATGCATATAACTAGTTTGTGTGCCAGAAGTCCATACATATACACAGTATTACGTTAAAAATGCATAATTTGTATTAAGTGAATCCTCTACTTGTTTTATCTGCACACAGATAACATGGAATATCACAAACAGTTCCATATTAAATGCAATAAAGTTGAATCACTCTGGTACATCTCATACCATCTTTTTTGTCTGGGAGCAGTGTGCGTATACAAGCAGGTCTATTGCTGTTTGTCTGCGACGTAATTACCAATGAATTAACGTAATCACTACCTATTGTCTGGTAGCTATTGAAACAATTAAACTAAGCCACTGCATTGATGAAATATGTACAACCCACCTGTTTTCTCAGTACGGTGAAGTGACGTCGCTATTAGCGAACTTTTGAGAGCGGCGAAGCACATGGGATTGTTGTCAACAGTGAGCCGAAGACAAAAAGACGGCAAGATGCACTACGCACATCGATTGGCTTGCAAATGATTCAGCTCACAGTTTGATTGGACTGACGCCGTGGCCTGATTTGCTCTCGTGAAAGAAGATGGAGTTGCGGATCTTATTGGAAGCGCAAAGACTCACGTTGCAAGCTAACAGGCGCTTGAAAGCTCGAGCTACGCACTTCATTGGACGAAAAGTACGGACTATCGGCTTTGCGGTACCGCAATATTTCGGCGTGGACAGGAGTCGTCATTGTGCTCATGGTTGTTTGAATAACTGATCTCCATCGCTCGTTATAAATGTAGAACAGCCTGAAAAGGGACTTGAACCCTGGTCAGGGTTAAAAGTCTGACACTCCACGGTCTGTGCTACCCAGGCTCGCATGCCAGAATTTGCCACTTCACACATGTGGCATTACTCTCAGTTGAAGAAAGGTTATGCATTCGTGTAAGACTTGCAAGGCAAAGTTAAGGCCAAGCATCGTGAAACAGAAGGCCAGTATTGAACCAGCAACTTTTCAGACAAACCTGAGAAGCTTCTTCTCGTCCGAGAAGACTTCATTACTACTTCCATGGTTGTTACTGCCTGCATCTACTCATATTTTCCAACTGACCAAGCATAGTGAAGCCCAGTTATGCAGAAAGCCAGGATTGAGCCAGGGACTTTTCAGACAAACCTGAGAAGTTTCTTCTCATCCTAGAAGACTTCATTAGTACGTCCATGGTTGTTTCTACCTACAACTAATCATATTTTTCAACTGACCTTAGTATAAACATGGATTTGCCTGAACAGGGACTTGAACCCTGGACCCTCAGATTAAAAGTCTGATATTCTACCGTCTGAGCTATCCAGGCTCTACTGCCTGACATTTTCTTTTATTCACTGCAAACTTAATCTCAGTTGAAGCCAGGTTATGCATTTATGTAAGACAAAAGTCTGACCGAGCAAAGGGAAACTCAGATTTGCCGAAACCCGGGATTGAACCAGGGACCTTTAGATCTTCAGTCTAACGCTGTCCCAACTGAGCTATTTCGGCGGGGACGTGAGTCGTCATTGTGTTCATGGTTGTTTGAATAACTGATCTCCTTCGCTCGGTATAAACGTAGAACAGCCTGAAAAGGGACTTAGTTTAGTTTAGTTTAGTCTTTATTTGAAAAGGGACAATGTACAGAGACATTAAGCTCAAAAAACAAAGATGATCTGCACCAGATTATAGCTACATAGCTAGTTTCCATCTGCAGTCCCCATTACATTAAAAATTACAGTAAAAATCTCAATCAACAATAAGAAACATTCACACGGACACATTCTCACACCACACAGGAACACAGATAAAAACACACTCACATAGTCACACACATACGTTCAATACAAAATATCATACAAGGCACACATTTTAAAATACTTACAAGTATTTACAAAATCTTCATCTTTTAAAATTCATACTCATATCAGACTTGAACCCTGGTCAGAGTTGAAAGTCTGATGCTCCACCATCCCAGCTGAGCTGTTTCGGCATGCACAGGAGTTGTCATTGTGTACATGGTTGTTTGAATAACTGATCTCCATCGCTCGCTATAAATGTAGAACAGCCTGAAAAGGGACTTGAACCCTGGTCAGGGTTAAAAGTCTGACACTCCACCATCCCAGCTGAGCTATTTTGGTATGGACAGGAGTTGTCATTGTGTACATGGTTGTTTGAATAACTGATCTCTATCGCTCAGTATAAATGTAGAACAGCCTGAAAAGGGACTTGAACCCTAGTCAGGGTTAAAGGTCTGACGCTCCACCGTCTGTGCTACGCAGGCTCGCATGCCAGAATTTGCCACTTCACACATGTGGCATTACTCTCAGTTGAAGAAAGGTTATGCATTCGTGTAAGACTTGCAAGGCAAAGTTAAGGCCAAGCATAGTGAAGCAGAAAGCCAGTATTGAACCAGCAACTTTTCAGACAAACCTGAGAAGCTTCTTCTCATCCTAGAAGACTTTGTTACTACTTCCATGGTTGTTACTGCCTGCATCTACTCATATTTTCCAACTGACCAAGCATAGTGAAGCCCAGTTATGCAGAAAGCCAGGATTGAGCCAGGGACTTTTCAGACACACCTGAGAAGTTTCTTCTCATCCTAGAAGACTTCATTAGTACTTCCATGGTTGTTTCTACCTACAACTACTCATATTTTTCAACTGACCTTAGTATAAACATGGATTTGCCTGAACAGGGACTTGAACCCTGGACCCTCAGATTAAAAGTCTGATGCTCTACCGTCTGAGCTATCCAGGCTCTACTGTCTGACATTTTCTTTTTTTCACTGCAAACTTAATCTCAGTTGAAGCCAGGTTATGCATTTTTGTAAGACGAAAGTCTGACCGAGCAAAGGGAAACTCAGATTTGCCGAAACCCGGGATTGAACCAGGGACCTTTAGATCTTCAGTCTAACGCTCTCCCAGCTGAGCTAAGGCTGGGGAACATTTGTCCGTATAAGAAGGGGGGGAAGGGGGAAGAAGGAGGGAGAAAAGGGAAGAAAATTGAGCAAGCCGCAGGTTCGAATCCAGACCAGAGCGAGAGCAAATGAACAGATTTAATTTTTAAACTTGCTTATTTTAAAATCAGTTATTTATCTTTTCATAATGTTTTGTCATTTTTCAGGGAAATTATTAAAAACTTTGTCCAAACTACTAATATTTGTCCATTTAAGGGCATTTTACTTATGCAATTGTTTCCTATAGTAACTTTTGGGATTCCATTCACACCATATTGTAACTCTAAAGTTTCATTCAAACTGCAAGCAGCTTCTTGATATTATAAGTGCTTCTAGAATTCACTGTAAATTCCGCAAAGAAATATATTTATTAACACAATAGTATGCCCAAAATTTCACATTTTCTTGGCAGTCAGTAATTTCAGTCAGGTCAGTGATTATTTTCTAGCTGAAAAGAAACCAGAATATAAAAACATGAATTTTAGATTCATAAAGATATTAGAAACATAAAGATATTGATATACAAGACCCACAATAAGTACATAGATAAATAGGAATAGAACAGTAATAGGATAATAATTGGAATAGAACAGTTATTAACACTAGATGGTAATAAAAATAAAATAAAATAAAATTTATTAATATTAAAGTAAGTAAAGCTAACCCAATATTCTCATACATTGAAGCCACTCCTCTTTTGTAACTGGCTCTGTGTTTGGACAATATACCTTGCCTTTTTACTGACTGACTGTTTCCACAGTGCAAAACTGCCCACATTTATGACATATATTTGAGGTCACAGTCATGCCTTACAAAAACAATGGAATGGACATATTTTTAGGTATTTATATTTTCTAATACCAACAAAAGCATGCAGAAGTATTTCCTCAGACATAAGTGAATAGGCAAATATTATTACTTGCATGTGAGGATAACTCTAAACTCTGATCGATGGGCCCGGTCCAACTGCTGAAGCCCAGCATGACCCCCTGGATCTACATCTGGTGCAAATGAGGGTTTTCATGATCACCTGGCATCCAAACCAGCAGCCGTTGGGCAAAGAAGCGGTCTGGTGTTGGAGCCTGGGGGTACAAGGTAGCTGGTGGTGGGGGGTGGTACCACAGGTCTCGGCGGACTTTCAGTTCCAGCTTCCCTTTTGCACCCACCATAAAAAGTGTTTCTGCCGCCCACTTGCTGTGGGATGGTCTGTGGCCATAGTACCGGGAGGTCCGCTGGTTCTGGCTATATTGAGAAAAAAGGTATAAGAAACAAAGAAAACATCGATTGATAATGGCATGTGCATTTTTCAGCGCATCTTACCATTGTTTGTGTTGTAGAAAGAAGGAAGAGGAGGGTTTGATGAAGGTCTGTTGGCAGACGAGGTCTGCGGAACAGCGGGGGGCATGAGACTGTTACAGGGATATGTGTCTATGGAACCTGTGAAGTCTCTAAATGAAAGAATATTATTATTATGTTTTAGTGAAATAAAGTTGTATAATTATGACAACTTAATTTACATGTGCTTAATTTTCAGTTAAATAAAATGATATTATTACCTGAGGGAGTTTCCTCTGCAGACAAATTTGGCTTGACCACATGTGAGCCCCCAAATCTCTGCTTTTCAAGCTGTTAACAAGAGGGTCATTGTCAGTCAAATTTATGGGTCTAAATCCTGCACCACTGCTGCAGATATGCGTGTGTGTGTATGTATGTATGTATGTATGTATGTATGTATGTATGCATGTATATGTAATAACATGCTGCTAACCATGGATAAAGTCAGTCTGGGTCTTTTGGACTACTCATTGCTCCTGGGGATAGATGGTGTGGGTCTTTTTGAAGGAGTAGACAGCTCACTCCTGGAGTTGGAGGGTGTGGGTTCTGCTCTCAGCTCTCTGCTCCTGGAGGTGGAGGGTGTGGGTTCTGCTCTCAGCTCTCTGCTCCTGGAGGTGGAGGGTGTGGGTTCTGCTCTCAGCTCTCTGCTCCTGGAGGTGGAGGGTGTGGGTTCTGCACTCAGCTCTCTGCTCCTGGAGGTGGAGGGTGTGGGTTCTGCACTCAGCTCTCTGCTCCTGGAGGTGGAGGGTGTGGGTTCTGCTCTCAGCTCTCTGCTCCTGGAGGTGGAGGGTGTGGGTTCTGCTCTCAGCTCTCTGCTCCTGGAGGTGGAGGGTGTGGGTTCTGCTCTCAGCTCTCTGCTCCTGGAGGTGGAGGGTGTGGGTTCTGTACTCAGCTCTCTGCTCCTGGAGGTGGAGGGTGTGGGTTCTGCACTCAGCTCTCTGCTCCTGGAGGTGGAGGGTGTGGGTTCTGCACTCAGCTCTCTGCTCCTGGAGGTGGAGGGTGTGGGTTCTGCACTCAGCTCTCTGCTCCTGGAGGTGGAGGGTGTGGGTTCTGCACTCAGCTCTCTGCTCCTGGAGGTGGTGCAGGACAAGGGCAAGAAATGTAGGATAAATGATGGCACCTTATGAAATCCACATGAGCATGTAAGACGTGTGCTCCAGAGTGGTCTGTCTACCTCTACTTGAAAGCAGAGGGCACTTTTCTATCTGAAACCATAAACAAATATTATGCATATAACTAGTTTGTGTGCCAGAAGTCCATACATATACACAGTATTACGTTAAAAATGTATCATTTGTATTAAGTGAATGATCTACTTGTTTTATCTGCACACATAACATGGAATATCACAAACAGTTCCATATTAAATGCAATAAATTTGAATCACTCTGGTACATCTCATACCATCTTTTTTTTTGTCTGGGAGCAGGTCTATTGCTGTTTGTCTGCGACGTAATTACCAATGAATTAACGTAATCACTACGTAGTGTCCGGTAGCTATTGAAACAATTAAACTAAGACACTGCATTGATGAAATATGTACATCCCACCTGTTTTCTCAGTACGGTGACGTTACGGAGCTATTAGCGAACTTTTGACAGCGGCGAAGCACATGGGATTGTTGTCAACAGTGAGCCGAAGATAGAAAGACGGCAAGATGCACTACACACATCGATTGGCTTGCAAATGATTCAGCTCACAGTTTGATTGGACTCACACCGTGGCCTGATTTGCTCTCGTGAAAGAAGATGGAGTTGTGGATCTTATTGGAAGCGCAAAGACTCACGTTGCAAGCTAACAGGCGCTTGAAAGCTCGAGCTACGCACTCCATTGGACGAAAAGTACGGACTATCGGCTTTGCGGTACCGCAATTTCGGCGTGGACAGGAGTCGTCATTGTGTTCATGGTTGTTTGAATAACTGATCTCCTTCGCTCGGTATAAACGTAGAACAGCCTGAAAAGGGACTTGAACCCTGGTCAGAGTTGAAAGTCTGACGCTCCACCATCCCAGCTGAGCTGTTTCAGCATGCACAGGAGTTGTCATTGTGTACATGGTTGTTTGAATAACTGATCTCCATCGCTCGTTATAAATGTAGAACAGCCTGAAAAGGGACTTAAACCCTGGTCAGGGTTAAAAGTCTGACACTCCACGGTCTGTGCTACCCAGGCTCGCATGCCAGAATTTGCCACTTCACACATGTGGCATTACTCTCAGTTGAAGAAAGGTTATGCATTCGTGTAAGACTTGCAAGGCAAAGTTAAGGCCAAGCATAGTGAAGCAGAAAGCCAGTATTGAACCAGCAACTTTTTAGACAAACCTGAGAAGCTTCTTCTCGTCCTAGAAGACTTTGTTACTACTTCCATGGTTGTTACTGCCTGCATCTACTCATATTTTCCAACTGACCAAGCATAGTGAAGCCCAGTTATGCAGAAAGCCAGGATTGAGCCAGGGACTTTTCAGAGAAACCTGAGAAGTTTCTTCTCATCCTAGAAGACTTCATTAAGTACTTCCATGGTTGTTTCTACCTACAACTACTCATATTTTTCAACTGACCTTAGTATAAACATGGATTTGCCTGAACAGGGACTTGAACCCTGGACCCTCAGATTAAAAGTCTGATGCTCTACCGTCTGAGCTATCCAGGCTCTACTGCCTGACATTTTCTTTTATTCACCGCAAACTTAATCTCAGTTGAAGCCAGGTTATGCATTTATGTAAGACAAAAGTCTGACCGAGCAAAGGGAAACTCAGATTTGCCGAAACCCGGGATTGAACCAGGGACCTTTAGATCTTCAGTCTAACGCTCTCCCAACTGAGCTATTTCGGCGGGGACGTGAGTCGACATTGTGTTCATGGTTGTTTGAATAACTGATCTCCTTCGCTCGGTATAAACGTAGAACAGCCTGAAAAGGGACTTAGTTTAGTTTAGTTTAGTCTTTATTTGAAAAGGGACAATGTACAGAGACATTAAGCTCAAAAAACAAAGATGATCTGCACCAGATTATAGCTACATAGCTAGTTTCCATCTGCAGTCCCCATTACATTAAAAATTACAGTAAAAATCTCAATCAACAATAAGAAACATTCACACGGACACATTCTCACACCACACAGGAACACAGATAAAAACACACTCACATAGTCACACACATACGTTCAATACAAAATATCATACAAGGCACACATTTTAAAATAATTACAAGTATTTACAAAATCTTCATCTTTTAAAATTCATACTCATATCAGACTTGAACCCTGGTCAGAGTTGAAAGTCTGATGCTCCACCATCCCAGCTGAGCTGTTTCGGCATGCACAGGAGTTGTCATTGTGTACATGGTTGTTTGAATAACTGATCTCTATCGCTCAGTATAAATGTAGAACAGCCTGAAAAGGGACTTGAACCCTAGTCAGGGTTAAAGGTCTGACGCTCCACCGTCTGTGCTACGCAGGCTCGCATGCCAGAATTTGCCACTTCACACATGTGGCATTACTCTCAGTTGAAGAAAGGTTATGCATTCGTGTAAGACTTGCAAGGCAAAGTTAAGGCCAAGCATAGTGAAGCAGAAAGCCAGTATTGAACCAGCAACTTTTCAGACAAACCTGAGAAGCTTCTTCTCGTCCTAGAAGACTTCGTTACTACTTCCATGGTTGTTACTGCCTGCATCTACTCATATTTTCCAACTGACCAAGCATAGTGAAGCCCAGTTATGCAGAAAGCCAGGATTGAGCCAGGGACTTTTCAGACACACCTGAGAAGTTTCTTCTCATCCTAGAAGACTTCATTAGTACTTCCATGGTTGTTTCTACCTACAACTACTCATATTTTTCAACTGACCTTAGTATAAACATGGATTTGCCTGAACAGGGACTTGAACCCTGGACCCTCAGATTAAAAGTCTGATGCTCTACCGTCTGAGCTATCCAGGCTCTACTGCCTGACATTTTCTTTTTTTCACTGCAAACTTAATCTCAGTTGAAGCCAGGTTATGCATTTTTGTAAGACGAAAGTCTGACCGAGCAAAGGAAAACTCAGATTTGCCGAAACCCGGGATTGAACCAGGGACCTTTAGATCTTCAGTCTAACGCTCTCCCAGCTGAGCTAAGGCTGGGGAACATTCGTCCGTATGAGAAGGGGGGGAAGGGGGAAGAAGGGGGGAAAAAAGGGGAAGAAAATTGAGCAAGTCGCAGGTTCGAATCCAGACCAGAGCGAGAGCAAATGAACAGATTTCATTTTTAAACTTGCTTACTTTAAAATCAGTTATTTATCTTTTCATAACATTTTGTCATTTTTCAGGGAAATTATTAAAAACTTTGTCCAAACAACTAATATTTGTCCATTTAAAGGCATTTTACTTATGCAATTGTTTCCTATGATTGATATTGTAAGTACTTCTAGAATTTACTGTAAATGAATACAGCACAATCAATTCCACAAAGAAATATATTTATTAACACAATGGTATTCCAAAAAAATTCACATTTTCTTGACAGTAGAACTATAAACAATAAAAGGATAATAATAATAATTATAATAGTCATAGATAAATAATAACAGAACAATTATAAACAATAATAGGATATAAATAAGAACATAACAATTATGAACAATAGGATATAAATAAGAACATAACAATTATGAACAATAACAGGATATAAATAAGAACATAAATAGAACAGTTATTCAAAAAAAACATTTATTAATATTCAAGTAACAAGCTAATCTAACATCCTCATATGCTGAAGCCACTCCTCTTTTGTAAATGGCTCTTTGTTAGGACAATATATCTTGCCCTTATACTGACTGTGGCCAGTTTCCATGGTCCGAAACTGGCCACATTTACGACATGCATTTGATGTCACAGTCCGTGTATATTTACGTTTTGTTTTGTCTGCAGGTGGGTGGGTGGATGTTTGCTGTGTGTATGCAGGTGAGTGGGTGGATGTTTGCTGTGTGTATGCAGGTGGGTGGGTGGATATTTGCTGTGTGTATGCAGGTGGGTGGGTGGATATTTGCTGTGTGTATGCAGGTGGGTGGGTGGATGTTTGCTGTGTGTATGCAGGTGGATGGGTGGATATTTGCTGTGTGTATGCAGGTGGGTGGGTGGATGTTTGCTGTGTGTATGCAGGTGGGTGGGTGGATATTTGCTGTGTGTATGCAGGCGGGTGGGTGGATGTTTGCTGTGTGTATGCAGGCGGGTGGGTGGATGTTTGCTGTGTGTATGCAGGTGGGTGGGTGGATGTTTGCTGTGTGTATGCAGGTTGGTGAGCCAAAGGAGTAGCAGAGGGCAGCAACAAAATGGGTGTCACATGAACTGGGTGTGCTGGCTTGGGCTGCAACGGACGGATAAAGGTGGCAGAAGTAGTTGAGGTAGATGAGCAGGTAGTCAAGGGAAGAATCTTTTTAAATTTAGTTTTTGCCTGACCTGCTGTGTTCAGTGGCAACTGGTAAGTGTGCAGCTGGTGGCCGTAGTTTGGAGCCACAATAGGCTGCTCTCTTGCAGGGGCGAGAGCCTGCAGTGCAACAGGTCTTGCTGCAGGTAGCTGCAGTCCTTGTAAGAGAAGTGACACCTCTTGACCTTTTAACCGCTGATTGTGCCACGTTGTAAGGGTCCGTTGGTTGACCTCAACAAGCTGCAGAGTGGTGTTCTGCATTATTTCTCCATTGCCCAGAATAAGTTGCCTGATTCTCCTGTAGTCTCTCAGGATCAGATCCCATCTTGAATGCGAAACAGTGCCCTGTTTTTTAGGACCTCTGTGGAGGTCACACAACCGTATGAAGATGAACTCAACGAGCCGGCAACAGTTGGGCCATTGTGCTGGAGACCCCGTAGAGCCAAGCACACACCTTTTGGTGCTGTCTACACCTGGTGTAAAGACAGCCTTCTTTTTTGGTGACCTAAATCGCCCAGTAACTAGCCGGTCTTGGTGCCGTGCTGCGTATATTACCCTGTCCTTGTCAAATTGTTCCAGGTTGTCCCAGAGACTGATGATGGTGGCCACTTGCTGGTTGGTGAGTGTTAAAGCTGTTTGACTGCGCAGTTCCACCAAGTATTCTGCCAGCGCGTCCACCCTGTCCATACCGGGAACTCCATGCTCATCAACGGCCTGGAAATAGAATACAACTACTGGTTAGGTGTGTTATGTACATTCAAATTGGATTAATTTGCAATTTTAAATTGTATGATTTGTAGATTAAATTTGATTAAAAAAAGAGGAAATCTTACCATAGCAGAGGGAACAGAAAAGAGTGAGGGTCTGTGCAGTGGTTCACCAGAAGAAGGCATGGCACTGGGCCCAGATGGAGCTGGTGATGGTTGGTAAGTGGGCAGAAGTGCAGTGGACTGAGACTGGGCACTGACTGCAGAGGAGGGCACAGCACTGGGCACAGCACTGGGCACAGACAGAGCAGGAGACAGCAGGTGAGTGGGCAGTGACTGAGACTGGGCACTGACTGCAGAGGAGGGCACAGCACTGGGCACAGACGGAGCAGGAGACAGCAGGTGAGTGGGCAGTGACTGAGACTGGGCACTGACTGCAGAGGAGGGCACAGCACTGGGCACAGACGGAGCAGGAGACAGCAGGTGAGTGGGCAGTGACTGAAACTGGGCACTGACTGCAGAGGAGGGCACAGCACTGGGCACAGCACTGGGCACAGACAGAGCAGGAGACAGCAGGTGAGTGGGCAGTGACTGAGACTGGGCACTGACTGCAGAGGAGGGCACAGCACTGGGCACAGACGGAGCAGGAGACAGCAGGTGAGTGGGCAGTGACTGAGACTGGGCACTGACTGCAGAGGAGGGCACAGCACTGGGCACAGACGGAGCAGGAGACAGCAGGTGAGTGGGCAGTGACTGAGACTGGGCACTGACTGCAGAGGAGGGCACAGCACTGGGCACAGACGGAGCAGGAGACAGCAGGTGAGTGGGCAGTGACTGAGACTGGGCACTGACTGCAGAGGAGGGCACAGCACTGGGCACAGCACTGGGCACAGACAGAGCAGGAGACAGCAGGTGAGTGGGCAGTGACTGAGACTGGGCACTGACTGCAGAGGAGGGCACAGCACTGGGCACAGACGGAGCAGGAGACAGCAGGTGAGTGGGCAGTGACTGAAACTGGGCACTGACTGCAGAGGAGGGCACAGCACTGGGCACAGACGGAGCAGGAGACAGCAGGTGAGTGGGCAGGTTAGCTGGTGAAGGCAGGACTAGACTTTGTACAATGCCTTCCTCTCCCAGTGTGTCAACAAATCCTTCATCCTCCCCTTTCTCTTCATCCCCTGTTATCTCCTCCATCAGCTGTGAGGTCCTGTCGGAGTCTGGAGACATGTCCTCCAGGGGCTCATTGTTTTGCTTGAACAGGTACTGCACTCCAAACAACTCTCCTGAAGAGAATAATAATAATAGTAATAGTAATAATAATAATAATAATTGCAGTAGTAGTAGTAGATAAATAAAAGTAAGTAACAAAAGGTAAAACACTTTCTTTAAAATAAAATAAAAAAACTGTCAACATTGCAATATATTAAATATTTCATTTGCATTCTAAAGAACCATTGTTGCAGTATTTACTCTACCTGTGTAGGTTCCTGGTGGATTGAATCCAGGCACCAGTTTTGTGCCGAACAGTTTTTTATAATTTTCATTGACTGCATGTACGAGCTCTCCTGAGTATGTACGCATAGATGGGCCGCTATCTCTCACTGCATCTTTTGCCCGATCCTTGTTCCAGCGGAATAGACCTTCCAGAAGATATAGCTGGAAATTGAGGCTGTTCGCACTGTTGCCTGTGAAATCAAACAAAAGCAATAGATTGTATGTAGAAATATACAACAAATATAAACATGCACTATTCAGCAAAGACAAACCGGGAATGAATCTGTTGAGGTGACAGTGAAATGATTCCAAAGAGGTGGAACCTCGGGCACACCGATATTTTTTTAAGGCAATGCCACCCTTGTGGAGTACTCCAGTCTCTGTGTAGAGTTGGACATTTGGAGGGTCTTGAATACAGGAGACATGCCGCTTCTGAACCTGCCAAATACCAGGCATCCGCACAGGGTCAAGCAGTGGCACTCCAAGGGCATCTGTCCCCTTGCCTCCCAAGAGCTCTCCCAGCAGTGCGTCAATAAGTTTGACTGTCGTCTCTGTCCCTCGTGTCCTCCTCCGGCAATGTAAGGCCAGCTCTGTCTTGGTTATGTGATGCTCCACCTCTTTATCCATCATAGCAGGGCATCCTTCTTTTTTCAACTCCTCCCTCTTGGCTTTTCTTAGCAGGGAAAGGTCCCCTGCATCCCATTCGAAGATACAAGAGGAAAGCCTTGCCATGAAGACGGGATACAGTTGATGTGCATCTGTGGTGCACCCACCGGAAAGACGTCTCATGAAATGCCAGATGTCAAGGCGAACTATGAGATCTGGCCAACCACCAAACCGCTGTTTTAGTTTGGTGTCTCCTGCTTCCTTACAGCAACGGCAGTCCACATACAAGATGGTAGGAGGTGCAACACCTGCACGCCGATATCTCTCCACCAATCCTGCAGTCATTTGGTCCAGCCCAGCGCCTTCATCAGCGGTCAGAACACTGATAAGTACTTGCCCTATTTCATTTCCAACTGAGGTCAGCCACTGTGCAGTGCCCTTGGCAGGCCCAGTCAGTTTCTTGGTGATCTAAAAGAGACCAGGCAATACATAACAATTATAATAATTCACAACATAACATTAACAACATATAATGATATGACAATATAATATTAACAAATATTAACATATAATAATTAACAACATAATTACCATTGTAAACTTCTACATAATCTTCTCTTTGTCCAACAATACATGACAAATAATAGCTTCAAAAACAACTCTGACCTTCTTAGTAGAGTCCATTTTTAAAATGGAGCCATAGGTGGATGTGAGAGAGGCCTTGATGTCTTCCAGCCTGGTTAGAATATCCTGGCTGTAAACTGTGAGGAGCCATTTGTAACTTGGCAATGGTGCAAGTGGTGGAGGTTTTTGCCAAGTCAAAGGTTGCAGGCCAAGTTTGTTCTGGAACGCAGCACCTTCTGAGGTGAATCGATTCATTCGTTCTAGATACTCCTCACTGTGGCTCTCCTCCAGCTGATTGATGATTCTAACAGGCCCATTCCCTTGGCCCCTCTCACGTAACAAACGGATGACCTTTATGTCACAGGCATGTCTTACAAAAACAATGGAATGGACATATTTTTAGGTATTTATATTCTAATAAACCAAATACCAACAAAAGCATGCAGAACTATTTCCTCAGGCATAAGTGAATAGGCAAATATTATTACTTGCGTGTGAGGATGACTCTAAACTCAGATCGATGGGCCCGATCCAACTGCTGGAGCACAGCATGACCCCAGGACAAGTAGCTGGCTCTACATCTGGTGCACATGAGTGTTTCTGTAACCATGTTGTAAAAGCTGTCAATGTCCAGCACCTGCCGAACTCTCCTGTGCAGACCGGCACCAGACAACTGATGCCCAGAACAATTTATTTTGGTGCAGTGGAGGCGGACCTTCCAGATCCTGTATGGCATCCACACAAGCAACCGTTGCGCAAAGAAGCGGTCTGGTGTTGGAGCCTGGTGGTATAAGGTAGCTGGTGCTGGGGGATGGTACCACAGGTCTAGGTGGTCTTTCAACTCCAGCTTCCCTTTTGCACCCACCATAAAAAGCGCTTCTGCCACCCATTTGCGGTCCTGCTGTGGCATGCTCTGTGGCCATAGTAATGGAAGGTCCGCTGTTTCTGGCTATATTGAGAAAATACGTATAAGAAACAAAGAAAACATTGATTGATAATGACGTGCATTTTTCATGGCATCTTACTGTTGTCCGTGTTGCTGGTAGGAAGAAGGAAGTGGAAGGTTTGATGGTGGTCCGATGGGCAGAGGTTTGAGGAACAGCGGGCAGGCATGAGACTGTTGCAGGGATTTGTGGTTCTGGAACCTGTGAAGTCTATAAATTGAAGAATATTATTATTACATTTTAATGAAATAAAGTAGTATAATTATGACTTAATTTACATGTATTTCATTTTCAATTAAATTAAAAATCATATTATTACCTGAGGAATTTTCCTCTGCACAGACAAATTTGGTCTGACCACACGTGAGCCCCCAAATCTCTGCTTTTCAAACTGTTAACAAAAGGGTCAATGTCAAATTTATGTTAGGGGTCAAAATCCTGCACCACTGCTGCAGATATGTGTGTGTGTGTGTGTGTTTATGTAATAACATGCTGCTAACCATGGATAATGTCATTCTAGGTCTTTTGGACGGAGTGGACAGTTCAGTGCTGGAGGTGGAGGGTGTGGACAGTTCAGTGCTGGAGGTGGAGGGTGTGGACAGTTCAGTGCTGGAGGTGGAGGGTGTGGACAGTTCAGTGCTGGAGGTGGAGGGTGTGGACAGTTCAGTGCTGGAGGTGGAGGGTGTCGGAGGCACTGCAGGAGTGGGATGACTCTGCGATAAGTGCATGAACATATACCAAATAGTATTTAGTACACTAATATATTCTATATCATGTCTAATGATGCTTTTTTTTTAAAAACGTAAGATAAATGATGGCACCTTATGAAATCCACATGAGCAAGAACATGAATGAGGTCTGCTCCAAAGAGTGGCCTGTTTACCTCTACTCGAGAGCAGAGGGCACTTTTCTATCTGAAACCATAAACAAATATTATGCATATGACTAGTTTGTGTGCCAGAAGTCCATACATATACACAGTATTACGTTAAAAATGAAACTTACTTTCTGGTACATCTCATGCCATCTTTTTTGTCTAGGAGCAGGTCTATTTCCCTCCACAGATTGCCACACTCCCAAACGTGCAAATCGCTGCATCCGATCGAGCCACTCTTTGTCACTCATGGCTTTATGTGTTTTCTTCTTTTCTGAAGACATGTTGGTCTGCGACGTAATTACTAATGAATGAACGTAATCAACGTAATCACTACTTACTGTCCGGTAGCTATTGAAACAATTAAAATAAGCCACTGCATAAATGAAATATGTACAACCCACCTTTTTTCTCAGTACGGATGTTTATTAGCGAACTTTTAACAGCGGCGGCAAAGCACATGAGACTGTCAACAGTGAGCCGAAGACAGAAAGATGGCAAGATGCACTGCGCACATCGATTGGCTTGCAAATGGTTCATCTCGCACTTTGATTGGACTGACTCCGTGGCCTAATTGGTCCTCGTGAAAGAAGATGGAGTTGCGGATCTAATTGGAAGCGCAAAGACTCACGTTGAAAGCTAACAGGCGCTCGAAACCTCGAACTACGCACTCCATTGGACGAAAAGTACGGACTATCGGCTTTGCGGTACCGCAATTTCGGCGTGGACAGGAGTCGTCATTGTGCTCATGGTTGTTTGAATAACTGATCTCCTTCGCTCGGTATAAATGTAGAACAGCCTGAAAAGGGTCTTGAACCCTGGTCAGAGTTGAAAGTCTGACGCTCCACCATCACAGCTGAGCTGTTTCAGCATGCACAGGAGTTGTCATTGTGTACATGGTTGTTTGAATAACTGATCTCCATCGCTCGTTATAAACGTAGAACAGCCTGAAAAGGGACTTAGTTTAGTTTAGTCTTTATTTGAAAAGGGACAATGTACAGAGACATTAAGCTCAAAAAACAAAGATGATCTGCACCAGATTATAGCTACATAGCTAGTTTCCATCTGCAGTCCCCATTACATTAAAAATTACAGTAAAAATCTCAATCAACAATAAGAAACATTCACACGGACACATTCTCACACCACACAGGAACACAGATAAAAACACACTCACATAGTCACACACATACGTTCAATACAAAATATCATACAAGGCACACATTTTAAAATAATTACAAGTATTTACAAAATCTTCATCTTTTAAAATTCATACTCATATCAGACTTGAACCCTGGTCAGAGTTGAAAGTCTGATGCTCCACCATCCCAGCTGAGCTGTTTCGGCATGCACAGGAGTTGTCATTGTGTACATGGTTGTTTGAATAACTGATCTCCATCGCTCGCTATAAATGTAGAACAGCCTGAAAAGGGACTTGAACCCTGGTCAGGGTTAAAAGTCTGAGAGCGAGCAGACGTCTCTCTTTTTCCTCTCTTATCTATTGCTCCTGCTGTCTGCGTGCCTCTCTTGTTTTTGTCATTTTCTCGCTTTTTGGAGCAGATTTTCCAAATTCCAAAAAGATGGATGTGATCAGCTGGACCCTCAGCGCTATTGATACTCTTTTTTCACGGAGGAGTGCCGCTCCGGGAGAAGCGGCGTGTCCGGATGGTACTTTTGCTGCTGGATATGCGAGGGACTCGTATCGTGCGTGGCAAGTCGTATGTTTGGCACCAATGTACCTGGAGGATGTGGAGGATATTTACGTATTTGGATTTCTGATAGCTGAACATCTGTTGGCCTGGGATTGTCCATGATCTATCGCATAATTTGTAAACTGGCAGCTTGTAAAGAGTCCCCTAAGCTGTCTGCCGAAATTTCGAGCCATTGTGAAGGGGTTGGAGATCTTGTGAAAGGAGTACATCAGAAAGTGGGACAGGTTGAGGTCCTTTTGGAAGGATTTCAACCGAAGGAAACATCTCAACGTTTGGATATCATCACGGAGATGGTGACAGAACTGTGTAAAGCCAACGCAGCGCAGTCTGTGCGCCAAGAGGAACTAATGAGATCTCTCATGAATCTTCATGGCGATATGAAGATGGGGGTCTGGCACCCGAGCTCAGTCTAAATTATTTACCTGGGTCTCTAAAAATGTATTCTATTATTCTCTCCTGTGAAAATCGGTCCCAAAACAGTTATCTGTGTTTTGACTTAGCCTCCCTGCATAAACAAGGCCAAGGCCACAGAATGTGGTTTGTTATCTGGACTCTACATAAACATAGCACACACTCTTACACTGTCACTGGAAACAGAAACAATAGTAGAATTCCTGTCTTTAGAAAGGTCTGATCTCTGCTCTCGGTTCAAATCAACTTCATTGATTTCCAATCTGACCCCTTCCTTATGTAACCAACAAAAAAGATCACCTTATGTTATATCTCCAATTGTTTTTTCTGTCATTACATGTTGTTAAATTGTCACTGATTGTACTTTTATTGCATCTTTTCTGTTCTGCATCTCCCAGTCGGCGGCGCGCGCAAGTGCAGCGGCCCCTCCCCTAGCCCACTCTATCACTGTCCTGCCTGGTTAGTGGGGAAACAAAATTTCGAATTCATTCTATGTACATGTACATGATTGTTTTTCGACAATAAAGCAAACTATGACTATGACTATGACGATGACACTCCACCATCCCAGCTGAGCTATTTTGGTATGGACAGGAGTTGTCATTGTGTACATGGTTGTTTGAATAACTGATCTCCATCGCTCGCTATAAATGTAGAACAGCCTGAGAAGGGACTTGAACCCTGGTCAGGGTTAAAAGTCTGACACTCCACCATCCCAGCTGAGCTATTTTGGTATGGACAGGAGTTGTCATTGTGTACATGGTTGTTTGAATAACTGATCTCCATCGCTCAGTATAAATGTAGAACAGCCTGAAAAGGGACTTGAACCCTCGTCAGGGTTAAAGGTCTGACGCTCCACCGTCTGTGCTACCCAGGCTCGCATGCCAGAATTTGCCACTTCACACATGTGGCATTACTCTCAGTTGAAGAAAGGTTATGCATTCGTGTAAGACTTGCAAGGCAAAGTTAAGGCCAAGCATAGTGAAGCAGAAAGCCAGTATTGAACAAGCAACTTTTCAGACAAACCTGAGAAGCTTCTTCTCGTCCTAGAAGACTTCATTACTACTTCCATGGTTGTTACTGCCTGCATCTACTCATATTTTCCAACTGACCAAGCATAGTGAAGCCCAGTTATGCAGAAAGCCAGGATTGAGCCAGGGACTTTTCAGAGAAACCTGAGAAGTTTCTTCTCATCCTAGAAGACTTCATTAGTACTTCCATGGTTGTTTCTACCTACAACTACTCATATTTTTCAACTGACCTTAGTATAAACATGGATTTGCCTGAACAGGGACTTGAACCCTGGACCCTCAGATTAAAAGTCTGATGCTCTACCGTCTGAGCTATCCAGGCTCTACTGCCTCACTTTTTCTTTTATTCACTGCAATCTTAATCTCAGTTGAAGCCAGGTTATGCATTTATGTAAGACAAAAGTCTGACCGAGCAAAGGGAAACTCAGATTTGCCGAAACCCGGGATTGAACCAGGGACCTTTAGATCTTCAGTCTAACGCTCTCCCAGCTGAGCTATTTCGGCGTGTTCAGGAGTCGTCATTGTGTTCATGGTTGTTTGAATAACTGATCTCCGTCGCTCGGTATAAATGTAGAACAGCCTGAAAAGGGACTTGAACCCTGGTCAGGGTTAAAAGTCTGACACTCCACCATCCCAGCTGAGCTATTTCGGCATGGACAGGAGTTGTCATTGTGTACATGGTTGTTTGAATAACTGACCTCCATCGCTCGCTATAAATGTAGAACAGCCTGAAAAGGGACTTGAACCTTGGTCAGGGTTAAAAGTCTGACACTCCACCATCCCAGCTGAGCTATTTCGGTATGGACAGGAGTTGTCATTGTGTACATGGTTGTTTGAATAACTGATCTCCATCGCTCGCTATAAATGTAGAACAGCCTGAGAAGGGACTTGAACCCTGGTCAGGGTTAAAAGTCTGACACTCCACCATCCCAGCTGAGCTATTTTGGTATGGACAGGAGTTGTCATTGTGTACATGGTTGTTTGAATAACTGATCTCCATCGCTCAGTATAAATGTAGAACAGCCTGAAAAGGGACTTGAACACTGGTCAGGGTTAAAGGTCTGACGCTCCACCGTCTGTGCTACCCAGGCTCGCATGCCAGAATTTGCCACTTCACACATGTGGCATTACTCTCAGTTGAAGAAAGGTTATGCATTCGTGTAAGACTTGCAAGGCAAAGTTAAGGCCAAGCATCGTGAAACAGAAAGCCAGTATTGAACCAGCAACTTTTCAGACAAACCTGAGAAGCTTCTTCTCGTCCTAGAAGACTTCATTACTACTTCCATGGTTGTTACTGCCTGCATCTACTCATATTTTCCAACTGACCAAGCATAGTGAAGCCCAGTTATGCAGAAAGCCAGGATTGAGCCAGGGACTTTTCAGACAAACCTGAGAAGTTTCTTCTCATCCTAGAAGACTTCATTAGTACTTCCATGGTTGTTTCTACCTACAACTAATCATATTTTTCAACTGACCTTAGTATAAACATGGATTTGCCTGAACAGGGACTTGAACCCTGGACCCTCAGATTAAAAGTCTGATGCTCTACCGTCTGAGCTATCCAGGCTCTACTGCCTGACTTTTTCTTTTTTTCACTGCAAACTTAATCTCAGTTGAAGCCAGGTTATGCATTTTTGTAAGACGAAAGTCTGACCGAGCAAAGGGAAACTCAGATTTGCCGAAACCCGGGATTGAACCAGGGACCTTTAGATCTTCAGTCTAACGCTCTCCCAGCTGAGCTATTTCGGCGTGGACAGGAGTCGTCATTGTGTTCATGGTTGTTTGAATAACTGATCTCCTTCGCTCGGTATAAATGTAGAACAGCCTGAAAAGGGACTTGAACCCTGGTCAGAGTTGAAAGTCTGACGCTCCACCATCCCAGCTGAGCTGTTTCGGCATGCACAGGAGTTGTCATTGTGTACATGGTTGTTTGAATAACTGATCTCCATCGCTCGTTATAAATGTAGAACAGCCTGAAAAGGGACTTGAACCCTGGTCAGGGTTAAAAGTCTGACACTCCACGGTCTGTGCTACCCAGGCTCGCATGCCAGAATTTGCCACTTCACACATGTGGCATTACTCTCAGTTGAAGAAAGGTTATGCATTCGTGTAAGACTTGCAAGGCAAAGTTAAGGCCAAGCATAGTGAAGCAGAAAGCCAGTATTGAACCAGCAACTTTTTAGACAAACCTGAGAAGCTTCTTCTCGTCCTAGAAGACTTTGTCACTACTTCCATGGTTGCGTGAAAAGTCCCTCAGTCGTCCAGGTAGAATCCATGATAACAGGAGAAGTTCAATTTGTCAACTGGACCAAGTTTGTTTGGTTGAAAACGTTTCGCCGCTCATCCGAGAGGCTTCGTCAGCTCTAATAAGAATACTGGTAAGACACTTGCTTATATCTTGCTGTAGGGAGGAGCTACCTAGCTAACTACTTTCCGGAACTATCTCATTGGTTTCGGTCTTTTGTTTCTCTGGCGTCTAGCTTAACGATCCCTATTCATCCCTACACGCCTGCTTTTTCACACCTCTGGCCCTGACCTGGCTTCCTGGTTCCATGGTTGTTACTGGTACTTCCATGGTTGTTACTGCCTGCATCTACTCATATTTTCCAACTGACCAAGCATAGTGAAGCCCAGTTATGCAGAAAGCCAGGATTGAGCCAGGGACTTTTCAGAGAAACCTGAGAAGTTTCTTCTCATCCTAGAAGACTTCATTAGTACTTCCATGGTTGTTTCTACCTACAACTACTCATATTTTTCAACTGACCTTAGTATAAACATGGATTTGCCTGAACAGGGACTTGAACCCTGGACCCTCAGATTAAAAGTCTGATGCTCTACCGTCTGAGCTATCCAGGCTCTACTGCCTGACATTTTCTTTTATTCACTGCAAACTTAATCTCAGTTGAAGCCAGGTTATGCATTTATGTAAGACAAAAGTCTGACCGAGCAAAGGGAAACTCAGATTTGCCGAAACCCGGGATTGAACCAGGGACCTTTAGATCTTCAGTCTAACGCTCTCCCAACTGAGCTATTTCGGCGGGGACGTGAGTCGTCATTGTGTTCATGGTTGTTTGAATAACTGATCTCCTTCGCTCGGTATAAACGTAGAACAGCCTGAAAAGGGACTTAGTTTAGTTTAGTTTAGTCTTTATTTGAAAAGGGACAATGTACAGAGACATTAAGCTCAAAAAACAAAGATGATCTGCACCAGATTATAGCTACATAGCTAGTTTCCATCTGCAGTCCCCATTACATTAAAAATTACAGTAAAAATCTCAATCAACAATAAGAAACATTCACACGGACACATTCTCACACCACACAGGAACACAGATAAAAACACACTCACATAGTCACACACATACGTTCAATACAAAATATCATACAAGGCACACATTTTAAAATAATTACAAGTATTTACAAAATCTTCATCTTTTAAAATTCATACTCATATCAGACTTGAACCCTGGTCAGAGTTGAAAGTCTGAAGCTCCACCATCCCAGCTGAGCTGTTTCGGCATGCACAGGAGTTGTCATTGTGTACATGGTTGTTTGAATAACTGATCTCCATCGCTTGGTATAAATGTAGAACAGCCTGAAAAGGGACTTGAACCCTGGTCAGAGTTAAAGGTCTGACGCTCCACCGTCCCAGCTGAGCTATTTGCCAGTTCACACATATAGTATTACTCTCAGTTGAAGAAAGGTTATGCATTTGTGTAAGACCTGCAAGGCAAAGTTGAGGCCAAGCATAGTGAAGCAGAAAGCCAGGATTGAGCCAGGGACTTTTCAGAGAAACCTGAGAAGTTTCTTCTCGTCCTAGAAGACTTTGTTACTACTTCCATGGTTGTTACTGCCTGCATCTACTCATATTTTCCAACTGACCAAGCATAGTGAAGCCCAGTTATGCAGAAAGCCAGGATTGAGCCAGGGACTTTTCAGAGAAACCTGAGAAGTTTCTTCTCATCCTAGAAGACTTCATTAGTACTTCCATGGTTGTTTCTACCTACAACTACTCATATTTTTCAACTGACCTTAGTATAAACATGGATTTGCCTGAACAGGGACTTGAACCCTGGACCCTCAGATTAAAAGTCTGATATTCTACCGTCTGAGCTATCCAGGCTCTACTGCCTGACGTTTTCTTTTATTCACTGCAAACTTAATCTCAGTTGAAGCCAGGTTATGCATTTATGTAAGACAAAAGTCTGACCGAGCAAAGGGAAACTCAGATTTGCCGAAACCCGGGATTGAACCAGGGACCTTTAGATCTTCAGTCTAACGCTCTCCCAACTGAGCTATTTCGGCGGGGACGTGAGTCGTCATTGTGTTCATGGTTGTTTGAATAACTGATCTCCTTCGCTCAGTATAAACGTAGAACAGCCTGAAAAGGGACTTAGTTTAGTTTAGTTTAGTCTTTATTTGAAAAGGGACAATGTACAGAGACATTAAGCTCAAAAAACAAAGATGATCTGCACCAGATTATAGCTACATAGCTAGTTTCCATCTGTAGTCCCCATTACATTAAAAATTACAGTAAAAATCTCAATCAACAATAAGAAACATTCACACGGACACATTCTCACACCACACAGGAACACAGATAAAAACACACTCACATAGTCACACACATACGTTCAATACAAAATATCATACAAGGCACACATTTTAAAATAATTACAAGTATTTACAAAATCTTCATCTTTTAAAATTCATACTCATATCAGACTTGAACCCTGGTCAGAGTTGAAAGTCTGATGCTCCACCATCCCAGCTGAGCTGTTTCGGCATGCACAGGAGTTGTCATTGTGTACATGGTTGTTTGAATAACTGATCTCTATCGCTCAGTATAAATGTAGAACAGCCTGAAAAGGGACTTGAACCCTAGTCAGGGTTAAAGGTCTGACGCTCCACCGTCTGTGCTACGCAGGCTCGCATGCCAGAATTTGCCACTTCACACATGTGGCATTACGCTCAGTTGAAGAAAGGTTATGCATTCGTGTAAGACTTGCAAGGCAAAGTTAAGGCCAAGCATAGTGAAGCAGAAAGCCAGTATTGAACCAGCAACTTTTCAGACAAACCTGAGAAGCTTCTTCTCATCCTAGAAAACTTCGTTACTACTTCCATGGTTGTTACTGCCTGCATCTACTCATATTTTCCAACTGACCAAGCATAGTGAAGCCCAGTTATGCAGAAAGCCAGGATTGAGCCAGGGACTTTTCAGACACACCTGAGAAGTTTCTTCTCATCCTAGAAGACTTCATTAGTACTTCCATGGTTGTTTCTACCTACTACTCATATTTTTCAACTGACCTTAGTATAAACATGGATTTGCCTGAACAGGGACTTGAACCCTGGACCCTC
The DNA here is from genome assembly GCA_036785185.1 of Paratrypauchen microcephalus. Lineage (NCBI taxonomy): Eukaryota > Metazoa > Chordata > Actinopteri > Gobiiformes > Gobiidae > Paratrypauchen > Paratrypauchen microcephalus. The sequence continues at coordinate 4,423,062 of JAVJIX010000017.1, forward strand.
AGATTAAAAGTCTGATGCTCTACCGTCTGAGCTATCCAGGCTCTACTGCCTGACATTTTCTTTTTTTCACTGCAAACTTAATCTCAGTTGAAGCCAGGTTATGCATTTTTGTAAGACGAAAGTCTGACCGAGCAAAGGAAAACTCAGATTTGCCGAAACCCGGGATTGAACCAGGGACCTTTAGATCTTCAGTCTAACGCTCTCCCAGCTCCGCTAAGGCTGGGGAATATTCGTCCGTATAAGAAGGGGGGGGAGGGGGAAGAAGGGGGGAAAAAAGGGAAGAAAATTGAGCAAGTCGCAGGTTCGAATCCAGACCAGAGCGAGAGCAAATGAACAGATTTAATTTTTAAACTTGGTTATTTTAAAATCAGTTATTTATCTTTTCATAATGTTTTGTCATTTTTCAGGGAAATTATTAAAAACTTTGTCCAAACTACTAATATTTGTCCATTTAAGGGCATTTTACTTATGCAATTGTTTCCTATGGCAACTTTTGGGATTCCATTCATACCATATTGTAACTCTAAAGTTTCATTCAAACTGCAAGCAGCTTCTTGATATTATAAGTGCTTCTAGAATTCACTGTAAATTAATACAACAATTAATCAATTCCGCAAAGAAATATATTTATTAACACAATAGTATGCCCAAAATTTCACATTTTCTTGGCAGTCAGTAATTTCAGTCAGGTCAGTGATTATTTTCTAACTGAAAAGGAACCAGAATATAAAAACATGCATTTTAGATTCATAAAGATTAGAAACATAAAGATATTGATATACAAGACCAACAATAAGTACATAGATAAATAGGAATAGAACAGTAATAGGATTATAATAATTATAATTGGAATAGACAGTTATTGACATTAGATGGTAATAAAAACATTTATTAATATTAAAGTAAGTAAAGCTAACCCAATATTCTCATACGTTGAAGCCACTCCTCTTTTGTAACTGGCTCTGTGTTTGGACAATATACCTTGCCTTTTTACTGACTGTGACTGTTTCCACGGTGCGAAACTGCCCACATTTATGACATATACTTGAGGTCACAGTCATGCCTTACAAAAACAATGGAATGGACATATTTTTAGGTATTTATATTTTCTAATACACTAAATACCAACAAAAGCATGCAGAAGTATTTCCTCAGACATAAGTGAATAGGCAAATATTATTACTTGCATGTGAGGATAACTCTAAACTCTGATCGATGGGCCCGGTCCAACTGCTGAAGCACAGCATGACACCCTGGATCTACATCTGGTGCAAATGAGGGTTTTCGTGATCACGTGGCATCCAAACCAGCAGCCGTTGGGCAAAGAAGCGGTCTGGTGTTGGAGGCTGGTGGTACAAGGTAGCTGGTGGTGGGGGGTGGTACCACAGGTCTCGGCGGACTTTCAGTTATAATAATAATAATAATTCATTGGATTTATATAGCGCCTTTCATGCCACTCAAAGCGCTTTACAGTTCATTGTTCATTCACTCCACACTTGGTGGTGGTAAGCTACTTTCTGTAGCCACAGCTGCCCTGGGGCAGACTGACGAAAGCGAGGCTGCCAATCAGCGCCATCGGCCCCTCCGACCATTCATGCACACGCCACTTTCATACTAGGCAAATGTGGGTAAAGTGTCTTGCCTAAGGACACAGCGACAGTATTTTGCAACTGGCGCCCCACTGTGGCACCTGGAATTCCCAGCGGTCTCCCATCCAAGTACTAACCAGGCCCTGCCTTGCTTAGCTTCTGAGATCTGACGGGATCAGGCTTTGACAGGCAGGTATGGCCACAAACTCAGTTCCAGCTTCCCTTTTGCACCCACCATAAAAAGTGTTTCTGCCGCCCACTTGCGGTTCTGCTGTGGCATGGTCTGTGGCCATAGTACCGGGAGGTCCGCTGGTTCTGGCTATATTGAGAAAAAAGGTATAAGAAACAAAAAAAAACGATTGATAATGGCATGTGCATTTTTCAGCGCATCTTACCATTGTTTGTGCTGTAGAAAGAAGGAAGAGGTCTGATGGCAGACGAGGTCTGCGGAACAGCGGATTGTTACAGGGATATGTGTCTATGGAACCTGTGAAGTCTCTAAATGAAAGAATATTATTATTACATTTTAGTGAAATAAAGTTGTATAATTATGACAATTTAATTTACATGTACTTAATTTTCAGTTAAATAAAATTATATTATTACCTGAGGGAGTTTCCTCTGCAGACAAATTTGGTTTGACCACATGTGAGCCCCCAAATCTCTGCTTTTCAAGCTGTTAACAAAAGGGTCATTGTCAGTCAAATTTATGGGTCTAAATCCTGCACCACTGCTGCAGATATGCGTGTGTATGTGTGTGCATGTATGTATGTATGTATGTATGTATGTATGTATGTATGTATGTATGCATGTATGTATGTATGTATGTATGTATGTATGTATGTATGTATGTATATGTAATAACATGCTGCTAACCATGGATAAAGTCAGTCTGGGTCTTTTGGACTGCTCATTGCTCCTGGGGATAGATGGTGTGGGTCTTTCTGAAGGAGTGGACAGCTCACTGCTGGAGGTGGAGGGTGTGGGTTCTGCTCTCAGCTCTCTGCTCCTGGAGGTGGAGGGTGTAGGTTCTGCACTCAGCTCTCTGCTCCTGGAGGTGGAGGGTGTGGGTTCTGCACTCAGCTCTCTGCTCCTGGAGGTGGAGGGTGTGGGTTCTGCACTCAGCTCTCTGCTCCTGGAGGTGGAGGGTGTGGGTTCTGCACTCAGCTCTCTGCTCCTGGAGGTAGTGCAGGACGAGTCTAAGCCAGGTGTGGCATCCACTTTAGGTGGCAGATGACCCTGTGATAAGTGCATGAAGATATACCAGACAAATAGTAGGCCTATTTAGGACACTAATATATTCTATATCATGTCTAATACTGCTTTTTTTTTTTTTTTTAGAAATGTAGGATAAATGATGGCACCTTATGAAATCCACATGCGCTTGTAAGACGTGTGCTCCAGAGTGGTCTGTCTACATCTACTTGAAAGCAGAGGGCACTTTTCTATCTGAAATCATAAACAAATATTATGCATATAACTAGTTTGTGTGCCAGAAGTCCATACATATACACAGTATTACGTTAAAAATGTATAATTTGTATTAAGTGAATCATCTACTTGTTTTATCTGCACACAGATAACATGGAATATCACAAACAGTTCCATTTTAAATACAATAAAGTTGAATCACTCTGGTACATCTCATACCATCTTTTTGTCTGGGAGCAGTGTGCGTATACAAGCAGGTCTATTGCTGTTTGTCTGCGACGTAATTACCAATGAATTAACGTAATCACTACGTAGTGTCTGGTAGCTATTGAAACAATTAAACTAAGCCACTGCATTGATGAAATATGTATAACCCACCTGTTTTATCAGTACGGTAAAGTTACATCGCTATTAACCAACTTTTGAGAGCGGCGAAGCACATGGGATTGTCAACAGTGAGCCGAAGATAGAAAGACGGCAAGATGCACTACGCACATCGACTGGTTTGCAAATGATTCAGCTCGCACTTTGATTGGACTGACGCCGTGGCCTGATTTGCTCTCGTGAAAGAAGATGGAGTTGCGGATCTTATTGGAAGCGCAAAGACTCACGTTGAAAGCTAACAGGCGTTTGAAAGCTCGAGCTACGCACTCCATTGGACGAAAAGTACGGACTATCGGCTTTGCGGTACCGCAATTTCGGCGGGGACGTGAGTCGTCATTGTGTTCATGGTTGTTTGAATAACTGATATCCTTCGCTCGGTATAAACGTAGAACAGCCTGAAAAGGGACTTGAACCCTGGTCAGAGTTGAAAGTCTGATGCTCCACCATCCCAGCTGAGCTGTTTCGGCATGCACAGGAGTTGTCATTGTGTACATGATTGTTTGAATAACTGATCTCCATCGCTCGCTATAAATGTAGAACAGCCTGAAAAGGGACTTAAACCCTGGTCAGGGTTAAAAGTCTGACACTCCACCATCCCAGCTGAGCTATTTTGGTATGGACAGGAGTTGTCATTGTGTACATGGTTGTTTGAATAACTGATCTCCATCGCTCAGTATAAATGTAGAACAGCCTGAAAAGGGACTTGAGCCCTAGTCAGGGTTAAAGGTCTGACGCTCCACCGTCTGTGCTACCCAGGCTCGCATGCCAGAATTTGCCACTTCACACATGTGGCATTACTCTCAGTTGAAGAAAGGTTATGCATTCGTGTAAGACTTGCAAGGCAAAGTTAAGGCCAAGCATAGTGAAGCAGAAAGCCAGTATTGAACCAGCAACTTTTCAGACAAACCTGAGAAGCTTCTTCTCGTCCTAGAAGACTTCGTTACTACTTCCATGGTTGTTACTGCATGCATCTACTCATATTTTCCAACTGACCAAGCACAGTGAAGCCCAGTTATGCAGAAAGCCAGGATTGAGCCAGGGACTTTTCAGACAAACCTGAGAAGCTTCTTCTCATCCTAGAAGACTTCATTAGTACTTCCATGGTTGTTTCTACCTACAACTACTCATATTTTTCAACTGACCTTAGTATAAACATGGATTTGCCTGAACAGGGACTTGAACCCTGGACCCTCAGATTAAAAGTCTGATGCTCTACCGTCTGAGCTATCCAGGCTCTACTGCCTCACTTTTTCTTTTATTCACTGCAAACTTAATCTCAGTTGAAGCCAGGTTATGCATTTATGTAAGACAAAAGTCTGACCGAGCAAAGGGAAACTCAGATTTGCCGAAACCCGGGATTGAACCAGGGACCTTTAGATCTTCAGTCTAACGCTCTCCCAACTGAGCTATTTCGGCGGGGATTTGAGTCGTCATTGTGTTCATGGTTGTTTGAATAACTGATCACCTTCGCTCGGTATAAACGTAGAACAGCCTGAAAAGGGACTTGAACCCTGGTCAGAGTTGAAAGTCTGATGCTCCACCATCCCAGCTGAGCTGTTTCGGCATGCACAGGAGTTGTCATTGTGTACATGGTTGTTTGAATAACTGATCTCCATCGCTCGCTATAAATGTAGAACAGCCTGAAAAGGGACTTGAGCCCTAGTCAGGGTTAAAGGTCTGACGCTCCACCGTCTGTGCTACCCAGGCTCGCATGCCAGAATTTGCCACTTCAAACATGTGGCATTACTCTCAGTTGAAGAAAGGTTATGCATTCGTGTAAGACTTGCAAGGCAAAGTTAAGGCCAAGCATAGTGAAGCAGAAAGCCAGTATTGAACCAGCAACTTTTCAGACAAACCTGAGAAGCTTCTTCTCGTCCTAGAAGACTTCGTTACTACTTCCATGGTTGTTACTGCCTGCATCTACTCATATTTTCCAACTGACCAAGCATAGTGAAGCCCGGTTATGCAGAAAGCCAGGATTGAGCCAGGGACTTTTCAGACACACCTGAGAAGTTTCTTCTCATCCTAGAAGACTTCATTAGTACTTCCATGGTTGTTTCTACCTACAACTACTCATATTTTTCAACTGACCTTAGTATAAACATGGATTTGCCTGAACAGGGACTTGAACCCTGGATCCTCAGATTAAAAGTCTGATGCTCTACCGTCTGAGCTATCCAGGCTCTACTGCCTCACTTTTTCTTTTATTCACTGCAAACTTAATCTCAGTTGAAGCCAGGTTATGCATTTATGTAAGACAAAAGTCTGACCGAGCAAAGGGAAACTCAGATTTGCCGAAACCCGGGATTGAACCAAGGACCTTTAGATCTTCAGTCTAACGCTCTCCCAACTGAGCTATTTCGGCGGGGACGTGAATCGTCGTTGTGTTCATGGTTGTTTGAATAACTGATCTCCTTCGCTCGGTATAAACGTAGAACAGCCTGAAAAGGGACTTGAACCCTGGTCAGAGTTGAAAGTCTGATGCTCCACCATCCCAGCTGAGCTGTTTCGGCATGCACAGGAGTTGTCATTGTGTACATGGTTGTTTGAATAACTGATCTCCATCGCTCGCTGTAAATGTAGAACAGCCTGAAAAGGGACTTGAACCCTGGTCAGGGTTAAAAGTCTGACACTCCACCATCCCAGCTGAGCTATTTTGGTATGGACAGGAGTTGTCATTGTGTACATGGTTGTTTGAATAACTGATCTCCATCGCTCAGTATAAATGTAGAACAGCCTGAAAAGGGACTTGAGCCCTAGTCAGGGTTAAAGGTCTGAGGCTCCACCGTCTGTGCTACCCAGGCTCGCATGCCAGAATTTGCCACTTCACACATGTGGCATTACTCTCAGTTGAAGAAAGGTTATGCATTCGTGTAAGACTTGCAAGGCAAAGTTAAGGCCAAGCATAGTGAAGCAGAAAGCCAGTATTGAACCAGCAACTTTTCAGACAAACCTGAGAAGCTTCTTCTCGTCCTAGAAGACTTCGTTACTACTTCCATGGTTGTTACTGCCTGCATCTACTCATATTTTCCAACTGACCAAGCATAGTGAAGCCCAGTTATGCAGAAAGCCAGGATTGAGCCAGGGACTTTTCAGACAAACCTGAGAAGCTTCTTCTCGTCCTAGAAGACTTCATTAGTACTTCCATGGTTGTTTCTACCTACAACTACTCATATTTTTCAACCGACCTTAGTATAAACATGGATTTGCCTGAACAGGGACTTGAACCCTGGACCCTCAGATTAAAAGTCTGATGCTCTACCGTCTGAGCTATACAGGCTCTACTGCCTCACTTTTTCTTTTATTCACTGCAAACTTAATCTCAGTTGAAGCCAGGTTATGCATTTATGTAAGACAAAAGTCTGACCGAGCAAAGGGAAACTCAGATTTGCCGAAACCCGGGATTGAACCAGGGACCTTTAGATCTTCAGTCTAACGCTCTCCCAACTGAGCTATTTCGGCGGGGACGTGAGCCGTCATTGTGTTCATGGTTGTTTGAATAACTGATCTCCTTCGCTCGGTATAAACGTAGAACAGCCTGAAAAGGGACTTGAACCCTGGTCAGAGTTGAAAGTCTGATGCTCCACCATCCCAGCTGAGCTATTTTGGTATGGACAGGAGTTGTCATTGTGTACATGGTTGTTTGAATAACTGATCTCCATCGCTCAGTATAAATGTAGAACAGCCTGAAAAGGGACTTGAGCCCTAGTCAGGGTTAAAGGTCTGAGGCTCCACCGTCTGTGCTACCCAGGCTCGCATGCCAGAATTTGCCACTTCACACATGTGACATTACTCTCAGTTGAAGAAAGGTTATGCATTCGTGTAAGACTTGCAAGGCAAAGTTAAGGCCAAGCATAGTGAAGCAGAAAGCCAGTATTGAACCAGCAACTTTTCAGACAAACCTGAGAAGCTTCTTCTCGTCCTAGAAGACTTCGTTACTACTTCCATGGTTGTTACTGCCTGCATCTACTCATATTTTCCAACTGACCAAGCATAGTGAAGCCCAGTTATGCAGAAAGCCAGGATTGAGCCAGGGACTTTTCAGACAAACCTGAGAAGCTTCTTCTCGTCCTAGAAGACTTCATTAGTACTTCCATGGTTGTTTCTACCTACAACTACTCATATTTTTCAACCGACCTTAGTATAAACATGGATTTGCCTGAACAGGGACTTGAACCCTGGACCCTCAGATTAAAAGTCTGATGCTCTACCGTCTGAGCTATACAGGCTCTACTGCCTCACTTTTTCTTTTATTCACTGCAAACTTAATCTCAGTTGAAGCCAGGTTATGCATTTATGTAAGACAAAAGTCTGACCGAGCAAAGGGAAACTCAGATTTGCCGAAACCCGGGATTGAACCAGGGACCTTTAGATCTTCAGTCTAACGCTCTCCCAACTGAGCTATTTCGGCGGGGACGTGAGCCGTCATTGTGTTCATGGTTGTTTGAATAACTGATCTCCTTCGCTCGGTATAAACGTAGAACAGCCTGAAAAGGGACTTGAACCCTGGTCAGAGTTGAAAGTCTGATGCTCCACCATCCCAGCTGAGCTGTTTCGGCATGCACAGGAGTTGTCATTGTGTACATGGTTGTTTGAATAACTGATCTCCATCGCTCGCTATAAATGTAGAACAGCCTGAAAAGGGACTTGAGCCCTAGTCAGGGTTAAAGGTCTGACGCTCCACCGTCTGTGCTACCCAGGCTCGCATGCCAGAATTTGCCACTTCACACATGTGGCATTACTCTCAGTTGAAGAAAGGTTATGCATTCGTGTAAGACTTGCAAGGCAAAGTTAAGGCCAAGCATAGTGAAGCAGAAAGCCAGTATTGAACCAGCAACTTTTCAGACAAACCTGAGAAGCTTCTTCTCGTCCTAGAAGACTTCGTTACTACTTCCATGGTTGTTACTGCCTGCATCTACTCATATTTTCCAACTGACCAAGCATAGTGAAGTCCAGTTATGCAGAAAGCCAGGATTGAGCCAGGGACTTTTCAGACAAACCTGAGAAGCTTCTTCTCGTCCTAGAAGACTTCATTAGTACTTCCATGGTTGTTTCTACCTACAACTACTCATATTTTTCAACCGACCTTAGTATAAACATGGATTTGCCTGAACAGGGACTTGAACCCTGGACCCTCAGATTAAAAGTCTGATGCTCTACCGTCTGAGCTATACAGGCTCTACTCCCTCACTTTTTCTTTTATTCACTGCAAACTTAATCTCAGTTGAAGCCAGGTTATGCATTTATGTAAGACAAAAGTCTGACCGAGCAAAGGGAAACTCAGATTTGCCGAAACCCGGGATTGAACCAGGGACCTTTAGATCTTCAGTCTAACGCTCTCCCAACTGAGCTAAGGCTGGATAAGAAGGGGGGGAAGGGGGAAGAAGGGGGGAGAAAAGGGAAGAAAATTGAGCAAGCCGCAGGTTCGAATCCAGACCAGAGCAAGAGCAAATGAACAGATTTAATTTTTAAACTTGCTTATTTTAAAATCAGTTATTTATCTTTTCATAATGTTTTGTCATTTTTCAGGGAAATTATTAAAAACTTTATCCAAACTACTAATATTTGTCCATTTAAAGGCATTTTACTTATGCAATTGTTTCCTATGGTAACTTTGGGGATTCCATTCCTGAGGACCTTCTATGACTCTGTGGTGGCATCAGCCATCCTGTACGGTGTGGTCTGCTGGAGCAGCAGCATCACAGAGAGGGAGAAGAAGAGGCTGGACAAGGTCATCAAGAAGTCCAGCTCTGTCCTGGGCTGTCCTCTGGACTCAGTGCAGAAGGTGGGGGACAAGAGGGTCCTGGCTAAGGTCACCTCTATGCTGGACCATGTGTCTCACCCCCTGCAGGACGCTCTGTCTGCTCTGGAGAGCAGCTTCAGTGACAGACTGATTCACCCTCGCTGTGTGAAGGAGAGGTTTCACAGGTCTTTCCTTCCTGCTGCTGTCAGACTGTACAACGAACACTGTTAACATGTCATTCAACTTATTTGCACTACAATATTCAGCTATACTCCAGAGTCTATTTTTAGGTCTAGTTTTAAATTATCCTAGGCCATTATTTATTTATTTATTATATTGTTCTGTTGCATGCTACTTTTTCTTGCTGTTCTTGATCTGTGCGTTGCAACACTGGAATTTCCCCACTGTGGGTCTAATAAAGGCATATCTTATCTTATCTTATCATACCATATTGTAACTCTAAAGTTTCATTCAAACTGCAAGCAGCTTCTTGATATTATAAGTGCTTCTAGAATTCACTGTAAATTAATACAACACAATCAATTCCGCAAAGAAATATATTTATTAACACAATAGTATGCCCAAAATTTCACATTTTCTTGGCAGTCAGTCATTTCAGTCAGGTCAGTGATTATTTTCTAACTGAAAAGGAACCAGAATATAAAAACATGAATTTTAGATTCATAAAGATTAGAAACATAAAGATATTGATATACAAGACCAACAATAAGTACATAGATAAATAGGAATAGAACAGTAATAGGATTATAATCATTATAATTGGGATAGAACAGTTATTGACATTAGATGGTAATAAAAACATTTATTAATATTAAAGTAAGTAAAGCTAACCCAATATTCTCATACGTTGAAGCCACTCCTCTTTTGTAACTGGCTCTGTGTTTGGACAATATACCTTGCCTTTTTACTGACTGTGACTGTTTCCACGGTGCGAAACTGCCCACATTTATGACATATACTGTATTTGAGGTCACAGTCATGCCTGACAAAAACAATGGAATGGACATATTTTTAGGTATTTATATTTTCTAATACCAACAAAAGCATGCAGAAGTATTTCCTCAGACATAAGTGAATAGGCAAATATTATTACTTGCATGTGAGGATAACTCTAAACTCTGATCGATGGGCCCGGTCCAACTGCTGAAGCACAACATGACCCCTGGATCTACATCTGGTGCAAATGAGGGTTTTCGTGATCACGTGGCACCCAAACCAGCAGCCGTTGGGCAAAGAAGCAGTCGGGTGTTGGAGCCTGGTGGTACAAGGTAGCTGGTGGTGGGGGGTGGTACCACAGGTCTCGGCGGACTTTCAGTTCCAGCTTCCCTTTTGCACCCACCATAAAAAGTGTTTCTGCCGCCCACTTGCGGTCCTGCTGTGGGATGGTCTGTGGCCATAGTAATGGGAGGTCCGCTGGTTCTGGCTATATTGAGAAAAAAGGTATAAGAAACAAAGAAAACATCGATTGATAATGGCATGTGCATTTTTCAGCGCATCTTACCATTGTTCGTGTTGTAGAAAGAAGGAAGAGGAGGGTTTGATGAAGGTCTGATGGCAGACGAGGTCTGCGGAACAGCGGACTGTTACAGGGATATGTGTCTATGGAACCTGTGAAGTCTCTAAATGAAAGAATATTATTATTACATTTTAGTGAAATAAAGTTGTATAATTATGACAATTTAATTTACATGTACTTAATTTTCAGTTGAATAAAATGATATTATTACCTGAGGGAGTTTCCTCTGCAGACAAATTTGGGTTGACCACGTGAGCCCCCAAATCTCTGCTTTTCAAACTGTTAACAAAAGGGTCATCGTCAGTCAAATTTATGGGTCTAAATCCTGCACCACTGCTGCAGATATGCGTGTGTATGTGTGTATGTATGTATGTATGTATGTATGTATGTATGTATGTATGTAATAACATGCTGCTAACCATGGATAAAGTCAGTCTGGGTCTTTTGGACTGCTCACTGCTCCTGGGGATAGATGGTGTGGGTCTTTCTGAAGGAGTGGACAGTTCACTGCTGGAGGTGGAGGGTGTGGGTTCTGCACTCAGCTCTCTGCTCCTGGAGGTGGAGGGTGTGGGTTCTGCACTCACCTCTCTGCTCCTGGAGGTGGAGGGTGTGGGTTCTGCACTCAGCTCTCTGCTCCTGGAGGTGGAGGGTGTGGGTTCTGCTCTCAGCTCCCTGCTCCTGGAGGTGGAGGGTGTGGGTTCTGCACTCAGCTCTCTGCTCCTGGAGGTGGTGCAGGACGAGTCTAAGCCAGGTGTGGCATCCACTTTAGGTGGCAGATGACCCTGTGATAAGTGCATGAAGATATACCAGACAAATAGTAGGCCTATTTAGGACACTAATATATTCTATATCATGTCTAATACAGCTTTTTTTTTTTTTTTTTTTTTTTTTTAGAAATGTAGGATAAATGATGGCACCTTATGAAATCCACATGAGCATGTAAGACGTGTGCTCCAGAGTGGTCTGTCTACCCCTACTTGAAAGCAGAGGGCAGTTTTCTATCTGAAACCATAAACAAATATTATGCATATAACTAGTTTGTGTGCCAGAAGTCCATACATATACACAGTATTACGTTAAAAATGTATAATTTGTATTAAGTGAATCCTCTACTTGTTTTATCTGCACACAGATAACATGGAATATCACCAACAGTTCCATATTAAATACAATAAAGTTGAATCACTCTGGTACATCTCATACCATCTTTTTTGTCTGGGAGCAGTGTGCGTATACAAGCAGGTCTATTGCTGTTTGTCTGCGACGTAATTACCAATGAATTAACGTAATCACCACGTAGTGTCTGGTAGCTATTGAAACAATTAAACTAAGCCACTGCATTGATGAAATATGTACAACCCACCTGTTTTCTCAGTACGGTGAAGTTACGGCGCTATTAGCGAACTTTTGAGAGCGGCGAAGCACATGGGATTGTTGTCAACAGTGAGCCGAAGATAGAAAGACGGCAAGATGCACTACGCACATCGATTGGCTCGCAAATGATCCAGCTCGCACTTTGATTGGACTGACCCCGTGGCCTGATTTGCTCTCGTGAAAAAAGATGGAGTTGCGGATCTTATTGGAAGCAGCAAAGACTCACGTTGCAAGCTAACAGGCGCTTGAAAGCTCGAGCTACGCACTCCATTGGACGAAAAGTACGAACTATCGGCTTTGCGGTACCGCAATTTCGGCAGGGACGTGAGTCGTCATTGTGTTCATGGTTGTTTGAATAACTGATCTCCTTCGCTCGGTATAAACGTAGAACAGCCTGAAAAGGGACTTGAACCCTGGTCAGAGTTGAAAGTCTGATGCTCCACCATCCCAGCTGAGCTGTTTCGGCATGCACAGGAGTTGTCATTGTGTACATGGTTGTTTGAATAACTGATCTCCATCGCTCGCTATAAATGTAGAACAGCCTGAAAAGGGACTTGAGCCCTAGTCAGGGTTAAAGGTCTGAGGCTCCACCGTCTGTGCTACCCAGGCTCGCATGCCAGAATTTGCCACTTCACACATGTGGCATTACTCTCAGTTGAAGAAAGGTTATGCATTCGTGTAAGACTTGCAAGGCAAAGTTAAGGCCAAGCATAGTGAAGCAGAAAGCCAGTATTGAACCAGCAACTTTTCAGACAAACCTGAGAAGCTTCTTCTCGTCCTAGAAGACTTCGTTACTACTTCCATGGTTGTTACTGCCTGCATCTACTCATATTTTCCAACTGACCAAGCATAGTGAAGCCCAGTTATGCAGAAAGCCAGGATTGAGCCAGGGACTTTTCAGACAAACCTGAGAAGCTTCTTCTCGTCCTAGAAGACTTCATTAGTACTTCCATGGTTGTTTCTACCTACAACTACTCATATTTTTCAACCGACCTTAGTATAAACATGGATTTGCCTGAACAGGGACTTGAACCCTGGACCCTCAGATTAAAAGTCTGATGCTCTACCGTCTGAGCTATACAGGCTCTACTGCCTCACTTTTTCTTTTATTCACTGCAAACTTAATCTCAGTTGAAGCCAGGTTATGCATTTATGTAAGACAAAAGTCTGACCGAGAAAAGGGAAACTCAGATTTGCCGAAACCCGGGATTGAACCAGGGACCTTTAGATCTTCAGTCTAACGCTCTCCCAACTGAGCTAAGGCTGGAGAACATTTGTCCGTATAAGAAGGGGGGGAAGGGGGAAGAAGGGGGGAGAAAAGGGAAGAAAATTGAGCAAGCCGCAGGTTCGAATCCAGACCAGAGCAAGAGCAAATGAACAGATTTAATTTTTAAACTTGCTTATTTTAAAATCAGTTATTTATCTTTTCATAATGTTTTGTCATTTTTCAGGGAAATTATTAAAAACTTTATCCAAACTACTAATATTTGTCCATTTAAAGGCATTTTACTTATGCAATTGTTTCCTATGGTAACTTTGGGGATTCCATTCCTGAGGACCTTCTATGACTCTGTGGTGGCATCAGCCATCCTGTACGGTGTGGTCTGCTGGAGCAGCAGCATCACAGAGAGGGAGAAGAAGAGGCTGGACAAGGTCATCAAGAAGTCCAGCTCTGTCCTGGGCTGTCCTCTGGACTCAGTGCAGAAGGTGGGGGACAAGAGGGTCCTGGCTAAGGTCACCTCTATGCTGGACCATGTGTCTCACCCCCTGCAGGACGCTCTGTCTGCTCTGGAGAGCAGCTTCAGTGACAGACTGATTCACCCTCGCTGTGTGAAGGAGAGGTTTCACAGGTCTTTCCTTCCTGCTGCTGTCAGACTGTACAACGAACACTGTTAACATGTCATTCAACTTATTTGCACTACAATATTCAGCTATACTCCAGAGTCTATTTTTAGGTCTAGTTTTAAATTATCCTAGGCCATTATTTATTTATTTATTATATTGTTCTGTTGCATGCTACTTTTTCTTGCTGTTCTTGATCTGTGCGTTGCAACACTGGAATTTCCCCACTGTGGGACTAATAAAGGCATATCTTATCTTATCTTATCATACCATATTGTAACTCTAAAGTTTCATTCAAACTGCAAGCAGCTTCTTGATATTATAAGTGCTTCTAGAATTCACTGTAAATTAATACAACACAATCAATTCCGCAAAGAAATATATTTATTAACACAATAGTATGCCCAAAATTTCACATTTTCTTGGCAGTCAGTCATTTCAGTCAGGTCAGTGACTATTTTCTAACTGAAAAGGAACCAGAATATAAAAACATGACTTTTAGATTCATAAAGATTAGAAACATAAAGATATTGATATACAAGACCAACAATAAGTACATAGATAAATAGGAATAGAACAGTAATAGGATAATAAAAATTATAATTGGAATAGAACAGTTATTAACGCTAGATGGTAATAAAAACATTTATTAATATTAAAGTAAGTAAAGCTAACCCAATATTCTCATACATTGAAGCCACTCCTCTTTTGTAACTGGCTCTGTGTTTGGACAATATACCTTGCCTTTTTACTGACTGTGACTGTTTCCACGGTGCGAAACTGCCCACATTTATGACATATATTTGAGGTCACAGTCATGCCTGACAAAAACAATGGAACGGACATATTTTTAGGTATTGATATTTTCTAATACACTAAATACCAACAAAAGCATGCAGAAGTATTTCCTCAGACATAAGTGAATAGGCAAATATTATTACTTGCATGTGAGGATAACTTTAAACTCTGATCGATGGGCCCGGTCCAACTGCTGAAGCACAACATGACCCCCTGGATCTACATCTGGTGCAAATGAGGGTTTTCGTGATCACGTGGCATCCAAACCAGCAGCCGTTGGGCAAAGAAGCGGTCTGGTGTTGGAGGCTGGTGGTACAAGGTAGCTGGTGGTAGGGGGTGGTACCACAGGTCTCGGCGGACTTTCAGTTCCAGCTTCCCTTTTGCACCCACCATAAAAAGTGTTTCTGCCGCCCACTTGCTGCTGCTGTGGCATGGTCTGTGGCCATAGTAACGGGAGGTCCGCTGGTTCTGGCTATATTGAGAAAAAAGGTATAAGAAACAAAAACATCGATTGATAATGGCATGTGCATTTTTCAGCGCATCTTACCATTGTTTGTGCTGTAGAAAGAAGGAAGAGGTCTGATGGCAGACGAGGTCTGCGGAACAGCGGACTGTTACAGGGATATGTGTCTATGGAACCTATGAAGTCTCTAAATTAAAGAATATTATTATTACATTTTAGTGAAATAAAGTTGTATAATTATGACAATTTAATTTACATGTACTTAATTTTCAGTTAAATAAAATTATATTATTGCCTGAGGGAGTTTCCTCTGCAGACAAATTTGGTTTGACCACATGTGAGCCCCCAAATCTCTGCTTTTCAAGCTGTTAACAAAAGGGTCATCGTCAGTCAAATTTATGGGTCTAAATCCTGCACCACTGCTGCAGATATGCGTGTGTATGTGTGTGTATGTATGTATGTATGTATGTATGTATGTATGTATGTATGTATGTATGTATGTATATGTAATAACATGCTGCTAACAATGGATAAAGTCAGTCTGGGTCTTTTGGACTGCTCATTGCTCCTGGGGATAGATGGTGTGGGTCTTTTTAAAGGAGTGGACAGCTCACTCCTGGAGGTGGAGGGTGTGGGTTCTGCACTCAGCTCTCTGCTCCTGGAGGTGGAGGGTGTGGGTTCTGCACTCAGCTCTCTGCTCCTGGAGGTGGTGCAGGACAAGTCTAAGCCAGGGGTGGCATCCACTTTAGGTGGCAGATGACCCTGTGATAAGTGCATGAAGATACTGTATACCAGACAAATAGTAGGCCTATTTAGGACACTAATATATTCTATATCATGTCTAATACTGCTTTTTTTTTTTTTTTTTTTTTTTTTTTTTAAAGAAATGTAGGATAAATAATGGCACCTTATGAAATCCACATGAGCATGTAAGACGTGTGCTCCAGAGTGGTCTGTCTACATCTACTTGAAAGCAGAGGGCACTTTTCTATCTGATATCATAAACAAATATTATGCATATAACTAGTTTGTGTGCCAGAAGTCCATACATATACACAGTATTACGTTAAAAATGTATAATTTGTATTAAGTGAATCCTCTACTTGTTTTATCTGCACACATATAACATGGAATATCACAAACAGTTCCATTTTAAATGCAATAAAGTTAAATCACTCTGGTACATCTCATACCATCTTTTTTGTCTGGGAGCAGGTCTATTGCTGTTTGTCTGCGACGTAATTACCAATGAATTAACGTAATCATTACGTAGTGTCTGGTAGCTATTGAAACAATTAAACTAAGCCACTGCATTGATGAAATATGTACAACTCACCTGTTTTCTCAGTACGGTGAAGTTACGTCGCTATTAGCGAACTTTTGAGAGCGGCGAAGCACATGGGATTGTTGTCAACAGTGAGCCAAAGACAGAAAGACGGCAAGATGCACTATGCACATCGATTGGTTTGCAAATGATTCAGCTCACAGTTTGATTGGACTCACGCCGTGGCCTGATTTGCTCTCGTGAAAGAAGATGGAGTTGCGGATCTTATTGGAAGCGCAAAGACTCACGTTGAAAGCTAACAGGCGCTTGAAAGCTCGAGCTACGCACTCCATTGGACGAAAAGTACGGACTATCGGCTTTGCAGTACCGCAATTTCATCGTGGTAAGGAGTTGTCATTGTGTTCATGGTTGTTTGAATAACTGATCTCCTTCGCTCGGTATAAATGTAGAGCAGCCTGAAAAGGGACTTGAACCCTGGACAGGGTTAAAGGTCTGATGCTCCACGGTCTGAGCTACCCAGGCTCGCACGCCAGAATTTGCCACTTCACACATGTGGCATTACTCTCAGTTGAAGAAAGGTTATGCATTCGTGTCTAACGCTCTCCCAGCTGAGCTATTTCATCGTGGTAAGGAGTTGTCATTGTGTTCATGGTTGTTTGAATAACTGATCTCCTTCGCTCGGTATAAATGTAGAGCAGCCTGAAAAGGGACTTGAACCCTGGACAGGGTTAAAGGTCTGATGCTCCACGGTCTGAGCTACCCAGGCTCGCACGCCAGAATTTGCCACTTCACACATGTGGCATTACTCTCAGTTGAAGAAAGGTTATGCATTCGTGTCTAACGCTCTCCCAACTGAGCTATTTCGGCGGGGACGTGAGTCGTCATTGTGTTCATGGTTGTTTGAATAACTGATCTCCTCCGCTCGGTATAAACGTAGAACAGCCTGAAAAGGGACTTGAACCCTGGTCAGAGTTGAAAGTCTGACGCTCCACAATCCCAGCTGAGCTGTTTCGGCATGCACAGGAGTTGTCATTGTGTACATGGTTGTTTGAATAACTGATCTCCATCGCTTGGTATAAATGTAGAACAGCCTGAAAAGGGACTTGAGCCCTAGTCAGGGTTAAAGGTCTGACACTCCACCCTCTGTGCTACCCAGGCTCGCATGCCACTATTTGCCACTTCACACATGTGGCATTACTCTCAGTTGAAGAAAGGTTATGCATTCGTGTAAGACTTGCAAGGAAAAGTTAAGGCCAAGCATAGTGAAGCAGAAAGCCAGTATTGAACCAGCAACTTTTCAGACAAACCTGAGAAGCTTCTTCTCGTCCTAGAAGACTTCGTTACTACTTCCATGGTTGTTACTGCCTGCATCTACTCATATTTTCCAACTGACCAAGCATCGTGAAGCCCAGTTATGCAGAAAGCCAGGATTGAGCCAGGGACTTTTCAGAGAAACCTGAGAAGTTTCTTCTCATCCTAGAAGACTTCATTAGTACTTCCATGGTTGTTTCTACCTACAACTACTCATATTTTTCAACTGACCTTAGTATAAACATGGATTTGCCTGAACAGGGACTTGAACCCTGAACCCTCAGATTAAAAGTCTGATGCTCTACCGTCTGAGCTATCCAGGCTCTGCTGCTTCACTTTTTCTTTTATTCACTGCAAACTTAATCTCAGTTGAAGCCAGGTTATGCATTTATGTAAGACAAAAGTCTGACCGAGCAAAGGGAAACTCAGATTTGCCGAAACCCGGGATTGAACCAGGGACCTTTAGATCTTCAGTCTAACGCTCTCCCAACTGAGCTATTTCGGCGGGGACCTGAGTTGTCATTGTGTTCATGGTTGTTTGAACAACTGATCTCCTCCGCTCGGTATAAACGTAGAACAGCCTGAAAAGGGACTTGAACCCTGGTCAGAGTTGAAAGTCTGACGCTCCACCATCCCAGCTGAGCTGTTTCGGCATGCACAGGAGTTGTCATTGTGTACATGGTTGTTTGAATAACTGATCTCCATCGCTCGCTATAAATGTAGAACAGCCTGAGAAGGGACTTGAACCCTGGACAGGGTTAAAAGTCTGACACTCCACCATCCCAGCTGAGCTATTTTGGTATGGACAGGAGTTGTCATTGTGTACATGGTTGTTTGAATAACTGATCTCCATCACTCAGTATAAATGTAGAACAGCCTGAAAAGGGACTTGAACCCTGGTCAGGGTTAAAGGTCTGACGCTCCACCGTCTGTGCTACCCAGGCTCGCATGCCAGAATTTGCCACTTCACACATGTGGCATTACTCTCAGTTGAAGAAAGGTTATGCATTCGTGTAAGACTTGCAAGGCAAAGTTAAGGCCAAGCATAGTGAAGCAGAAAGCCAGTATTGAACCAGCAACTTTTCAGACAAACCTGAGAAGCTTCTTCTCGTCCGAGAAGACTTCGTTACTACTTCCATGGTTGTTACTGCCTGCATCTACTCATATTTTCCAACTGACCAAGCATCGTGAAGCCCAGTTATGCAGAAAGCCAGGGACTTTTCAGAGAAACCTGAGAAGTTTCTTCTCATCCTAGAAGACTTCATTAGTACTTCCATGGTTGTTTCTACCTACAACTACTCATATTTTTCAACTGACCTTAGTATAAACATGGATTTGCCTGAACAGGGACTTGAACCCTGGACCCTCAGATTAAAAGTCTGATGCTCTACCGTCTGAGCTATCCAGGCTCTACTGCTTCACTTTTTCTTTTATTCACTGCAAACTTAATCTCAGTTGAAGCCAGGTTATGCATTTATGTAAGACAAAAGTCTGACCGAGCAAAGGGAAACTCAGATTTGCCAAAACCCGGGATTGAACCAGGGACCTTTAGATCTTCAGTCTAACGCTCTCCCAGCTGAGCTATTTCGGCGGGGACGTGAGTCGTCATTGTGTTCATGGTTGTTTGAATAACTGATCTCCTCCGCTCGGTATAAACGTAGAACAGCCTGAAAAGGGACTTGAACCCTGGTCAGAGTTGAAAGTCTGACGCTCCACAATCCCAGCTGAGCTGTTTCGGCATGCACAGGAGTTGTCATTGTGTACATGGTTGTTTGAATAACTGATCTCCATCGCTCAGTATAAATGTAGAACAGCCTGAAAAGGGACTTGAGCCCTAGTCAGGGTTAAAGGTCTGACGCTCCACCGTCTGTGCTACCCAGGCTCGCATGCCAGAATTTGCCACTTCACACATGTGACATTACTCTCAGTTGAAGAAAGGTTATGCATTCGTGTAAGACTTGCAAGGCAAAGTTAAGGCCAAGCATAGTGAAGCAGAAAGCCAGTATTGAACCAGCAACTTTTCAGACAAACCTGAGAAGCTTCTTCTCGTCCGAGAAGACTTCGTTACTACTTCCATGGTTGTTACTGCCTGCATCTACTCATATTTTCCAACTGACCAAGCATCGTGAAGCCCAGTTATGCAGAAAGCCAGGATTGAGCCAGGGACTTTTCAGACAAACCTGAGAAGTTTCTTCTCATCCTAGAAGACTTCATTAGTACTTCCATGGTTGTTTCTACCTACAACTACTCATATTTTTCAACTGATCTTAGTATAAACATGGATTTGCCTGAACAGGGACTTAAACCCTGGACCCTCAGATTAAAAGTCTGATGCTCTACCGTCTGAGCTATCCAGGCTCTACTGCTTCACTTTTTCTTTTATTCACTGCAAACTTAATCTCAGTTGAAGCCAGGTTATGCATTTATGTAAGACAAAAGTCTGACCGAGCAAAGGGAAACTCAGATTTGCCGAAACCCGGGATTGAACCAGGGACCTTTAGATCTTCAGTCTAACGCTCTCCCAACTCCGCAAAGGCTGGGGAACATTCGTCCGTATAAGAAGGGGGGGAAGGGGGAAGAAGGGGGGAAAAAAAGGGAAGAAAATTGAGCAAGTCGCAGGTTCGAATCCAGACCAGAGCGAGAGCAAATTAACAGATTTAATTTTTAAACTTGCTTATTTTAAAATCAGTTATTTATCTTTTCATAATGTTTTGCCATTTTTCAGGGAAATTATTAAAAACGTTGTCCAAACTACTAATATTTGTCCATTTAAAGGCATTTACTTATGCAATTATTTCCTATGGTAACTTTTGGGATTCCATTCACACCATATTGTAATTCTAAAGTTTCATTCAAACTGCAAGCAGCTTTTTGATATTATAAGTGCTTCTAGAATTCACTGTAAATTAATACAACACAATCAATTCCACAAAGAAATATATTTATTAACACAATAGTATGCCCAAAATTTCACATTTTCTTGGCAGTCAGTAATTTCAGTCAGATCAGTGATTATTTTCTAACTGAAAAGGAACCAGAATATAAAAACATGAATTTTATATTCATAAAGATTAGAAACATAAAGATATTGATATACAAGACCAACAATAAGTACATAGATAAATAGGAATAGAACAGTAATAGGATAATAATAATTATAATTGGAATAGAACAGTTATTGACATTAGATGGTAATAAAAACATTTATTAATATTAAAGTAAGTAAAGCTAACCCAATATTCTCATACATTGAAGCCACTCCTCTTTTGTAACTGGCTCTGTGTTTGGACAATATACCTTGCCTTTTTACTGACTGTGACTGTTTCCACGGTGCGAAACTGCCCACATTTATGACATATATTTGAGGTCACAGTCATGCCTGACAAAAACAATGGAATGGACATATTTTTAGGTATTTATATTTTCTAACACACTAAATACCAACAAAAGCATGCAGAAGTATTTCCTCAGACATAAGTGAATAGGCAAATATTATTACTTGCATGTGAGGATAACTCTAAACTCTGATCGATGGGCCCGGTCCAACTGCTGAAGCACAGCATGACACCCTGGATCTACATCTGGTGCAAATGAGGGTTTTCGTGATCACGTGGCATCCAAACCAGCAGCCGTTGGGCAAAGAAGCAGTCGGGTGTTGGAGCCTGGTGGTACAAGGTAGCTGGTGGTGGGGGGTGGTACCACAGGTCTCGGCGGACTTTCAGTTCCAGCTTCCCTTTTGCACCCACCATAAAAAGTGTTTCTGCCGCCCACTTGCGGTCCTGCTGTGGCATGGTCTGTGGCCATAGTAATGGGAGGTCCGCTGGTTCTGGCTATATTGAGAAAAAAGATATAAGAAACAAAAACATCGATTGATAATGGCATGTGCATTTTTCAGTGCATCTTACCATTGTTCGTGTTGTAGAAAGAAGGAAGAGGAGGGTTTGATGAAGGTCTGATGGCAGACGAGGTCTGCGGAACAGCGGACTGTTACAGGGATATGTGTCTATGGAACCTGTGAAGTCTCTAAATGAAAGAATATTATTATTACATTTTAGTTAAATAAAGTTGTATAATTATGACAATTTAATTTACATGTACTTAATTTTCAGTTAAATAAAATTATATTATTACCTGAGGGAGTTTCCTCTGCAGACAAATTTGGTTTGACCACATGTGAGCCCCCAAATCTCTGCTTTTCAAGCTGTTAACAAAAGGGTCATCGTCAGTCAAATTTATGGGTCTAAATCCTGCACCACTGCTGCAGATATGCGTGTGTATGTGTGTATGTATGTATGTATGTATGTATGTATGTATGTATGTATGTATGTATATGTAATAACATGCTGCTAACCATGGATAAAGTCAGTCTGGGTCTTTTGGACTGCTCACTGCTCCTGGGGATAGATGGTGTGGGTCTTTCTGAAGGAGTGGACAGCTCACTGCTGGAGGTGGAGGGTGTGGGTTCTGCACTCAGCTCTCTGCTCCTGGAGGTGGAGGGTGTGGGTTCTGCACTCACCTCTCTGCTCCTGGAGGTGGAGGGTGTGGGTTCTGCTCTCAGCTCTCTGCTCCTGGAGGTGGAGGGTGTGGGTTCTGCACTCAGCTCTCTGCTCCTGGAGGTGGAGGGTGTGGGTTCTGCACTCAGCTCTCTGCTCCTGGAGGTGGAGGGTGTGGGTTCTGCACTCAGCTCTCTGCTCCTGGAGGTGGAGGGTGTGGGTTCTGCACTCAGCTCTCTGCTCCTGGAGGTGGAGGGTGTGGGTTCGGCACTCAGCTCTCTGCTCCTGGAGGTGGTGCAGGACGAGTCTAAGCCAGGGGTGGCATCCACTTTAGGTGGCAGATGACCCTGTGATAAGTGCATGAAGATATACCAGACAAATAGTAGGCCTATTTAGGACACTAATATATTCTATATCATGTCTAATACTGCTTTTTTTTTTTTTTTTTAAGAAATGTAGGATAAATGATGGCACCTTATGAAATCCACATGAGCATGTAAGACGTGTGCTCCAGAGTGGTCTGTCTACATCTACTTGAAAGCAGAGGGCACTTTTCTATCTGAAATCATAAACAAATATTATGCATATAACTAGTTTGTGTGCCAGAAGTCCATACATATACACAGTATTACGTTAAAAATGTATAATTTGTATTAAGTGAATCCTCTACTTGTTTTATCTGCACACAGATAACATGGAATATCACAAACAGTTCCATATTAAATGCAATAAAGTTGAATCACTCTGGTACATCTCATACCATCTTTTTTGTCTGGGAGCAGTGTGCGTATACAAGCAGGTCTATTGCTGTTTGTCTGCGACGTAATTACCAATGAATTAACGTAATCACTACGTAGTGTCTGGTAGCTATTGAAACAATTAAACTAAGCCACTGCATTGATGAAATATGTACAACCCACCTGTTTTCTCAGTACGGTGAAGTTACGTCGCTATTAGCGAACTTTTGAGAGCGGCGAAGCACATGGGATTGTTGTCAACAGTGAGCCGAAGATAGAATGACGGCAAGATGCACTACGCACATCGATTGGCTTGCAAATGATTCAGCTCACAGTTTGATTGGACTCACGCCGTGGCCTGATTTGCTCTCGTGAAAGAAGATGGAGTTGCGGATCTTATTGGAAGCGCAAAGACTCACGTTGCAAACTAAGAGGCGCTTGAAAGCTCGAGCTACGCACTCCATTGGACGAAAAGTACGGACTATCGGCTTTGCGGTACCGCAATTTCGGCGGGGACGTGAGTCGTCATTGTGTTCATGGTTGTTTGAATAACTGATCTCCTCCGCTCGGTAAAAACGTAGAACAGCCTGAAAAGGGACTTGAACCCTGGTCAGAGTTGAAAGTCTGACGCTCCACCATCCCAGCTGAGCTGTTTCGGCATGCACAGGAGTTGTCATTGTGTACATGGTTGTTTGAATAACTGATCTCCATCGCTCGCTATAAATGTAGAACAGCCTGAGAAGGGACTTGAACCCTGGACAGGGTTAAAAGTCTGACACTCCACCATCCCAGCTGAGCTATTTCGGTATGCACAGGAGTTGTCATTGTGTACATGGTTGTTTGAATAACTGATCTCCATCGCTCGCTATAAATGTAGAACAGCCTGAAAAGGGACTTGAGCCCTAGTCAGGGTTAAGGGTCTGACGCTCCACCGTCTGTGCTACCCAGGCTCGCATGCCAGAATTTGCCACTTCACACATGTGGCATTACTCTCAGTTGAAGAAAGGTTATGCATTCGTGTAAGACTTGCAAGGCAAAGTTAAGGCCAAGCATAGTGAAGCAGAAAGCCAGTATTGAACCAGCAACTTTTCAGACAAACCTGAGAAGCTTCTTCTCGTCCGAGAAGACTTCGTTACTACTTCCATGGTTGTTACTGCCTGCATCTACTCATATTTTCCAACTGACCAAGCATCGTGAAGCCCAGTTATGCAGAAAGCCAGGATTGAGCCAGGGACTTTTCAGAGAAACCTGAGAAGTTTCTTCTCATCCTAGAAGACTTCATTAGTACTTCCATGGTTGTTTCTACCTACAACTACTCATATTTTTCAACTGACCTTAGTATAAACATGGATTTGCCTGAACAGGGACTTGAACCCTGGACCCTCAGATTAAAAGTCTGATGCTCTACCGTCTGAGCTATCCAGGCTCTACTGCTTCAATTTTTCTTTTATTCACTGCAAACTTAATCTCAGTTGAAGCCAGGTTATGCATTTATGTAAGACAAAAGTCTGACCGAGCAAAGGGAAACTCAGATTTGCCGAAACCCGGGATTGAACCAGGGACCTTTAGATCTTCAGTCTAACGCTCTCCCAGCTGAGCTATTTCGGCGGGGACGTGAGTCGTCATTGTGTTCATGGTTGTTTGAATAACTGATCTCCATCGCTCGCTATAAATGTAGAACAGCCTGAAAAGGGACTTGAACCCTGGCCAGGGTTAAAAGTCTGACACTCCACCATCCCAGCTGAGCTATTTTGGTATGGACAGGAGTTGTCATTGTGTACATGGTTGTTTGAATAACTGATCTCCATCGCTCGGTATAAATGTAGAACAGCCTGAAAAGGGACTTGAACCCTGGTCAGGGTTAAAAGTCTGACACTCCACCATCCCAGCTGAGCTATTTCGGTATGGACAGGAGTTGTCATTGTGTACATGGTTGTTTGAATAACTGATCTCCATCGCTCAGTATAAATGTAGAACAGCCTGAAAAGGGACTTGAACCCTGGTCAGGGTTAAAGGTCTGACGCTCCACCGTCTGTGCTACCCAGGCTCGCATGCCAGAATTTGCCACTTCACACATGTGGCATTACTCTCAGTTGAAGAAAGGTTATGCATTCGTGTAAGACTTGCAAGGCAAAGTTAAGGCCAAGCATAGTGAAGCAGAAAGCCAGTATTGAACCAGCAACTTTTCAGACAAACCTGAGAAGCTTCTTCTCATCCTAGAAGACTTCGTTACTACTTCCATGGTTGTTACTGCCTGCATCTACTCATATTTTCCAACTGACCAAGCATAGTGAAGCCCAGTTATGCAGAAAGCCAGGATTGAGCCAGGGACTTTTCAGAGAAACCTGAGAAGTTTCTTCTCATCCTAGAAGACTTCATTAGTACTTCCATGGTTGTTTCTACCTACAACTACTCATATTTTTCAACTGACCTTAGTATAAACATGGATTTGCCTGAACAGGGACTTGAACCCTGGACCCTCAGATTAAAAGTCTGATGCTCTACCGTCTGAGCTATCCAGGCTCTACTGCTTCACTTTTTCTTTTATTCACTGCAAACTTAATCTCAGTTGAAGCCAGGTTATGCATTTATGTAAGACAAAAGTCTGACCGAGCAAAGGGAAACTCAGATTTGCCGAAACCCGGGATTGAACCAGGGACCTTTAGATCTTCAGTCTAACGCTCTCCCAGCTGAGCTATTTCGGCGGGGACGTGAGTCGTCATTGTGTTCATGGTTGTTTGAATAACTGATCTCCATCGCTCGCTATAAATGTAGAACAGCCTGAAAAGGGACTTGAACCCTGGCCAGGGTTAAAAGTCTGACACTCCACCATCCCAGCTGAGCTATTTTGGTATGGACAGGAGTTGTCATTGTGTACATGGTGGTTTGAATAACTGATCTCCATCGCTCGGTATAAATGTAGAACAGCCTGAAAAGGGACTTGAACCCTGGTCAGGGTTAAAAGTCTGACACTCCACCATCCCAGCTGAGCTATTTCGGTATGCACAGGAGTTGTCATTGTGTACATGGTTGTTTGAATAACTGATCTCCATCGCTCAGTATAAATGTAGAACAGCCTGAAAAGGGACTTGAACCCTGGTCAGGGTTAAAGGTCTGACGCTCCACCGTCTGTGCTACCCAGGCTCGCATGCCAGAATTTGCCACTTCACACATGTGGCATTACTCTCAGTTGAAGAAAGGTTATGCATTCGTGTAAGACTTGCAAGGCAAAGTTAAGGCCAAGCATAGTGAAGCAGAAAGCCAGTATTGAACCAGCAACTTTTCAGACAAACCTGAGAAGCTTCTTCTCATCCGAGAAGACTTCGTTACTACTTCCATGGTTGTTACTGCCTGCATCTACTCATATTTTCCAACTGACCAAGCATCGTGAAGCCCAGTTATGCAGAAAGCCAGGATTGAGCCAGGGACTTTTCAGAGAAACCTGAGAAGTTTCTTCTCATCCTAGAAGACTTCATTAGTACTTCCATGGTTGTTTCTACCTACAACTACTCATATTTTTCAACTGACCTTAGTATAAACATGGATTTGCCTGAACAGGGACTTGAACCCTGGACCCTCAGATTAAAAGTCTGATGCTCTACCGTCTGAGCTATCCAGGCTCTACTGCTTCACTTTTTCTTTTATTCACTGCAAACTTAATCTCAGTTGAAGCCAGGTTATGCATTTATGTAAGACAAAAGTCTGACCGAGCAAAGGGAAACTCAGATTTGCCGAAACCCGGGATTGAACCAGGGACCTTTAGATCTTCAGTCTAACGCTCTCCCAGCTGAGCTATTTCGGCGGGGACGTGAGTCGTCATTGTGTTCATGGTTGTTTGAATAACTGATCTCCATCGCTCGCTATAAATGTAGAACAGCCTGAAAAGGGACTTGAACCCTGGCCAGGGTTAAAAGTCTGACACTCCACCATCCCAGCTGAGCTATTTTGGTATGGACAGGAGTTGTCATTGTGTACATGGTGGTTTGAATAACTGATCTCCATCGCTCGGTATAAATGTAGAACAGCCTGAAAAGGGACTTGAACCCTGGTCAGGGTTAAAGGTCTGACGCTCCACCGTCTGTGCTACCCAGGCTCGCATGCCAGAATTTGCCACTTCACACATGTGGCATTACTCTCAGTTGGCAAAGGGAAACTCAGATTTGCCGAAACCCAGGATTGAACCAGGGACCTTTAGATCTTCAGTCTAACGCTCTCCCAACTCCGCAAAGGCTGGGGAACATTTGTCCGTATAAGAAGGGGGGGAAGGGGGAAGAAGGAGGGAGAAAAGGGAAGAAAATTGAGCAAGTCGCAGGTTCGAATCCAGACCAGAGATTTAATTTTTAAACTTGCTTATTTTAAAATCTGTTATTTATCTTTTCATAATGTTTTGTCATTTTTCAGGGAAATTATTAAAAACGTTGTCCAAACTACTAATATTTGTCCATTTAAAGGCATTTACTTATGCAATTATTTCCTATGGTAACTTTTGGGATTCCATTCATACCATATTGTAACTCTAAAGTTTCATTCAAACTGCAAGCAGCTTCTTGATATTATAAGGGCTTCTAGAATTCACTGTAAATGAATACAACACAATCAATTCCACAAAGAAATATATTTATTAACACAATAGTATGCCCAAAATTTCACTATTTTCTTGGCAGTCAGTAATTTCAGTCAGGTCAGTGATTATTTTCTAACTGAAAAGAAACCAGAATATAAAAACATGAATTTTAGATTCATAAAGATATTAGAAACATAAAGATATTGATATACAAGACCCACAATAAGTACATAGATAAATAGGAATAGAACAGTAATAGGATAATAATTGGAATAGAACAGTTATTAACACTAGATGGTAATAAAAATATTTATTAAAGTAAGTAAAGCTAACCCAATATTCTCATACATTGAAGCCACTCCTCTTTTGTAACCGGCTCTGTGTTTGGACAATATAACTTGCCTTTTTACTGACTGAGACTGTTTCCACGGTGCGAAACTGCCCACATTTATGACATATATTTGAGGTGACAGTCATGCCTGACAAAAACAATGGAATGGACATATTTTTAGGTATTTATATTTTCTAATACACTAAATACCAACAAAAGCAGAAGTATTTCCTCAGACATAAGTGAATAGGCAAATATTATTACTTGCATTGTGAGGATAACTCTAAACTCTGATCGATGGGCCCGGTCCAACTGCTGAAGCCCAGCATGACCCCCTGGACCTATATCTGGTGCAAATGAGGGTTTTCATGATCACATGGCATCCAAACCAGCAGCCGTTGGGCAAAGAAGCGGTCGGGTGTTGGAGCCTGGTGGTACAAGGTAGCTGGTGGTGGGGGGTGGTACCACAGGTCTCGGCGGACTTTCAATTATAGTAATAATAATAATTCATTGGATTTATATAGCGCCTTTCATGACACTCAAAGCGCTTTACAGTTCATTGTTCATTCACTCCACACTTGGTGGTGGTAAGCTACTTTCTGTAGCCACAGCTGCCCTGGGGCAGACTGACGAAAGCGAGGCTGCCAATCAGCACCATCGGCCCCTCCGACCACCTCCAACATTCATGCACACGCCACTTTCATACTAGGCAAATGTGGGTAAAGTGTCTTGCCTAAGGACACAGCGACAGTATTTTGCAACTGGCGCCCCACTGTGGCACCTGGAATTCCCAGCGGTCTCCCATCCAAGTACTAACCAGGCCCGGCCTTGCTTAGCTTCTGAGATCTGACGGGATCAGGCTTTGACAGGCAGGTATGGCCACAAACTCAGTTCCAGCTTCCCTTTTGCACCCACCATAAAAAGTGTTTCTGCCGCCCCCTTGCGGTCCTGCTGTGGGATGGTCTGTGGCCATAGTACCGGGAGGTCCGCTGGTTCTGGCTATATTGAGAAAAAAGGTATAAGAAACAAAGAAAACATTGATTGATAATGGCATGTGCATTTTTCAGCGCATCTTACCATTGTTCGTGTTGTAGAAAGAAGGAAGAGGAGGGTTTGATGAAGGTCTGATGGCAGACGAGGTCTGCGGAACAGCGGGCGGGCATGAGACTGTTACAGGGACATGTGTCTATGGAACCTGTGAAGTCTCTAAATGAAAGAATATTATTATTACGTTTTAGTGAAATAAAGTTGTATAATTATGACAATTTAATTTACATGTGCTTAATTTTCAGTTAAATAAAATGATATTATTACCTGAGGGAGTTTCCTCTGCAGACAAATTTGGCTTGACCACATGTGAGCCCCCAAATCTCTGCTTTTCAAGCTGTTAACAAGAGGGTCATTGTCAGTCAAATTTATGGGTCTAAATCCTGCACCACTGCTGCAGATATGCGTGTGTATGTGTGTGCATGTATGTATGTATGTATGTATGTATGTATGTATGTATGTATGTATGTATGTATGTATATATGTATGTATGTATGTATGTATGTATGTATGTATGTATGTATGTATATGTAATAACATGCTGCTAACAATGGATAAAGTCAGTCTGGGTCTTTTGGACTGCTCATTGCTCCTGGGGATAGATGGTGTGGGTCTTTTTGAAGGAGTAGACAGCTCACTCCTGGAGGTGGAGGGTGTGGGTTCTGCTCTCAGCTCTCTGCTCCTGGAGGTGGAGGGTGTGGGTTCTGCACTCAGCTCTCTGCTCCTGGAGGTGGTGCAGGACGAGTCTAAGCCAGGGGTGGCATCCACTTTAGGTGGTAGATGACCCTGTGATAAGTGCATGAAGATATACCAGACAAATAGTAGGCCTATTTAGGACACTAATATATTCTATATCATGTCTAATGCTGCTTCTTCTTTTTTTTTTTTTTTTTTTTTTTAAAGAAATGTAGGATAAATGATGGCACCTTATGAAATCCACATGAGCATGTGAGACGTGTGCTCCAGAGTGGTCTGTCTACCCCTACTTGAAAGCAGAGGGCACTTTTCTATCTGAAATCATAAACAAATATTATGCATATAACTAGTTTGTGTGCCAGAAGTCCATACATATACACAGTATTACGTTAAAAATGTATAATTTGTATTAAGTGAATCCTCTACTTGTTTTATCTGCACACATAACATGGAATATCACAAACAGTTCCATATTAAATGCAATAAAGTTGAATCACTCTGGTACATCTCATACCATCTTTTTTGTCTGGGAGCAGTGTGCGTATACAAGCAGGTCTATTGCTGTTTGTCTGCGACGTAATTACCAATGAATTAACGTAATCACTACGTAGTGTCTGGTAGCTATTGAAACAATTAAACTAAGCCACTGCATTGATGAAATATGTACAACCCACCTGTTTTCTCAGTACGGTGAAGTTACATCGCTATTAGCGAACTTTTGAGAGCGGCGAAGCACATGGGATTGTCAACAGTGAGCCGAAGATAGAAACACGGCAAGATGCACTACGCACATCGACTGGTTTGCAAATGATTCAGCTCACAGTTTGATTGGACTCACACCGTGGCCTGATTTGCTCTCGTGAAAGAAGATGGAGTTGCGGATCTTATTGGAAGCGCAAAGACTCACGTTGCAAACTAACAGGCGCTTGAAAGCTCGAGCTACGCACTCCATTGGACGAAAAGTACGGACTATCGGCTTTGCGGTACCGCAATTTCGGCGGGGACGTGAGTCGTCATTGTGTTCATGGTTGTTTGAATAACTGATCTCCTCCGCTCGGTATAAACGTAGAACAGCCTGAAAAGGGACTTGAACCCTGGTCAGAGTTGAAAGTCTGACACTCCACCATCCCAGAAAGCCAGGATTGATCCAGGGACTTTTCAGAGAAACCTGAGAAGTTTCTTCTCATCCTAGAAGACTTCATTAGTACTTCCATGGTTGTTTCTACCTACAACTACTCATATTTTTCAACTGACCTTAGTATAAACATAGATTTGCCTGAACAGGGACTTGAACCCTGGACCCTCAGATTAAAAGTCTGATGCTCTACCGTCTGCGCTATCCAGGCTCTACTGCTTCACTTTTTCTTTTATTCACTGCAAACTTAATCTCAGTTGAAGCCAGGTTATGCATTTATGTAAGACAAAAGTCTGACCGAGCAAAGGGAAACTCAGATTTGCCGAAACCCGGGATTGAACCAGGGACCTTTAGATCTTCAGTCTAACGCTCTCCCAGCTGAGCTATTTCGGCGGGGACGTGAGTCGTCATTGTGTTCATGGTTGTTTGAATAACTGATCTCCTCCGCTCGGTATAAACGTAGAACAGCCTGAAAAGGGACTTGAACCCTGGTCAGAGTTGAAAGTCTGACGCTCCACCAGCCCAGCTGAGCTATTTCGGTATGCACAGGAGTTGTCATTGTGTACATGGTTGTTTGAATAACTGATCTCCATCGCTCAGTATAAATGTAGAACAGCCTGAAAAGGGACTTGAACCCTGGTCAGGGTTAAAGGACTGACGCTCCACCGTCTGTGCTACCCAGGCTCGCATGCCAGAATTTGCCACTTCACACATGTGGCATTACTCTCAGTTGAAGAAAGGTTATGCATTTGTGTAAGACTTGCAAGGCAAAGTTAAGGCCAAGCATAGTGAAGCAGAAAGCCAGTATTGAACCAGCAACTTTTCAGACAAACCTGAGAAGCTTCTTCTTGTCCTAGAAGACTTCATTACTACTTCCATGGTTGTTACTGCCTGCATCTACTCATATTTTCCAACTGACCAAGCATAGTGAAGCCCAGTTATGCAGAAAGCCAGGGACTTTTCAGATAAACCTGAGAAGTTTCTTCTCATCCTAGAAGACTTCATTAGTACTTCCACGGTTGTTTCTACCTACAACTACTTATATTTTTCAACTGACCTTAGTATAAACATGGATTTGCCTGAACAGGGACTTGAACCCTGGACCCTCAGATTAAAAGTCTGATGCTCTACCGTCTGAGCTATCCAGGCTCTACTGCCTCACTTTTTCTTTTATTCACTGCAATCTTAATCTCAGTTGAAGCCAGGTTATGCATTTATGTAAGACAAAAGTCTGACCGAGCAAAGGGAAACTCAGATTTGCCGAAACCCGGGATTGAACCAGGGACCTTTAGATCTTCAGTCTAACGCTCTCCCAGCTGAGCTATTTCGGCGGGGACGTGAGTCGTCATTGTGTTCATGGTTGTTTGAATAACTGATCTCCTCCACTCGGTATAAACGTAGAACAGCCTGAAAAGGGACTTGAACCCTGGTCAGAGTTGAAAGTCTGACGCTCCACCATCCCAGCTGAGCTGTTTCGGCATGCACAGGAGTTGTCATTGTGTACATGGTTGTTTGAATAACTGATCTCCATCGCTCAGTATAAATGTAGAACAGCCTGAAAAGGGACTTGAACCCTGGTCAGGGTTAAAGGTCTGACGCTCCACCGTCTGTGCTACCCAGGCTCGCATGCCAGAATTTGCCACTTCACACATGTGGCATTACTCTCAGTTGAAGAAAGGTTATGCATTCGTGTAAGACTTGCAAGGCAAAGTTAAGGCCAAGCATAGTGAAGCAGAAAGCCAGTATTGAACAAGCAACTTCTCAGACAAACCTGAGAAGCTACTTCTCGTCCTAGAAGACTTCGTTACTACTTCCATGGTTGTTACTGCATGCATCTACTCATATTTTCCAACTGACCAAGCATCGTGAAGCCCAGTTATGCAGAAAGCCAGGATTGAGCCAGGGACTTTTCAGAGAAACCTGAGAAGTTTCTTCTCATCCTAGAAGACTTCATTAGTACTTCCATGGTTGTTTCTACCTACAACTACTCATGTTTTTCAACTGACCTTAGTATAAACATGGATTTGCCTGAACAGGGACTTGAACCCTGGACCCTCAGATTAAAAGTCTGATGCTCTACCGTCTGAGCTATCCAGGCTCTACTGCTTCACTTTTTCTTTTATTCACTGCAAACTTAATCTCAGTTGAAGCCAGGTTATGCATATATGTAAGACAAAAGTCTGACCGAGCAAAGGGAAACTCAGATTTGCCGAAACCCGGGATTGAACCAGGGACCTTTAGATCTTCAGTCTAACGCTCTCCCAGCTGAGCTATTTCGGCGGGGACAGGAGTCGTCATTGTGTTCATGGTTGTTTGAATAACTGATCTCCATCGCTCGCTATAAATGTAGAACAGCCTGAAAAGGGACTTGAACCCTGGCCAGGGTTAAAAGTCTGACACTCCACCATCCCAGCTGAGCTATTTTGGTATGGACAGGAGTTGTCATTGTGTACATGGTTGTTTGAATAACTGATCTCCATCGCTCGTTATAAATGTAGAACAGCCTGAAAAGGGACTTGAACCCTGGTCAGGGTTAAAAGTCTGACACTCCACCATCCCAGCTGAGCTATTTCGGCATGGACAGGAGTTGTCATTGTGTACGTGGTTGTTTGAATAACTGATCTCCATCGCTCAGTATAAATGTAGAACAGCCTGAAAAGGGACTTGAACCCTGGTCAGGGTTAAAGGTCTGACGCTCCACCGTCTGTGCTACCCAGGCTCGCATGCCAGAATTTGCCACTTCACACATGTGGCATTACTCTCAGTTGAAGAAAGGTTATGCATTCGTGTAAGACTTGCAAGGCAAAGTTAAGGCCAAGCATAGTGAAG
The DNA here is from genome assembly GCA_036785185.1 of Paratrypauchen microcephalus. NCBI lineage: Eukaryota > Metazoa > Chordata > Actinopteri > Gobiiformes > Gobiidae > Paratrypauchen > Paratrypauchen microcephalus. Next base: position 4,456,651 of record JAVJIX010000017.1, read on the forward strand.
CAGAAAGCCAGTATTGAACCAGCAACTTTTCAGACAAACCTGAGAAGCTTCTTCTCGTCCGAGAAGACTTCGTTACTACTTCCATGGTTGTTACTGCCTGCATCTACTCATATTTTCCAACTGACCAAGCATCGTGAAGCCCAGTTATGCAGAAAGCCAGGATTGAGCCAGGGACTTTTCAGAGAAACCTGAGAAGTTTCTTCTCATCCTAGAAGACTTCATTAGTACTTCTATGGTTGTTTCTACCTACAACTACTCATATTTTTCAACTGACCTTAGTATAAACATGGATTTGCCTGAACAGGGACTTGAACCCTGGACCCTCAGATTAAAAGTCTGATGCTCTACCGTCTGAGCTATCCAGGCTCTACTGCTTCACTTTTTCTTTTATTCACTGCAAACTTAATCTCAGTTGAAGCCAGGTTATGCATTTATGTAAGACAAAAGTCTGACCGAGCAAAGGGAAACTCAGATTTGCCGAAACCCGGGATTGAACCAGGGACCTTTAGATCTTCAGTCTAACGCTCTCCCAGCTGAGCTATTTCGGCGGGGACGTGAGTCGTCATTGTGTTCATGGTTGTTTGAATAACTGATCTCCTCCGCTCGGTATAGACGTAGAACAGCCTGAAAAGGGACTTGAACCCTGGTCAGAGTTGAAAGTCTGACGCTCCACCAGCCCAGCTGAGCTATTTCGGTATGCACAGGAGTTGTCATTGTGTACATGGTTGTTTGAATAACTGATCTCCATCGCTCAGTATAAATGTAGAACAGCCTGAAAAGGAACTTGAACCCTGGTCAGGGTTAAAGGTCTGACGCTCCACCGTCTGTGCTACCCAGGCTCGCATGCCAGAATTTGCCACTTCACACATGTGGCATTACTCTCAGTTGAAGAAAGGTTATGCATTCGTGTAAGACTTGCAAGGCAAAGTTAAGGCCAAGCATAGTGCAGCAGAAAGCCAGTATTGAACAAGCAACTTTTCAGACAAACCTGAGAAGCTTCTTCTCGTCCTAGAAGACTTCGTTACTACTTCCATGGTTGTTACTGCCTGCATCTACTCATATTTTCCAACTGACCAAGCATAGTGAAGCCCAGTTATGCAGAAAGCCAGGGACTTTTCAGAGAAACCTGAGAAGTTTCTTCTCATCCTAGAAGACTTCATTAGTACTTCCATGGTTGTTTCTACCTACAACTACTCATGTTTTTCAACTGACCTTAGTATAAACATGGATTTGCCTGAACAGGGACTTGAACCCTGGACCCTCAGATTAAAAGTCTGATGCTCTACCGTCTGAGCTATCCAGGCTCTACTGCTTCACTTTTTCTTTTATTCACTGCAAACTTAATCTCAGTTGAAGCCAGGTTATGCATATATGTAAGACAAAAGTCTGACCGAGCAAAGGGAAACTCAGATTTGCCGAAACCCGGGATTGAACCAGGGACCTTTAGATCTTCAGTCTAACGCTCTCCCAGCTGAGCTCAGGCTGGGGAACATTTGTCCGTATAAGAAGGGGGGTGGGGGGTAGAGGGGGGGGGAAAAAGGGAAGAAAATTGAGCAAGTCGCAGGTTCGAATCCAGACCAGAGCGAGAGCAAATGAACAGATTTCATGTTTATACTTGCTTAGTTTAAAATCAGTTATTTATCTTTTCATAATCTTTTGTTATTTTTCAGGGAAATTATTAAAAACTTTGTCCAAACTACTAATATTTGTCCATTTAAAGGCATTTTACTTATGCAATTGTTTCCTATGGTAACTTTGGGGATTCCATTCACACCATATTGTAACTCTAAAATTTCATTCAAACTGCAGGCAGCTTCTTGATATTATAAGTGCTTCTAGAATTCACTGTAAATTAATACAACATAATCAATTCCACAAAGAAATATATTTATTAACACAATAGTATGCCCAAAATTTAACATTTTCTTGGCAGTCAGTAATTTCAGTCAGATCAGTGATTATTTTCTAACTGAAAAGAAACCAGAATATAAAAACATGAATTTTAGATTCATAAAGATATTAGAAACATAAAGATATTGATATACAAGACCCACAATAAGTACACAGATATATAGGAATAGAACAGTAATAGGATAATAATAATTATAATTGGAATAGAACAGTTATTAACGCTAGATGGTAATAAAAACATTTATTAATATTTAAAGTAAGTAAAGCTAACCCAATATTCTCATACGTTGAAGCCACACCTCTTTTGTACCTGGCTCTGTGTTTGGTCAATATACCTTGCATTTTTTACTGACTGTGACTGTTTCCACGGTGCGAAACTGCTCACATTTATGACATATATTTGAGGTCACAGTCATGCCTGACAAAAACAATGGAATGGACATATTTTTAGGTATTTATATTTTCTAATACACTAAATACCAACAAAAGCATGCAGAAGTATTTCCTCAGACATAAGCGAATAGGCAAATATTATTACTTGCATTGTGAGGATAACTCTAAACTCTGATCGATGGGCCCGGTCCAACTGCTGAAGCACAACATGACCCCCTGGATCTACATCTGGTGCAAATGAGGGTTTTCGTGATCACGTGGCATCCAAACCAGCAGCCGTTGGGCAAAGAAGCAGTCTGGTGTTGGAGCCTGGTGGTACAAGGTACCTGGTGGTGGGGGGTGGTACCACAGGTCTCGGCGGACTTTCAGTTCCAGCTTCCCTTTTGCACCCACCATAAAAAGTGTTTCTGCCGCCCCCTTGCGGTCCTGCTGTGGGATGGTCTGTGGCCATAGTACCGGGAGGTCCGCTGGTTCTGGCTATATTGAGAAAAAAGGTATAACAAAATATATCAATGTTTTAACAAAAACATCGATTGATAATGGCATGTGCATTTTTCAGCGCATCTTACCATTGTTCGTGTTGTAGAAAGAAGGAAGAGGAGGGTTTGATGAAGGTCTGATGGCAGACGAGGTCTGCGGAACAGCGGGCGGGCATGAGACTGTTACAGGGACATGTGTCTATGGAACCTGTGAAGTCTCTAAATGAAAGAATATTATTATTACATTTTAGTGAAATAAAGTTGTATAATTATGACAATTTAATTTACATGTACTTAATTTTCAGTTAAATAAAATGATATTATTACCTGAGGGAGTTTCCTCTGCAGACAAATTTGGCTTGACCACGTGAGCCCCCAAATCTCTGCTTTTCAAGCTGTTAACAAAAGGGTCATTGTCAGTCAAATTTATGGGTCTAAATCCTGCACCACTGCTGCAGATATGCGTGTGTATGTGTGTGTGTATGTATGTATGTATGTATGTATGTATGTATGTATGTATGTATGTATGTATGTATGTATGCATGTATATGTAATAACATGCTGCTAACCATGGATAAAGTCAGTCTGGGTCTTTTGGACTGCTCATTGCTCCTGGGGATAGATGGTGTGGGTCTTTTTGAAGGAGTGGACAGCTCACTGCTGGAGGTGGAGGGTGTGGGTTCTGCTCTCAGCTCTCTGCTCCTGGAGGTGGAGGGTGTGGGTTCTGCTCTCAGCTCTCTGCTCCTGGAGGTGGAGGGTATGGGTTCTGCACTCAGCTCTCTGCTCCTGGAGGTGGTGCAGGACGAGTCTAAGCCAGATGTGGCATCCACTTTAGGTGGCAGATGACCCTGTGATAAGTGCATGAAGATATACCAGACAAATAGTAGGCCTATTTAGGACACTAATATATTCTATATCATGTCTTTTTTTTTTTTTTTAAGAAATGTAGGATAAATGATGGCACCTTATGAAATCCACATGAGCATGTAAGACGTGTGCTCCAGAGTGGTCTGTCTACCTCTACTTCAAAGCAGAGGGCACTTTTCTATCTGAAATCATAAACAAATATTATGCATATAACTAGTTTGTGTGCCAGAAGTCCATACATATACACAGTATTACGTTAAAAATGTATAATTTGTATTAAGTGAATCCTCTACTTGTTTTATCTGCACACAGATAACATGGAATATCACAAACAGTTCCATATTAAATGCAATAAAGTTGAATCACTCTGGTACATCTCATACCATCTTTTTTGTCTGGGAGCAGTGTGCGTATACAAGCAGGTCTATTGCTGTTTGTCTGCGACGTAATTACCAATGAATTAACGTAATCACTCCCTATTGTCTGGTAGCTATTGAAACAATTAAACTAAGCCACTGCATTGATGAAATATGTACAACCCACCTGTTTTCTCAGTACGGTGAAGTTACGGCGCTATTAGCGAACTTTTGAGAGCGGCGAAGCACATGGGATTGTTGTCAACAGTGAGCCGAAGATAGAAAGACGGCAAGATGCACTACGCACATCGATTGGCTTGCAAATGATTCAGCTCACAGTTTGATTGGACTGACGCCGTGGCCTGATTTGCTCTCGTGAAAGAAGATGGAGTTGCGGATCTTATTGGAAGCGCAAAGACTCACGTTGCAAGCTAACAGGCGCTTGAAAGCTCGAGCTACGCACTCCATTGGACGAAAAGTACGGACTATCGGCTTTGCGGTACCGCAATTTCGGCGTGGACAGGAGTAGTCATTGTGTTCATGGTTGTTTGAATAACTGATCTCCATCGCTCGTTATAAATGTAGAACAGCCTGAAAAGGGACTTGAACCCTGGTCAGGGTTAAAGGTCTGACGCTCCACCGTCTGTGCTACCCAGGCTCGCATGTCAGAATTTGCCACTTCACACATGTGGCATTACTCTCAGTTGAAGAAAGGTTATGCATTCGTGTAAGACTTGCAAGGCAAAGTTAAGGCCAAGCATAGTGAAGCAGAAAGCCAGTATTGAACAAGCAACTCTTCAGACAAACCTGAGAAGCATTTTCTCGTCCTAGAAGACTTCGTTACTACTTCCATGGTTGTTACTGCCTGCATCTACTCATATTTTCCAACTGACCAAGCATCGTGAAGCCCAGTTATGCAGAAAGCCAGGATTGAGCCAGGGACTTTTCAGAGAAACCTGATTAGTTTCTTCTCATCCTAGAAGACTTCATTAGTACTTCCATGGTTGTTTCTACCTACAACTACTCATATTTTTCAACTGACCTTAGTATAAACATGGATTTGCCTGAACAGGGACTTGAACCCTGGACCCTCAGATTAAAAGTCTGATGCTCTACCGTCTGAGCTATCCAGGCTCTACTTCCTCACTTTTTCTTTTATTCACCGCAAACTTAATCTCAGTTGAAGCCAGGTTATGCATTTATGTAAGACAAAAGTCTGACCGAGCAAAGGGAAACTCAGATTTGCCAAAACCCGGGATCGAACCAGGGACCTTTAGATCTTCAGTCTAACGATCTCCCAACTGAGCTATTTCGGCGGGGACCCGAGTCGTCATTGTGTTCATGGTTGTTTGAATAACTGATCTCCTTCTCTCGGTATAAACGTAGAACAGCCTGAAAAGGGACTTGAACCCTGGTCAGAGTTGAAAGTCTGACGCTCCACCATCCCAGCTGAGCTGTTTCGGCATGCACAGGAGTTGTCATTGTGTACATGGTTGTTTGAATAACTGATCTCCATCGCTCGGTATAAATGTAGAACAGCCTGAAAAGGGACTTGAACCCTGGTCAGGGTTAAAAGTCTGACACTCCACCATCCCAGCTGAGCTATTTCGGTATGGACAGGAGTTGTCATTGTGTACATGTTTGTTTGAATAACTGATCTCCATCGCTCAGTATAAATGTAGAACAGCCTGAAAAGGGACTTGAACACTGGTCAGGGTTAAAGGTCTGACTCTCCACCGTCTGTGCTACCCAGGCTCGCATGTCAGAATTTGCCACTTCACACATGTGGCATTACTCTCAGTTGAAGAAAGGTTATGCATTCGTGTAAGACTTGCAAGGCAAAGTTAAGGCCAAGCATAGTGAAGCAGAAAGCCAGTATTGAACCAGCAACTTTTCAGACAAACCTGAGAAGCTTCTTCTCGTACTAGAAGACTTCATTACTACTTCCATGGTTGTTACTGCCTGCATCTACTCATATTTTCCGACTGACCAAGCATAGTGAAGCCCAGTTATGCAGAAAGCCAGGGACTTTTCAGACAAACCTGACTTCATTAGTACTTCCATGGTTGTTTCTACCTACAACTAATCATATTTTTCAGCTGACCTTAGTATAAACATGGACTTGCCTGAACAGGGACTTGAACCCTGGACCCTCAGATTAAAAGTCTGATGCTCTACCGTCTGAGCTATCCAGGCTCTACTGCCTGACTTTTTCTTTTATTCACGGCAAACTTAATCTCAGTTGAAGCCAGGTTATGCATTTATGCAAGACAAAAGTCTGACCGAGCAAAGGGAAACTCAGATTTGCCGAAACCCGGGATTGAACCAGGGACCTTTAGATCTTCAGTCTAACGCTCTCCCAGCTGAGCTATTTCGGCTGGGACAGGAGTTGTCATTGTGTTCATGGTTGTTTGAATAACTGATCTGCTTCTCTCGGCATAAACGTAGAACAGCCTGAAAAGGGACTTGAACCCTGGTCAGAGTTGAAAGTCTGATGCTCCACCATCCCAGCTGAGATGTTTCGGCATGCACAGGAGTTGTCATTGTGTACATGGTTGTTTGAATAACTGACCTCCATCGCTCGCTATAAATGTAGAACAGCCTGAAAAGGGACTTGAACCCTGGTCAGGGTTAAAAGTCTGACACTCCACCATCCCAGCTGAGCTATTTTGGTATGGACAGGAGTTGTCATTGTGTACATGGTTGTTTGAATAACTGATCTCCATCGCTCAGTATAAATGTAGAACAGCCTGAAAAGGGACTTGAACACTGGTCAGGGTTAAAGGTCTGACGCTCCACCGTCTGTGCTACCCAGGCTCGCATGCCAGAATTTGCCACTTCACACATGTGGCATTACTCTCAGTTGAAGAAAGGTTATGCATTCATGTAAGACTCGCAAGGCAAAGTTAAGGCCAAGCATAGTGAAGCAGAAATCCAGTATTGAACCAGCAACTTTTCAGACAAACCTGAGAAGCTTCTTCTCGTCCTAGAAGACTTCGTTACTACTTCCATGGTTGTTACTGCCTGCATCTACTCATATTTTCCAACTGACCAAGCATAGTGAAGCCCAGTTATGCAGAAAGCCAGGATTGAGCCAGGGACTTTTCAGACACACCTGAGAAGTTTCTTCTCATCCTAGAAGACTTCATTAGTACGTCCATGGTTGTTTCTACCTACAACTACTCATATTTTTCAACTGACCTTAGTATAACCATGGATTTGCCTGAACAGGGACTTGAACCCTGGACCCTCAGATTAAAAGTCTGATGCTCTACCGTCTGAGCTATACAGGCTCTACTGACTGACTTTTTCTTTTATTCACTGCAAACTTAATCTCAGTTGAAGCCAGGTTATGCATTTTTGCAAGACAAAAGTCTGACCGAGCAAAGGGAAACTCAGATTTGCCGAAACCCGGGATTGAACCAGGGACCTTTAGATCTTCAGTCTAACACTCTCCCAGCTGAGCTATTTCGGCGTGGACAGGACTCCTCATTGTGTTCATGGTTGTTTGAATAACTGATCTCCATCGCTCGTTATAAATGTAGAACAGCCTGAAAAGGGACTTGAACCCTGGTCAGGGTTAAAAGTCTGACACTCCACCATCCCAGCTGAGCTATTTCAGTATGGACAGGAGTTGTCATTGTGTACATGGTTGTTTGAATAATTGATCTCCATCGCTCAGTATAAATGTAGAACAGCCTGAAAAGGGACTTGAACCCTGGTCAGGGTTAAAGGTCTGACGCTCCACTGTCTGTGCTACCCAGGCTCGCATGCCAGAATTTGCCACTTCACACATGTGGCATTACTCTCAGTTGAAGAAAGGTTATGCATTCGTGTAAGACTTGCAAGGCAAAGTTAAGGCCAAGCATAGTGAAGCAGAAAGCCAGTATTGAACCAGCAACTTTTCAGACAAACCTGAGAAGCTTCTTCTCGTCCTAGAAGACTTCGTTACTACTTCCATGGTTGTTACTGCCTGCATCTACTCATATTTTCCAACTGACCAAGCATCGTGAAGCCCAGTTACGCAGAAAGCCAGGATTGAGCCAGGGACTTTTCAGAGAAACCTGAGAAGTTTCTTCTCATCCTAGAAGACTTCATTAGTACTTCCAGGGTTGTTTCTACCTACAACTACTCATATTTTTCAACTGACCTAAGTATAAACATGGATTTGCCTGAACAGGGACTTGAACCCTGGACCCTCAGATTAAAAGTCTGATGCTCTACCGTCTGAGCTATACAGGCTCTACTGCCTCACTTTTTCTTTTATTCACTGCAAACTTAATCTCAGTTGAAGCCAGGTTATGCATTTATGTAAGACAAAAGTCTGACTGAGCAAAGGGAAACTCAGATTTGCCAAAACCCGGGATTGAACCAGGGACCTTTAGATCTTCAGTCTAACGCTCTCCCAACTGAGCTATTTCGGCGGGGACGCGAGTCGTCATTGTGTTCATGGTTGTTTGAATAACTGATCTCCTTCGTTCGGTATAAACGTAGAACAGCCTGAAAAGGGACTTGAACCCTGGTCAGAGTTGAAAGTCTGACGCTCCACAATCCCAGCTGAGCTGTTTCGGCATGCACAGGAGTTGTCATTGTGTACATGGTTGTTTGAATAACTGATCTCCATCGCTCGGTATAAATGTAGAACAGCCTGAAAAGGGACTTGAACCCTGGTCAGGGTTAAAAGTCTGACACTCCACCATCCCAGCTGAGCTATTTCGGTATGGACAGGAGTTGTCATTGTGTACATGGTTGTTTGAATAACTGATCTCCATCGCTCGGTATAAATGTAGAACAGCCTGAAAAGGGACTTGAACCCTGGTCAGGGTTAAAGGTCTGACTCTCCACCGTCTGTGCTACCCAGGCTCGCATGCCAGAATTTGCCACTTCACACATGTGGCATTACTCTCAGTTGAAGAAAGGTTATGCATTCGTGTAAGACTTGCAAGGCAAAGTTAAGGCCAAGCATCATGAAACAGAAAGCCAGTATTGAACCAGCAACTTTTCAGACAAACCTGTGAAGCTTCTTCTCGTACTAGAACACTTCATTACTACTTCCATGGTTGTTACTGCCTGCATCTACACATATTTTCCAACTGACCAAGCATAGTGAAGCCCAGTTATGCAGAAAGACAGGATTGAGCCAGGGACTTTTCAGACAAACCTGAGAAGTTTCTTCTCATCCTAGAAGACTTCGTTACTACTTCCATGGTTGTTACTGCCTGCATCTACTCATATTTTCCAATTGACCAAGCATAGTGAAGCCCAGTTATGCAGAAAGCCAGGATTGCGCCAGGGACTTTTCATGTTAAAAATTGTCAAATCTTTTTATAGCGCTTTTCTACCTTCAAGGCACCCAAAGCACTTTACAACAAGGAACCACTGGTGGGTTAAGTGTCTTGCCCAAGGACACAATAGCAGCATTCATCTGTGGGAGCTGGAATTATACCTGCCAACCTGTGGGTCAGACTACTCAACCACTGATGTTTCTTATGTCAAGAGCAGGATTTGAACAGCCAACCTTTGGATCCGTGGACAAACACGCTACCAACTGAGCTACTGCCACCCTGAGAAGTTTCTTCTGATCTCCATCGCTGGGTATAAATGTAGAACAGCCTGAACAGGGACTTGAACCCTGGTCAGGGTTAAAAGTCTGATGCTCCACCGTCTGAGCTATCCAGGCTCTACTGCCTGACTTTTTCTTTTATCCACTAAAAACTTTATCTCAGTTGAAGCCAGGTTATGCATTTGTGTAAGACTTGTAAGGCAAAATTCTGACCAAGCAAAGCTGAGATTTGCCAAAATCCAGGATTGAACCAGGGGCTTACAGTCTAACACTCTCCCAGCTGAGCTATTTCAGCATGGACAGGAGCTGTCATTGTGTACATGGTTGTTTGAATAACTGATCTCCATCTCGGTATAAATGTAGAGCAGCCTGAAAAGAGACTTGAACCTTGGTCAGGGTTAAAAGTCTGACCCTACACCGTCCCAGCTGAGCTATTTCAGCATGTACAACAGCTGTCATTGTGTACATGGTTGTTTGAATAACCGACCCCGAACAGCCTCAACAGGGACTTGAACTCCTGAAGCCTGCAGTAATTGTGTATGACATGGTTGTCTGAATACATTTTCGGCTGAATCACTGATATCCAAACTCAAACTGAAAGAATGATGCTCTACCGACTAAACTATCCTATACAATTTGAAAAGTAGATGCTGTCTGTTCTTGCTTTTATGAACGATTACATTTATGAATGTATTATGCTTTGTAATTCTTTCAGAAAAGCCTGAGGTTTCTTCTCATCATAGAAGAGCTCATTACTACTTCCATGGTTGTTACTTCCTGCATCTACTTCTATTTTCCAACTGATCTTGGTTCCTTGGTATAGAATCTCTTGAACAGGGACTTGAACCCTGGACACTCCGATAGTCTGATACTCTGCCAACTGAGTTTTCCAGGTTCATATGCTTGATATGCTTTTATCCATTGTAAACTTGTGGCACTAATGAACACCTGAATGATTAAGAGTGATTGGGAGAAGGTACTGTGATCAGATGAGAGCAGAATCAAGCTGGTTTGGCATTAACTCAAGTCACCTCACCTCACCGTGTTTGGAGTTGGAATGACAACTCTACAGAAATGCTGCCTATGACCCCTAGCACACTTTGGGGGTATTTTTCTGCCAAGACAACTTCACTGTGTCAACAAGAGGATGGACGGAGCCATCAAAATCCTGTGTGACAACCTCCTTCCCTCTGCCAGGAAACTGAAAATGGGTCATGGATGGGTGTTCCAACACGGCAATGACCCAAAACATACAGCCAAGGCAACGGAGGAGTGGCTCAAGAAGAAGCACATTCAGGTCATGGAGTGGCCCAGCCAGTCTCCGGACCTTAACCCTACAGAACTGAAGCGAAGCGACAGTCTCAATGATTTAGAGATGATCTGCAAACAAGAGTGGAACAAAATTCCTTCTGATATGTGCGCAAACCTGGACATCAACTACAAGAACTGCCTGACCTCTGTGCTACAAACAAGAGTTTTGCCACATAGTATAATTTGTTTTTTGGCTAGAGGTTTCAAATCCTTTTTTTTTCCACTCAGTGAAATGTAAATCAGTTTATATATTTTCTGGATTTTCTTTATGATATTCTATCTCTCACTGTTAAAATAAACCTGCCATTTAAATTATAGACTGTTCATTTGTTTGTCAGTGGGCAAACCTACAAAATCAGTAGGGGATCAAATACTTATTTCCTCCTCTGTATGTTTCTACTTCATGTTTTATATTTACTATTTTTATTCGCTGTTTCATGTTGCACTATAATGCCAAAGCAAGTTCCTAGTTTGTGAATTCTGTTCAGTGACAATGGCAGTAAAAGTCATTGTGATTCTGAGGCCCTGAGGGAGCTGCTGTGGTTCCTTCGCTCACTGGAGTGAATGGTTGTTTTTTTAAGATCATTTCGATGCCTCTTACAGTTTGTGAAAGAAACCATCACATTTTAATGAAGGATCCCATTATTTGTGCAAAAGCGTGCAGTCTTGTTTGTGACCTTTCACTGATGTTCTGACAGCTCTGGTATTTTCAGCATGTCGTTAGAAGAGAAATACATCTGCTTGATTTGTAAGAGCTGTTTTTTTTTACATTGTTCTATTGTTGTGCTCGAGAGAGAGCATTCGGTTCATCCATCCAACTCCTCCTGACCTGGTCTGACCTGTGCCAATGGATCATTTCAAGTTTTAAAACAAAACCTTTCTATATTTTGGAACAGAAGCAACTGGCAAAAGTGCAGAAGAACATAATGTGATTCCAGTGGAGAGACTTGGTTCAGCTTCAGAATAAATCAGGATGGTTTTGATGACGAAATGATGAAAGTGTGAGTGCTGTGAGGGGTACAGACATTTAGGCTGCGTCCCATTCCACTTACCCCTTCGTCTTACCCCTACCCCTTGGGTTTGTGCGCTCATGTGAGGGCAAGGGGTGTCCTGATTCTAATTTTGATCAAGGGCTCGGGCCACGACCTCGGGCTACATACCCCTTGAAACGAAGTAAGCTCTCGACCAGACTTGAAACGAAGGGGTATGCCTACAAGCTCAGGCAGGTTTTGGGATCAGGATGGCAGCGTCACATCGACCAGCCAAGGAGTCTCATAAATGTATTTTCAGCAGTTGTAATTATCGATTAACAGTTTAGCAGGTTTACAATTATGGCGCTTATGTTCTACATTACTTTTAGTGAACTGTTGGTGCGGTTTTAATTGTAGGGATATCTGTTTCGCCGACGTTATCGTTTTCATCGAACTTTCATGCATAAACAAGCTAGTTTTTTTGTCACGCTGAGGTACCCGATAATCCTTGACATTTGCTTACGTTTTTTTGCGTTAAATGTTGTCGCCTCTGTAGACGTAGCAGCTCAGGTAGAGACAACGGTAATCGAGTGGTGTCCCATTTCTTAGGGGAACATTCGCACCTCGAGCCCTCTCAGCTCATTATCGAGGGGTAAAACAAAGACGTAGATAATGGGGCGCAGCCTTACAAAACATCTGACATTATGCGTTTATTTAATAGGTGATTAGTGTACACTTCGCATTTGTTTTTTAGGCTTTACTGTAAAATTGTAGCAACTGTGTTTCATGCTGAAATATAATTTGCACCAGACCAGAAATTTGTTTTTGCACTCAATTTTTTAAAACAAAAGAACACTAACTGACTCTTCCGCTCTGGTAATTAAAAAGTGTAGCTCTGCGGACAGATTCTAACCTTAACCCTAGCCACAGCCTGCTTGTCATAAACTTGACTTGTCCCCAGATAAACATCAGATACAGAACAGCTTTTACTGAAAACAAATGTAACGCTGATTTATTCTCAATTATAAAAACATTTACAGCTCTGGAAAAAAAAAAGGTATAAATGTAAAATGATCAGTTTTTCTGATTTTACTACTTATAGGTATGTGTTTGGGCAAAAGGAACATTTTTGTTTGAGTCTATAAACTACTGACAACATTTTCCCCAAATTCCAAATAAAAATATTTGCAGAAAATTACAAATGGTCAAAATAACAAAAAAGATGATTCAGACCTCAAACAATGCAAAGAAACAAGATCAAATTCATTTTAAATCAACATAATACTAATGTTTACACTTAAGAAGAGTTCAGAAATCAATATTTGGTGCAGTAATCCTTATTTTTAATCACAGCTTTCATGTGTCTTGGCATGCTCTCCACAAGTCTTTCACATTGTTCTTGGGTGACTTTATTCCACTCCTGGTGCAAGAACTGAAGTAGCTCAGCTTTGTGTTTGTGTTGGAATTCAACAGACGCTGGAATGGAATGGCTGTAATACATATGTAGAGATGCTGATTTCAGAAAAAAAAATGTAGTCGTCTCTTATTTTATTGCAGGGCTGTATGTAATAATTTGGTGTTTTGGTTTAAGAAAATTCTCCAGTCAGAAAGCAGAATGAGCCTCACATGATTTGGGTTGCCAGTTTCAAAGCTGAAATCCAGTTGGCTTAAAACTAAAATGCCTCTCTCTGAGCTGAACGGTCTCTACCTAAACCCCAGCACCTGCAAACAGTCCTGAATCAGTGCTAGTGCAGCCTCTGTGAGTGAATTCTGGAGACATGGCCTGTGAAAATACTAAATGCATCCTGTATCTGCAGGATAAGGCTTAATTAGTTCATTTTGAGACAGGGACAGTGCACAGTATATAACATGAACAGGAGAGATGCAGTGTGCAGATTGTAGCACTAGAGCTCATTTCCACCTGTAGTTCCTGGTGCAGGTTTTTAGGTTTGATGGGGAAACCGGAGTGCCTGGAGGAAACCCACACAGACACAGGTAGAACATGCAAACTCCACACAGAAAAGCCCAGGCGACCTGGGGATCCAACCCGGAATCTTCTTGCTGTGAAGCACAAGTCACTGTTTGTTGTACCAGTAAGAGTACAGGCTGCATTTTTTTTTTTTAATCTTAATCTTGACATATTTAAGCCAATACCTGAACCTTTAAAACCTCTCATAATGAAGGATTTATGTCATAGGGATGTGATTATTGTTCCATAAAGGAGCAAGGTATGGTCAGTAGTCTGAAATCAGCAAAAAATAAATAAACTCTGCATACTGGAAGCAGATGTTTGGATTTGTCTGTCAGATAAAGAGAGCAGCCAGGACCTGCACCTCTGCTCTCTGCTGGGCAACACAGCAGCACAGTGCAATTAGCTCCCATGCATCATTCAGTTTTACAAGACAATGGAATATTAGCAAGCCACGCTAATGGACTTATCCACTCTGGTGGTGTCCTCCAGAGCACTGTTTGCTTTTTGGAGAATCTGTACAGAACACTTATTATCGAAAATTTGCTATTTGTTAGAACATCAAAAATAGACCTGGAGTATTTTTTTTTAAATATTATCTATATTTTGTTTCATTCACACTGGTTTTAAGACTTCTCAGCAAAAGTGTATCTCTGAGCCCCAGAATATATGTGACATGAATTTACCCAGAATTGTTGTGTCACAGGTAGAAACTCTGCAAAGCCACTGCAAAGTATTTCTGCGTTCATTACAACTGCACCTTCAACACATCAGGGCATGTTCCTCATTAGCCAAGATGGGGTTTTCCCCCATTGTAATTTCCTGTACTGCCAGGAGATGGCACCCTATACCACATTCCATTATAGAATAAATTATAGAATAATATCTGGTTTTACACATCGTCATTATTTAAGGTTCCAGCCCTGTGGCCAATCCTGAATCCGTGCTAGTGCAGCTTCTGCAGCTCTGTGAATGAATTCTGGAGGTTCTGAGCTTCACATGAGACATTGGCCTGTCCATATACTGAGAATGAGACGCACTTGGATGTGTCTCTATTTTCAGGTTACTGAACCTGTGTTTCCTGGAGTTGTCTCTCGTGTCACCCAGGTTCATTTGTGATGGTCGTATCTTTTTTTTAAAGTAACAGCACAGACTACAGTTCCTTTAAACTTGTACAGGGTGAGCCAGCAGTGCTAACAGAAGTATTACAGTGTGGAATCATACTGTAGATCCTTATTCTCAGACTGATGAAAGTTTCATGTCCAGGGCCTCTGGTGGAGGAGCACAGTTTAAATGGAGCGTTAACAGGGCACAGGTGCTCATGGTGTCACCAGAGAAGCTGTGCTTTTGTGGAATATGTCACCTCACATTTAAACCCAACGTACAGTATGTATGTAAATGTATCGGACTCTCAGGAGGTAGCAGGTCTTCTGTATGAGTCCATGGAAATAGAAAGTTAAGACCAGATTTTGGAACAGTCTCCATGGAGACATGTAAGTGTATGGCAGTGTTTCCCAACCTTTTTTGTCTTGTGTACCCCCTGTGCCTCATCACGTATGAGTGAGGGGGTTCTTGAGGTATAACAACCTCAAGAACCCCCTCACTCATATGTGATGATAATTCTCCAAAAGTAGAATGTGGCACAACAAATCATTAAATGAAAATCATTTTATTTCATCTCCTTAATTTGATAATTTAATTCTCATGCATTTTCATTTCTTTAACTCAAATTAGAATTAAAAAAATCAAAAAAATCTCCCCCTGTGCCTGGCAGCGACACTGCCGAGTACCCCCTGCAATGTGCTTGCGTACCCCTAGGGGTACTTGTACCCCTGGTTGGGAAACACTGGTGTATGGCATACTAAATTGTCAAACAATAATTTCCATGTTTAGTGAGTGGGCTTCAAGCACCTGTAAGTTTGGCCAATGGGCTGAAGGTGTAGCTCAGTAAAAAGAGGCTCTACACTGCAGGCCTGCAGTGTGGAGTGATGTTTTGACACCACTGTAAATCTAGCAACAGCTAGCATGCTAATGTCCACTTCCTGATTATCTGACAATAAAACGCTTTATACTTTGATGGTGTTATTTTGACCTCAAGAGCCGTTCATATCTTTTATCTGCACTGGGTACGTTTGTTTAAATACACGGGGAAAGTCTGGTACAAAGACTTTCTCTCCTGGTGGAGGATTTTACATGTTTGAGCTGAAAAAGCAGACCTCCTCTTCCTCCTCTTCTTCCTCTTCCTCCTCTTCGTCTGTGGGGCTCTATCTCCTCCTCTTCCTCCTCTTCCTCTGAGGGGCTCTATCTCCTCCTCTTCCTCTGTGGGGCTCTATCTCCTCCTCTTCCTCCTCTTCCTCTGTGGGGCTCTATCTCCTCCTCTTCCTCCTCTTCATCTGTTTGGCTCTATCTCCTCCTCTTCCTCCTTTTCCTCCTCTTCATCTGTTTGGCTCTATCTCCTCCTCTTCCTCTTTGGGGCTCTATCTCCTCCTCTTCCTCCTCTTCCTCTGTGGGGCTCTATCTCCTCCTCTTCCTCCTCTTCGTCTGTGGGGCTCTATCTCCTCCTCTTCCTCCTCTTCCTCTGAGGGACTCTATCTCCTCCTCTTCCTCTGTGGGGCTCTATCTCCTCCTCTTCCTCCTCTTCCTCTGTGGGGCTCTATCTCCTCCTCTTCCTCTGTGGGGCTCTATCTCCTCCTCTTCCTCCTCTTCCTCTGTGGGACTCTATCTTCTCCTCTTCCTCCTCTTCCTCTGTGGGACTCTATCTCCTCCTCTTCCTCCTCTTTCTCTGTGGGGCTCTATCTCCTCCTCTTACTCCTCTTCCTCTGTGGGGCTCTATCTCCTCCTCTTCCTCTGTGGGGCTCTATCTCCTCCTCTTCCTCCTCTTCCTCTGTGGGACTCTATCTTCTCCTCTTCCTCTGTGGGGCTCTATCTTCTCCTCTTCCTCTGTGGGGCTCTATCTTCTCCTCTTCCTCTGTGGGACTCTATCTCCTCCTCTTCTTCTGTGGGACTCTATCTCCTCCTCTTCCTCTGTGGGACTCTATCTCCTCCTCTTCTTCTGTGGGACTCTATCTCCTCCTCTTCCTCTGTGGGACTCTATCTCCTCCTCTTCCTCTGTGGGACTCTATCTCCTCCTCTTCCTCTGTGGGGCTCTATCTCCTCCTCTTCCTCTGTGGGGCTCTATCTTCTCCTCTTCCTCTGTGGGGCTCTATCTCCTCCTCTTCCTCTGTGGGGCTCTATCTCCTCCTCTTCCTCTGTGGGGCTCTATCTCGTCATTGATCTGCTTTGGGGGATAATGAGCTTTCCTTGTTTGCTGCTAATTACACTTGCACTGATGTGCTCTGATGAGAGCCACAGCAGGTTTAACAAAAGCTCCTTCTCTAAAGTGTAAAAAAAGCACCCAGACCAGTTCAACTTTTGTAGTTTTGTTTTGACTAATTTGACCTATATCACTTTTGGGAGCATTAAGCCATGTTCTAATGCTGTTCCCTCCTCAAAAACAGACCTGGAGTTGTGTTTTGTTTCATTCACATGTTTGAGTAACCCTGCATTATTAATCTGTCTACATCTCCAAATCTCTGCTCTGTTCCACCTTGTGATGTCATTATTGGTAGTCTTCAAGTTAACAGCTCCTCTTTTGTTCAGTTAAGGCAATTCTATGGCTGAAATTATCCAAATGATTTTAGTGAAGGTGTGTGGAGTTTAAAAACACAGTGGAGCATTTCCTGTATTACCACGTGACATCACAAGGTGAAAGGACCTATTTAAAAACATAATTTCTCATGTGAATCCAGATAAGTTTGCTATTTGCATATTCTCAATTATAAATGGTTTAATAGATAAGGCAGTCTACTTGTTTTTTGTTTTTTTAAAAGCCACATCATGTAACTTTTTAGCCAAAAATTTTTTCAGACTAAGTGATGCGGTCGCTGTACCGGACTGTTGTGGTGAAGAGGGAGCTGAGCCGAAAGACAAAGCTCTCGATTTACCGTCAATCTACGTTCCTCCCCTCACCTATGGTCATGAGCTTTGGGTAATGACCGCAAGGACAAGATCGCGGATACAAGCGGCCAAAATGAGTTTTCCCCAGAGTGGCTGGACGCTCCCTTAGAGATAGGGTGAGGAGCTCAGTCACACGGGAGGAGCTCGGAGTAGAGCCACTGTTTCTCCATGTCGAGAGGAGCAGCTGAGGTGGCTCGGGCGTCTCTCCTGGACGCTTCCTCCTGGTTCCAGGGGGAGGCCTCGGGGAAGACCCAGGACACGCTGGAGGGACTATGTCTCTCGGCTGGCCTGGGAACACCTTGGGGCCTTCCCGGAGGAGCTGGAGGAAGTGTCCGGGGTGAAGGAAGTCTGCGAGTCCCTGCTTAGACTGTTGCCCCCACGACCCAGCCCTGGATAAGAGGAAGAAAATAGATGGATGGTGTCTTGCATAATGCCCCTCTTCTGTCAGGTTATTCTCTCTGCTGCAGCTCGGGGTCAGGGCAGCAGGGTTGGAGAGAAATTATTATTATTATTACATTTTTTTTTTCATCCATACTTCAAATGTAAGCTCATTCTCTCGTTCCCTCTGCTGCACAGATGAATGTGGATGAAGGGCTGTTGTCCCAGTCTCCACCAGCAGAGGGCAGCATGTGTCCACATCTGCTGCACCGTCTTCAGCGTGAGACCTGCAGGAAAACTGTATTTTATTAAACATTACCATCATATTTTTAGAAACATTTATTTTTACGTCATATTTCTCAACATACACATGATTTTTACAGAAATTACAGTAATTTAAAGGAACGGTATGTTTGATTTGATTTTAAATTTCATAAATATGACCAAACTGTGTCCCCAGATGTGAGATAAACATATTCAAATCAAATACAGCTTTCACTGATAAGAGTTGTAAAGCTGATTTATTCTTAATTACAAAAGCATTGGTCATGATGTCTCATATATTTATGTTATATTTTGGTGTTTTCATTCTCCAGATCCAATCAAAAAGAGTCTCTCATTTGTGTTGCCAGTTTCAAAGCTGAAATCCAGTTGGTTTAAACCTAAAATGCTTCTGTCTGATCTGAACGGTCTCTACCTAAACCCCAGCAGTCAGTGTCAGTGCAGCCTCCTCATCTTGCTTAGTTCTGGGTTGAGTTTGATCATGACAGATGGTGTGATTTGGACATGAGGGACACTTTCATGTGCTCTGGCCTTTACTGTGAAAGGAGTTCATTCATGGAATAGTCTTGACAAAGAAATCAAAGGATCAAGTACAATATGACATTTAAAAAATACATAAAGTGTAATTTGTATGTATGAAAAAGGAAACTAAGCTGTTGCGCATAAAAGTGAAGCTTTCTGTTTACAATTGATTAATAATTGCGTTTGAAATAGAATGTAATAATGGAATTTTTTAGTCACTATCGGTGTTATTAGCCGTATCTCAATTCTCAGAGTGCACAGTTCAGAGCGTGGTTTTAAGGGTACTCAGACTGCAGTCAAGACTGTGCATACTTGCACAGCCCTGAGTGCAGTCCGCAGACCACATGGGCGTCGGCGAAATGCGACAGGTCTCGCAACTACCAGATGCAGCCGCCGACTCCATTTTCTCCCGTAGAAGAAGTAGTGCGCGGTGAATGCTGGGATATATGACTGCGCGAAGTGTGCGTTTTCATGCAGTTGGTGCACGCCCCGATTTCCATGGAAACGACTGTGGTCTTCAGACCGCATGTTAACTGTGCATGGGACAAAAAAGAAATGTGACAGCAGTCGTCGCGCTGGATGTCGTCGTACATGCCCTTAAAACCACACTCCAAACTGTGCACTCTGAGAATTGAGACACTTCTAAGCTGTTTTCCAATTCAGAGAGTGCACGGTTTGGAGCGTGCTTGGTGGGGGATATGCGTCATATCCGGCGTGACAACTGCTGTTCCATTTCGTTTTTGTCCCATGGACAGCTAAGACGCGGTCCGAACAGCGCAGTCGTTTCCATGGAAATCGGGGCGTGGACCAAGCGTGCAAACATGCACACTTCGCACACTCAAAAGCCCCAGCACATGACTACAAAGATGGACTGGCCAGCAACATCGCCATGTGACAGTTGCGACTTCACTATCAAATGTGTGTACTGGTTCACCTCACCTACAACTATGCTACATGAAACTCTTCATAAACTACGCTAAACATGTGTGACGGTAGCTGTAACGGCATATTTCACGGCACCTGTATTACCGTTCACATGCTTTTTCCCCTACACTTCTACATTTCCTTTGCTGTTGTAATGCTGGATATTCTACAGTATAACCATGTCCCAATTCAAAGTATTACAAGTAGTAATAGAATAATATTTTTGTCTTTAGGGAACAAGGAGCAGACCATCCGGCTCATTGAGCTGAGGCGGGACCTGTTCCATTTTGCAGCCGGCCATGGGGTCCACCGACTGCACTCAGGGCTGAGCGAGTATGCACCGTCTCGACTGCAGGCTGAGACCACGCTCCGAACCGTGCACTCGCTGAATTGCGAAACGGCTACAGTGTATTGTTTGGAAAAGGGAAGAGGGGCAGATTGTCACACCCCTGCCTGTGACTGGAGTCTGGGCGGAGTCTGCTGGGTGCACCTGCACGCCATCTGCAATCAGTGTGCCAGCTCTGCTGCCAGACTGCCAGATTGTTGAGTCTACTAGATGGTGATTTTGCTCTCGGATGTATTCTTTTGATTCCTGCTTCACAATCATTTTTACTTTCTACCTCTTTTGTTCCTAGAACCCGTGTCCAGTACTCCAGTATTCCGGCTGCCGGCTCCTCCCCTACAAACCACAGTCTATTTTTTCTGAGCCAATAAATCTTGGTTACTTTTTGCATTTTTTTGCCGTGAGTCTATTATTTGGGTCCACACCCACGTAGCAAACACAGATAACATAAGATTACTCTGTAAAGTTATCACACTGTTGATGTCTTTTTATACTTTATGAATGAAATAAACAATAAGATTTGTATTGTCTAGGGTGACAAGTTTAGGGGGGGGGGGGACACCTGGATTATGAGAGAAAAAAAAATGGCAATGTTTGTTTTTTGTAACTGGTGATTTCTGTTTGTGTTTGAATTTAATATTGCAAATGGGTGATATTATGTGTATCAGGTGTTTGGGTCCTCCCCAGGGGAATTATGGACAAATTGTGTAATTCACTGTTGTGAATTACACATTACTTTTACATTACTTTTAGTGAACTGTTGTTGGGATTTTAATTGTAGTGATGTCTGTTTAGCCCACGTTATCGTTTTCATCGAACTTTCATGCATAAACAAGCTTGTTTTTTGTCGAGCTGAGGTTCCCAGTAATCCTTGACATTTGTTTACGTTTGTTTGCGTCAGTTGTTGTCGCCTCTGTAGACGTAGCAGCTCAGGTAGAGGCAAGGGATGATGACGCAAACGGTAATCGAGTGGCGTCCCATTTCTTAGAGGAAAGTTCGTACCCTGAGCCCTCTCACCTCGGTATCGAGGGGCAAGACAAAGACATAGATAAAGGGGAAGGGGTAAGTAATGGGACGCATCCTAAGGTTGCACAAAAGAATAGGAAATCTGATTCTAATTGATATTGAAACTAGTATCAAAACTAGATACTCATTTGCGCAGGTATCAGTACTAAAAACTGAACTTTCCTTAACCTTTAGAACGATCTTGAGCTGTATCAGATCAAATATAAGAGCACATAGACGAGTATACGCCCATGGACCACTATGAAACCTACAGGACCACCATCCAGGAGGGATTCCACAGATATAAGACCACATGGGAATAAAAAAGAAAGTCACATTCACGTTTTATCAGAATCAGGGGCCGTTTAGACGAGGACGATTGCGACTGAAAACGACAAAATATTGTATCGGAAGTGTCTTTCGTTTACACGGCGGCGGCGCCATCGGGCTCTGAAACCGCAAAAATCTGAAGACTCTTTCCAGAGTGTGGAGTTCTGAAGACGGCCCGGGTCGCGTCTCCGTCTAAACGGCAAGAAGCGCAAAACATGTTCACGCCGCATACACCTGACTGGATGCGCCGTAAAAACAATAATACGTCGCAGGTGACAGAGGCGAGTTTGGACATAGTTCACCGGGCACCTGTATTACCAGTCAGTGGTGGGACAATTTTGATTTATTGGTTTAGTTGATGACAGTGCTTGGGTGGAAAACTTCAGAAGGACTAAACAAGCTCTTGTTGGCACTTCTGGGCAGTTCTGCGCACTTCTGTGCTGGCATATTGTGAACTAAAGTCATAACTGATGCTGGGTTAGCGTTGGCTCTTTGGGCATTATTCTGCGCAGTTATCTGGCATATTGTGGAAACACACACACACACACAGCTCTGATAAAACTGCAGGCATATTCCCATACTTTCCTCTGTCCAAGGTTTCTCATAGTGCTTTAGCACTTTAGCAGTTTAAGTTGCGTTACCACCGACTACCGAGGTGCTCTTCTTGTGCATTTTATGCTGTGTGGCTCTGTGCTGGTTGACATGACTGAGATACGCATTACGTGCCTGTGCGTGTATAATGTAGCCTATAGGCTATGCATTATGTTTGACCAAACATTTCGGTGACACCCTCTTGCGATTGTGGCGTCACATCGACCGCCAAGGAGTTCATAAATGCGTTCTGCGGTTTATGCTCTTGTTGCATTAAGCGAAGAGCTCTGACCCTACATCGAGGGCGAAACAACCGTGATGAGAGCCCCTGTGGTGTCCTGAAAAAGGTAGCTCTGACATTATATTAGCGGCCTGGCATGCATATTCAATCGAATTCGCCCAATTTTGCGTCTTTGTATAAACAAACATTTCCTGTTGAGAACGATCTCGAACTGAATCAGAGAAAGTATAAGAGCACATAGATGAAGTACGAGACGCCACTTTTGCGTCTTCTGTTTTGATCGTCGCCGTATAAACGTAGCCTCAGTATCAGGTATCGAGTCTATTCCTCAGTATTGAAACTGACTGACTTAGCATCGTAACAACACTACGTCAGCATTACATTTTATCATTTTTTTAGAAGGACAGTATGACATCTAGCTATCCCAAAAGTTGGTCATTTAAAAAAAAAAAGTCATCTGCTTATTTAGTTTAGTTTATTTGATTTATTTGACAGGGACAATGTACAGGAGCATTAATCACAAAAAATGAAAAGATGTTTGTACCAGACTTTAGCTTTTGGAGCTAATTTCCATCTGCAGTCCCTGAGACAAACAACATCACAAACAATGAACATAAAGCATAAAAACAATGCAATTCAGAATATTTACAGTGCCGGTGATACATTTCATCAATTAGTAAAAAATAATTAAAACTCTTTTCCCGATACCTGTTCCCCCTTCTTTAATGCTGACACGTCTGCAGTCTTAGAAATTGTTGTTTAATTTCCAGGCAAATTTTTTAAAGCATTTGCATAATTTTAGCTCAGTTTGAAGTTTGTTCCATTCTGAGATTGTTTTAAATGAAAATGCAGATTGTCCTAATGATGTTTTCTGTTTTGGTATTGCACATTGGCCATTGATCAGATGTTAAATGGATAAACTTTTTCAGTGGTGGTGGTGCCACATTATTGATAATCTTGAATAATAACCTTAGATTGGCCAGTTTAATTGTATTATCAAAGTTGAGCATTTTATGTTTAGTTCATATCTGAGAGTGATGGTATTTCCGTGATTTCCTTAGTCCTGGTTTAATGAATTCAGGTTTAGTCCTGGTTCATTTTTTCCTGGGATCTGGAATACACACTTCTCCAATACTTTACAAAGATGTGAGTCGTGATTGACAGGTGGGTTAGCCAATCAGGGACACGTCTGTATCAAAATAAATATGGCTTCTTATGAGGAAAAAGAAAGGAAAAAACATCACAGGGAATGGAAAAAATATAGATTTTTGTAGAATCAACAAGCAAAGCACTAAATCTGTTCATCTGAGGTTGGAGAAGTTGGATTTGGTTAAAAATGATAGATGACCGATGAGTTCTTTTGTTTCACGTGTCACTGAAATAAACAAATCTGATTGGATGGCTGTGTTTGAGTCAGATCAGATCAGTCAGTTTCCGGTCTAGAATCTTGAGGGCTTATAAAGAGATTCTAAAGGTTTTATTGTGGTTTGTTTGGCTTGTGACCAGCATGAAACACCAAAGTCTATTTCTTCTGTCTTTCTTCTATCTTTCTTGTCTATCTGTCAGTGGCGGTTCTACATTGAATTACTCCCTGGACGAGACGCCCCCGAGCACCCCCCCCCCCCCCCTTCCCCCCAGTAATGAAAAAAAAAAAAAAACAAGCCCACATAAGGCCCCTCCCCCCAAGGAATGAAAAAAAAAAAAAAAAACACAACATTTACCACAAGCAGCCATGTTTAATTCTCACTATAGAGTGGTTCTCATTATCACAACTTTCAAAAAAATATAAGTTATCATAACTTAAATAACATAAATAAAAAATAATATTAAAAAACACAATGAATACAAAAAAATACAATAAACTACACATAAAAGTGGCAAAAATATACAATCAGATATATAAATAGAACAAGTAATATAAATGTGTATAAATGATGTATATAAATGATATACATTTTGATAAACACCAACTTTACTAATTAATGTTAATTTAATTTAATTAATGTTACTTTTTTTTTCAAATTCATGTTTAGTGTCGTTATTTCATTATGGTTGAGTTCGGGCGGTGAAAAGTGGTGGTTGAAAGTGGTGCGTACTGCGCATGCGAGGGCCAAAAGTGGTGGAGGAAAGTGGTGGGTAGAAGTGGCGTTGGCTCTGTGGCTCTGCAGACAGATCTTATTGTTCTCAACAGGGGCGCCTGCAGCCAGAGGGAACACCAATTTGCCAATTTCCTACACAGTGATATGATAGATTTTTTTTTTTTTCAAGCGCTCGGCACGGCGCCCTCACGAAGTTGCACCCTGGGCAATTGCCCCACTCGCCCCCCCCCAAGAACCGCTACTGCTATCTGTATTTGATTTGAAATTTAAATCTAATCTAGTCAAAACTTTTCAAATCAAGCTGAACATTCTACATTTCAATTGTAACTCATACATCATTTTGGCAGTGCATTCTTTCAGAGTTGACTTGGTTTGCTTTTGAGCTCAGAACGGCTCAGAACAGCCGGCTCAGAACAGCTCGGTCCGCCTCTCGTCTGCTTATCCATGCACACAGGCAAATCCTCTGATCACAGCACACTCTAATCCTGCTCCAAAGTTTGGACACAAGTGTCACATTCTTTCTTTTTTCTTCAGTTGTTCATTCATGTGTACATTTTCTTGTCCTCTAGGAGAAATTTGGACTAAACATTTGACCCTTAGCGTGACCAAAAGTTTGCAGTAAACCTAAAATGGCTCTCTGGGGACATATGTCAGTTCTCGGTCCTTTTTTTTTTTAGTTCCAGGTCTAATTTGAGGAGGAACTAGGGACCAGGGCCACACTTTGGGACTTACACTTTCCAGTCAAACCAGGAACTTTTCCTATGACAAGTACTTGTACAACGCTGCCTTTGTAGGACACATGTTCCGTCATTAAACACAGACAAACTTTATTGATCCACAAGAGAAAGGACATGGATGCCATACAGCTCCACAAGTACAATCCTTATTATTTAATTAACAGTAATTAATAGTGAGAAATACCTTTGTAGGTATGTGTTTGGGCAAAAGGAACATTTTTGTTTGAGTCTATAAAGTACTGACAACATTTCCCCCAAATTCCAAATAAAAATATTATCGTTTAGAGCATTTATTTGCAGAAAATGACAAATGGTCAAAATAACAAAAAAGATACATGTTTTCAATGCAAAGAAACAAGATCAAATTCATTTTAAAACAACATAATACTAATGTTTACACTTAAGAAGAGTTCAGAAGTCAATATTTGGCGCAATAACTCTTATTTTTAATCACAGCTTTCCAGACCCCCCAGGATTTCGCAGGCATTTTTTGTGAAAAATGCCTGAATTTGCAGGAGCTTTTCCAAAAAGTTGCGATGAAAGTTGCGGTGCTTTTAAGGTTTTTGTTGCGATTTTGTTGCGGGAGGAAGTGAAAGTTGCGATAAATAGTTGCGATTTTCGCTTTTTATAATTAAAATTGAATAATATTTTGAATATTGAGTTATTACTGACAAAGAATAATACAAAGACACAGAGATCACAGATATGGTCCTAAAACAACCTTACCAATATCGAAAATAAATTACTACTAGGAGGGGAACTGTTTTGCCCGGTCTTTTGCTGTTATTTTTGTGGGCAAATGGCGCCGCAGACATGTTTCTTTACCATTAGAAGCCGTGTCCCAATTCCCAGAGCGCGCGGCTCGGAGCATGGCCCGAAGGGCATGTGCGTCACACATTTCGACAGTACACCGGCGCGACGACTGCTGTCCCACTTCTTTTTTGTCCCATGCGCAGTTAACACGCGGTCCGAAGACCGCAGTCGTTAAGCGGTCTGCGGACTGCAGTCGGGGCTGAGCAAGTGTGCACTGCCTTGACTGCAGTCTGAGCCCCCTTCGGGCCGCGCTCCGAGCTGTGCGCTCTGGGAACTGGGACACGGCCGCAGTTTTGTTTCGGCACACGGAAGTAAAGCAGAATGTGGCGGCTTCCAAACTCAAACCTTTTAGCCGTCGAGAATATGAGGTTGGGTCCTATGGCTCGCAGATTTGTGACGCGCAAAGAGGAGGCTATGGTGACAGACATGCTGAGATCCAGATATGCGTTTTGTGCATTTATTACAAAAAGAGCGCACACAGCTATGACAGCGCAGCAGGATGAAATGGAACTCATGAAAACCAGCAGGATGAACAGATTAACGTGAAAGATGAATGAATGGTTTGCGGTCAACAAAAAATACGGCTACACCCCAACCCTGACTCTCTCCTCTGTGTGACAGGTGAGCGCGCGCTTTTACACGCACACACTTCCGTACGTGCACACACTCACGTGAACCACCGCCTCTGGCGCACACACACACAAACGCACCGTGCACCTCATCTCAGTTATGTCTCCTACACAGAAGGAAGTTGGTCGGCGTTCAATACCTCGCCGATGATTGGTCAAAATAGTAAAAATTGCGGGAAAGTTGCAGTGATTGCAACACCGCCCTGAATTCGCGGGGATTGGCTGAAGTTGCGTTGAAGTTGCAAATCGCAACATCGCAAATTCCTGGAGGGTCTGGCTTTCATGCGTCTTGGCATGCTCTCCACAAGTCTTTCACATTGTTCTTGGGTGACTTTATTCCACTCCTGGTGCAAGAACTGAAGTAGCTCAGCTTTGTGTTTGTGTTGGAATTCAACAGACGCTGGAATGGAATGGCTGTAATACATGTAGAGATGCTGATTTCAGAAAAAAATGCAGTGGTGTCTTATTTTTTTTCCAGAGCTGTATACTTAAACATTGTTTCCTCATCCAGTTGTATTTCGCTTCATTCTTGATTCTTTAATGAATCCTGCTAAGTAAGTTTGCTCCTCTTAGGCTTTCAAGAACACTTATTTAATTTCCACAACACTGGATTTTTCCATAAAATCCATAGTAATGTGTTTGTTTGAAAAAGAAAACTGAAGCTTTCTGTTTACAATTGATTAATAATTATGATTGAAATTGAATGTATTGATTAAATGTTTTATCGTCACTATCGGTGTTTTTGTCTGGAAAAGGGAAGAGGGGCAGATAACATAAGATTATTCTTCTTTCTGCTCCTTTCATTCAGTTTTTCTAATGTTATCACACTGTTGATGTCTTTTTTTATCCTTTATGAATGAAATAAACAAACAAATAATAAATAATAAAAAATTTAAAAAAATCCCAGGACTGAGATGTCATTGCTAAAATCTGTAGATCTCCTGAATTGTTTTCTATATTTAAATTTCTGAGCATTCATTCCCACTGCATTTTGGTGTTAGCGTGCCGGGCATGTTGCTAACCCAAGTTGCTGTGTGATTTTTCAGTCTGAATCCACTTTTTGTGTATATGGTGTAGCTTTCTGATCAAAAACATCAATCTAAATTTGTCCTGCCTTCTTAAGCGGTTGGTGACATCACACAGAACTGGGGGGCCCCACCAAACCTGCCCGTTGAGAGGGGCCCCAACTGTTACCCCTGACACGGTACACGTACAAAAAAATTGAAATCTTAATTCAAACACACACGCGCACCCTTATTTTGTGTGCGTGTGTGTTTGAAGAATGACTTTTGAAGGCTACATGTCTATATTTCGTCTAGGGGCCCAAAATGGCTAGATCCGCCCCTGTCCTTTAGTCTTCCAGACCTTCGTCCTCCCTCACCGTCCCCAGTTTAGCAGCTTTATTTGAAATGAGATTGTGGTTATGTTGTGTGGAGTTTAAAGGTACAGTGTGTAGGATTCGTGGCGCATAGGTGGATAGTAGCTATTCCACTTCCTCTTTTGGCTACGGCAGACCTCGAGGGTCACCCGGGCGCGCCGTAACGCAGACAGCTCGCGTAGCCGCGCGCACCCGGCGCTGTGCGAGCTCTCGCCGACAACTACGGTATAAATAAAACGCATGAAAAACGCATGAAAACACACATTCCTGATCGTGTAGCATGACACTCTACACATCAAATGAAACCTTACAGTCTCCTCTTTTTGACTATGCAATTCATTTCCCTGCACAACAATCACTCCCCGAGCACATGGGGCTTTTATACAGAAAAGCACAAAACGAGGTTTGTTACTTAGCTTACCTTTGAAGGCTCTGGACAGGTTAAACTCTGTATTTCACCATAAACTTGCTCTCAATCTGTCCGTAAGGATCCAGCGAATAAAATCCAGTAAAACAATTTAGTCCAAAACACGTGTTAGATCCAACACGACGTGTGATACAGCAGCCTGTCTTGTTTACCCAAAACCACGAGGCTCCCCCCTCCCCTTCCCTTTCTCTCCTTCTCTCCTTCGCTCCCTCAGGCAGCGCGGCTGAGCAGGCGCTAGCAGGAGCCTAGGCAAAGGATGAGCCCAAATGTCCTTCTGCGGCTCTCGTATTCAAAATGGCTGCCTCTATATGGGGAAGATCCCCCTTTTATGTGACTATATCTAAGTCCAAAAGAATACTTTGATTTCATGATGGAAGTGAAAAGGCTTGGAAAACAATGTATTTTTGAATGGGTATCTTCAATTTATGTAATTAATGGGTAAAAATCTTACACACTGTCCCTTTAAGGTTTAGTCCCTCTTAAATTTCAAAACAAAGGTATGTTTAAACAATACAAATAATGCATAATATTTGTCCTTTAAACCCCCTCCAGTTATATTCTGTTTCTCAGCATTTGCCCACTGCCCACACCACTTGTCACCCCACACTTTCAAGATTCAAAATTCAAGATTGTTTATTTATTTAATGCAATGAAATGCTTAGGATCAGAAGAACCGTTGACTCGCTAAGATATTCAAAGAAGTAGTAATAACAGCAATAATAGTACATGGTAAAAAAGTGTTGCAAAAAGTGCAGGGGAAAAGGTAAACAATATAATAAAAAAATATATGTAACAAAATATAATAAAATACAAGGGTACAGGTAGGATTAAATAAGGTGTAAGTAGAGTATTTCACACATTGCACATAATTTTGCACATAACTTTTGGAGCTCTTTAAGCATATCCTCGACACCGGAGTCATCAAGGCCCTTTAAACCTGTTTGTGTTGCATTTAGGACACTTCCAAGGCTACAACAACGCGCACGCCGAGGAACTGGGCCATCATTATCAGCCCGTACTACTTCTTTAGCACGCAGCAAAACACAACGTAATTGAAAGACTTGATTTAAATATTCAGCCCATGCTAAATCAGTGGACCCATGCATAAGGTAATAGCTGGAGTTGTGTTTACGGAAGCGTTTTGAGCGTTCGTAAAGTGTCAGCCCCTGTGTGATTTATCGTCTTAATATTTTGTTCTGGAGTAAAGGATGGATCCTGTCTGCTGAAAGATTTGCCTTTTGAAAACCCAAGGGCGTGTGCTTAAGTAGAGCCTTATCAGAGCAGAACCTCTTAAACCGATGTGCGCTGGTGGACTGGAGACTGCACCCTGTCAGAGGCAAAGGTTTAACACGTACACTTTGAAGGAACTGTCAGATTTTGATTTAAATCAGACATATTCTGCAAAACCGACATTTCAGAGCTGTTTTCCCTCACCATTTACTCACCTGAAGTTACATTTTGAGTTATTTGTGTTCAGTGTTGGGCACGTTACATTGAAAAAGTAATTAGTTACAGTTACTAGTTACTAACCCAAAAAAGTAACTGAGTTAGTAACTGAGTTACTACACTATAAAAGTAACTAGTTACCTAGGAAAGTAACTAATGCGTTACTTTTTTTTTTGTTAAAAAATGTCAAATAATTTGGATTTTTTTTTAACAGTGCATTATAAGATAAGATAAGATAGATAAGATAAGCCTTTATTGATCTCACACAGGAGAAATTTACTCGCCACGGTAGCTCCAGGACATTTGGACAAGAGGGAAAAAAAGTGCATGCAGGCAGGGAGGGGATAAAGTAAGTAATAAATAATACAAATAGTAATACGTAATAATAATAATAATGGAAAATAGTAATAATGATAATAGTAACAACAAGCATCAAGATGAAAAAGGAGGATATTGCACGTCTGGCCTATATGTTAGAATTATACAGTCTGATGGTGGTGGGGATGAAGGATCTGCGGTAGCGCTCCTTCTTGCACTGGGGGTGCCTCAGTCTGCTGCTAAAGGAGCTGCTCAGCTCCTCTACAGTCCGGTGCAGAGGGTGAGAGGTGTCGTCCTTAATGGACATGAATTTGGCCAGTACCTTCCTCTCAGCCACCTCCTCTACACGGTCCAGAGGACAGCCCAGGACAGAACTGGCCCTCTTAACCAGCTTATTCAGTCTTTTTCTTTTTCTGTCCCGCAGCTTTTGCTGCTTGGCTGGCGTGACTCCGTCACCGTGGCCTTCATTGTTAACGGCACCTAGCATGCGATTATCATCATGGGGCCTGCTTCTTCTTCTTCCCTTTCCTCTCCTCCTCCTCTCCTCTTCCTCCTCTCCTCCTCTCCCTCTCTCCTTCATTGTTAACGGCACCTAGCATACGATTATCATCATGGGGCCTGCTTCTTCTGCCCCTTTCCTCTACTCCTCCTCTCCTCTTCCTCCTCTCCTCCTCTCCTCCTACTCCTCTCTCCTTCATTGTTAACGGCACCTAGCATGCGATTATCATCATGGGGCCTGCTGGGGGCCACTAGTTTAACAGAAGCGTGCGCCGTCCAG
This sequence comes from Paratrypauchen microcephalus, assembly GCA_036785185.1. Taxonomy (NCBI): domain Eukaryota; kingdom Metazoa; phylum Chordata; class Actinopteri; order Gobiiformes; family Gobiidae; genus Paratrypauchen; species Paratrypauchen microcephalus. The sequence goes on from JAVJIX010000017.1 coordinate 4,487,708, forward strand.
AGATGCTTCATTAAATTCGAGTTGCTTATATTGGACGTGGACAAAGTATTTGGTCTTTGACACAATGTGCACGTAACATGTACGTTTTTACCTTTTACCTCGACAAGGTTAAAATACTGCCTATACTTCTGTCTTCGACTCGGGCCTCACCATCTGACACGGGGTGTGTGTATTGTGTGTGCGCTACTACTGTGTGCTGGGATTGTGTGTAGAACCCGCCCACCGCCCACTGGGTGTCTCTGGTTGGCTCAACATAAAATCTTACTCTGCTTTAGCCAATCATCATTACTTATCCCGCCCTTACTAAAGGGAGAAAAAAATTGATGCCAGTTTCAAAATGAGTAGGTTCAGTAACGCGCGGTAATGCGCCGTTTAGTAACAGTAATTGAGTTCCTTTATTTTAAAAGTAATGCGTTACAGTATTAGTTACTGTCAACAGTAACGGCGTTACAGTAACGCGTTATTAGTAACGCATTACTGCACAACACTGTTTGTGTTTGAGTCATCTTTAATCGCTTATTTTGAAGGCACCAACTCCAATTTTGACCTCCACTGGCATACTGTACTGTACATACTTTGTTCTCTAATGTTCTTTTCTTAATCAGTGATACACGAGGGATTCATTCATTCAAATTTTGATACAAATAAAAAAATGCTATGTTCATTTTTAATAATTTGGTGTTTTCTCTCAGTGTGACAATCCAGTCAAAAAACAGAATGCTGAAATCCAGTTGGTTTGAACATCAAATTTATCTCTCTGATCTGAACGGTCTCTACCTAAACCCCAGCAACTGCAGCCAATCCTGAGTCAGTGCTAGTGCAGCCTCTGCAGCTCAGGGAGGGAATTCTGGAGGTTCTGAACATCACATGAGCCTGTTCATAAACTGAGAATGAGACAAACTTGGACGTGTCTCCATCTGCAGATGAAGGCTCTGGAGCACAGGTTATATACAGTTCTTTTAAGTGTGTAGAATCCCTCAGTCGTCCAGGTAGAAATTCAAATTTGTCAACTGGACAAAAGTTTTTTTGGTCAAATATGTTTCACAGCTCATCCAAGCTGCTTCTTCAGTTCTGGTCAGACGCTGGTGGACACTGCCTATAGCTGCCTGAAGGGAGGAGTTAACTACAAAGTAATTGAGACTGCCACACTTACTTGTTTACAGTTTCTGTTAGTTAGGTAAGCCTATTAAAGGGCCTGTTCACTTGTAAACTTCGGCGTAGACATCCGCTGAAGGTGAACAGGCTGATAGAGTTAACATGGGCGTAGTGATAGGAGTGGAGAGAGACAATACGCAAATGCGAAATACGCTGCTGGATGTTTCGTGGACAACTGTTTCGGACGCAAATATATCACCTTTCGGACAAATGTTTTGTTTTGAGAAGAAAAACAAGCTTTATTTCATGTTCCAGGGAAGTTACCGGACCTACTTAATGTGGGCTCCAGAAAACGAGCCGAACCAGGCTCAGCTGAGACTGTCAGAGGTAAGCCGGTGTCAACACACGTAATTTTAGAAGGAAACCCATACAGATTAACATAAAAAAAAACAAAAAAACAAAAACCAAACCGCACTATCCCTTTAAATAGGCAGTGGGAGTGGAGTATGGGGTCTTGTTAGCAGAACCATTCAGGGCCATAATGGGTGTTTTAAGTTCAAAGTTTGGTTTTAGATCACTTCGATTCAAACAATAAGGACTTGAGCTTGATTCAAACCTGAAAAATCATGATTAGCTTACAACCCTAAATAAAGAAACTTGAATGTCCGTGAACCTCATCTTTCCAATGCAAGATAAGGTCCATGCCTTTGTAGAGGTCTGTGCTTTCTGGTGCTTTGAGTTAATAACGTGTGAGGATGATCTAACTCGTGTGCAAGGCCGGACTGTAATTATGTTCTAATGATACGGAAACGAACAAGCTCCAATCCATACTGTGTCAAGGTGATGTATGGAGCTCATGTTAATGCACTGACTTTTTAAAGAGTAACACGAGTCCACGCTTTAACCAGAACACCTAAGATCTCAACGTTTGCTCATGGACCAGAAGATATTTTCAGTGGAATTCTATCTACTCGGAGAAATCAAATGACAAACTGGTAAGATGCTAGAGAATGGAATAGAAAAATATTTGAACAATAATAATGTACAGGTGTTTTTATTGGCCCATATGATTCGGGTTTGTCTGTTTCAAACCTGGATACTTGGAAAACGAGGTTCAAAGTTTAGATAAAGTGGATAAAAGTGTTCAGGCCCAGTGCATTTGACAGAACTTTAAAAAGATGAGTGGGTCTAAAGCCATGTCCTGTCTCCCTGAAAGACAGATTAACCAGTCAGAGAAACACGTGGCAGTTTAAGAATGGAAACTGGAAAATAAAACAAGACAGAGGACTGAGAAACAGCGATGATTTCTGCAGAATCAACAGTCGAAGCAAACTCTTATTTATCTCAGCCATTCGAGCGATGTGTTACAAATGAGCTCTGACTGTGGTTGGACCGTCGCAAGTGGGATCCTATGTTTGAGGCCCTTGTCCAGATCCAGATCTTTCTGGATTCAGACAGACTATAGAGGGGACTGGCTGTCAGGAACCCCCAGCAGAGAGGCAGGAGTATGGGGGAGAGACAGAGGAGAGACAGGAGCAGACTGTTGTGTCTCTGCTGGGAGTAAAACTGTTACTAATTTATGTTTAGTTTCGTTTATGCACAACACTTCAGGTAAAGCACTAACATCTAAATGGAGAACAGCAGGTGGTTGATCCTCTACCTCAGGAGTGTCCAAACTTTTTCCACCCAGGGCCACTTATACAAACATATTCACAGTGGAGGCCGTAGAGCTGGTGAGTACAGTGAGACTTTCAGATATTTGTATTTTATATGAGTTTAACGGAGCCACAACACCTTTAAAAGTCCCAGAACGCACATTTTAGGTCTGTATCATAATGCAGTGAGTTGTTATTGAGGTTGCAGTGATAGAGATACTATAATTTGAAGTAAAAAAGTACTGCTCAATGCCTCTATGACCATTTGGGACAATTCAGCAGGATCCCTGGGGTCAACAAAAATTGATCAGAGGGCCAGATTTGACCCCAAGGCCATAGTTTGGACACCCCTGCTCTACCTGAAAAGTTCCATAGTGCAGCTTTAGGTTTTACATAGAGCTTTGTGTTAATATCCTTTCACAGGATATGAGCAGGTGTTTCTGTGAGGGGCTTAAAGGTGTCTATGTGACTGTCCTGTTGGAGAGTGTGTGGCAGGGCTGATGTCTGGCTCCTTTCACCATCCATCCATCCATCCATCCATCCATTTTCTTCCGCTTATCCAGGGCTGGGTCGTGGGGGAAACAGTCTAAGCAGGGACTTCCAGACTTTCTTCACCCTGAACATTTCCTCCAGCTCCTCTGGGAGGACCCCAAGGCGTTCCCAGGCCAGCCGGGAGACATAGTCCCTCCAGCGTGTCCTGGGTCTTCCCCGGGGCCTCCTCCCAGTGGGACATGCCCGGAACACCTCCCGAGGGAGGCGTCCAGGAGGCGTCCGGAACAGATGCCCGAGCCACCTCAGCTGCTCCTCTCGACGTGGAGAGGCAGCAGCTCTACTCCGAGCCCCTCCCGTGTGACTGAGCTCCTCACCCTATCTCTAAGGGAGCGCCCAGCCACTCTGCGGAGGAAACTCATTTCGGCGATCTCGTCCTTTCGGTCATTACCCACACCACCCACTGCAGCACAAACTGGGTGTTATTCGGACATTACAACACAGGGCCCAAGTGGTTCCCACAAGCACAGAGGGTAAGGAGAAAGAAGAGCAACATGTGCAGGAAGCCCTCTCTGTTTGTGGATATCCTAAATGGGCTGTCAACAAAACCAAGAGAGACAAGGACAATAAACAAGACAACAGAGAATCTGAACCCAGGAGGAAAGGGGTAGCGATTCCGTACCTGGCCGGCGTTTCGGAAAAACTACAGAGGATTTTCAGACAATATGAAATTCCAGTTTATTTCAAACCCACAAACACTTTAAGACAAAAACTGGTCCACCCAAAGGACAGAACACCGAGCCACAAACAAAGCAATGTGGTCTACTCCATTCAGTGTAGTGAGGATTGCAGTGAGCGCTACATTGGGGAAACAAAACAGCCACTTCACAAGAGGATGTACCAACACAGGCGGGCGTGCCAGAGTGGACCGGCTTCTGCGGTACATCTTCACCTAGAAGCCACGGGCCATTCTTTTGAGGACAGTGAGGTTCAGATCTTAGCCAGGGAAAAGAACTGGTTTGAGAGGGGAGTTAAAGAGGCTATTTTTGTCAAAAAAGAGAATCCGTCATTAAACAGAAATGGGGAAGTGAGACATAACTTGTCTCCCATTTATAATGCGATTCTTAGACCAGTCAAACAGAGCCAGGGCAGAGGGGTGGAGAGGGTCGTTAGACGTTGAATAGGGGATCGAAACCAGCCGTCAGAGTAATTTGAAAAACAAAGAGACAGATTAGGGGGGATCGTTTTCAGAGCTTTTGTCATTGTAGGACGCGCCTCCCGGCAGCTAGATATAAGCAGGGTCTAACCAGTACAATAACCAGAGCTGACGAAGCCTCTCGGATGAGCGGCGAAACGTTTTCAACCAAACAAACTTTGTCCAGTTGACAAATTGAACTTCTCCTTTGGTCATTACCCAAAGTTCATAACCATAGGTGAGGGGAAGAATGTAGATTGACGCTAAATCGAGAGCTTTGCTTTTCGGCTCAGCTCAATCTTGACCACAACGGTCCGGTACAGCGACCGCATCACTGCCGGCGCTGCACCGATCCGCCTGTCAAGCGCACGCTCCATCCTCCCCTCACTCGTGAACAAGATCCCGAGATACTTGAACCCCTCCACTTGAGGCAAGGACCCTTCACCAGTGATACAGAAGTAAATGACCAGACTTTACACATTATGAAATCGAAGCCGACTGAGTGACACCAAACTTTGACAATGCATTAGATATACACCGTATTATGTTCTATACTTCCATTTGCTATATAATCAAATAGCATCTTTTCTGTGTAAAGTTTCTTAGGCGGTATAAATGTATAAATCTTGTCTGTAACTTTCCCAGCCGAGTCCACGCTGAGTTATGGAACTCTCTTAGCATTCTGAATCCATTTTCAGGGTCTACAATTTACATTTCTAATATTATTCAAGCGCAAGTATGAATAGTATTTTAATAACTTTGCACATTTGATAACTCAGTATTCAAAACGACAATTGAATTTCAAATAAGTACTTTTATCTGGCCTGCTTTCGTGGGATGGCATGAAATCCAGCAAGAAGCGTGTTGAACAGAAGTGTGGAGAATAGCCAAAACTCTACTCAAGTAGTAGTAGTAGAGTAACGGTACTTGGAAACAGAGGTGGGTAGTTACATTTACTTGAGTCAAGTACAATTTATTTTAAAAGTTTAAAAGAAATTGTACTTTTATATTAACATTTTACTCCTAGTTGACTAATATTTTTTATTGAAGTAATAGTACTTGAGTAAAAGTTGTGCTTCCTCTTCCCAGTGTGAGTGAGTCTAAAGTGACAAAAGCTTTACGTGACAATATGAAATGATTTGTGTTTCTCGCAGCTCCTTCAGATCAAATGACAGTAAGTACATTAAAAATAAAACAGATGGTACATTTTCTCTTTAATTTACTCTTACTTGAGAAGTAGTATTCCCAAATACTGTTTATTATACTCTTATTTGAGTTCTTTCTTAGACCACTACTGTGTACTTCTACGTAAAATTATTTGAAGTAACATTACTCTTACTCTGGGACCAATTTTTCAATATTCTACCACCCCGGCTTCAAAATAATATTAAGTAGGAGTAAAAAATTATAATATTTGGGAAAATTACTACTCAAGTGTTGAGACATTTGTCACTTGTAGACTTTTTACTCTTTTACTCTGTGGCAAAAGGAGAAATTAAATTTGTGAACTGGACAAAAGCTTATTTGGCTGAATATTTTTTGTAGCTCATCCAAGCTGCTTCTTCAGTTCAGTTCACTAGAGGATGTACCAACACAGACAGGAGAACCAGGGTGGACCGCAATTGGCCATACATCTCCACCTAAAAGCCATGGGTACCTCAGTGCAGTACAGATCTTGGTCAGAGAAAAGAACTGGTTTGAGAGGGGAGTTAAAGAGGCAATTTTTTGTCAAGAAAGAGGATCCTTCCTTGAACAGAAATGGAGGTCTCAGACATCATGTGTCTTCTATCTATAACTCTATCCTCAAACCTAAATCAGAACAAAGAAAACAATAGGGCAGCAGGTCAGGTCCAGAGGTGTGAAAACACCATTATGGTCCTGAATGGTTCTGCTAACAAGACCCCACACTCCACTCCCATTGCAGATCTAATAGGCCCACCTAACTAACACAAACTGTAAACAAGTAGGTGTGGTAGTTTCAGAGTAATTTCATTGTAGTTAGCGCCCCCTTCAGGCAGATATAGGCAGTGTCCACCAGCATCTGACCAGAACTGAAGAAGCAGCTTGGACGAGCTGAGAAACGTATTCGACCAAATAAACTTTTGTCGCAGTTGACAAATTGAATTTCTCCTTTTGACGTGGATTCTACCTGGACGACTGAGGGATTCTACACACATCTTTTACTCTGCTCTGCTCTCTTTTCAAAAAGTTACTAAAGTAAATGTTGCTGAGTACTAGCCACCTCTGATATTATGAAGTAAATGAAGTCCTTTTTCATTTGAATTGATGTGTCACTCTTGTTTGTAGGTGCTAACCCGGTCTCTGGCATGTCTTCAGTTCCATGAGTGGTTCCTCACACTCTAGGTTGACTTGATTTCCCCCTTGGGTGTGAAAAAATGACTGATTCTGAAAAGCGGAGAGTAGCAGGTAAAACTTGTGCAAATAAAAACTCTAGAGAAAGCCCATGTGCATCAGGGACTGTACCAGAGTTTTTTCTGTGTAGTTGAGCAAAATAAGTTTTACCCCTGTACAAGATTTATTTTATAAGTAGCTCTTAAAGGTGTGCTGCATAACATTTCTAGTAGAGGGTCCGCCACCTCCTTGTCTCTATGGAAATGTTATTGCTTTGTCTAGAATGTTCCAGAATGTAGATTAAACCCATTTATCACGAGTCAGACACACAGGTTACAGCACTACGTCACATTACAGGTCAAATCTGTGGAGAGTCACCCCTATTCACAGAAGAAATTATTGTATTTTTGAGCAACAGAAAAACCTGTAATGAATAAATGTTGGATGGAAATGTTTAATATCATGGAACATCACAGGTAAAGCAAAAGCATCTCCATGGAGACCTTGTGGTACCAGGTTTCTGACTAATTGTCCGTTCACCTGAGTCCTAACGTTAAAATATATTGATTATGTTCATTTTTCCCCTTGGCCTAATTATCTCCCCAAAATTCGGACACACAGCTGTGATAATCAAAAGGACATTTTATTAATTCGGCTAGGACACACTGACATGTATTCTGTAAACACTCTGCCCTGCCTACACACAGTCTTCCGCCTCAGTTCAGTTCATCATTATTCTCTATTTTCCACTCTTGTTCTTGCCCTCTCCCCACCCTCCCGTAATGTTTACCAAACAAAAAGACACCCCATGTTTACCTTTCCCATTGTTTTGTCGTATATGTTTGTGACTATTGTTTATGACTGTATCTGTATTTCCTATTCTCATGTTCTTATATCACTGATGAGAGAGGGTGGGTGTTAGCTTTACGGTCCATGGACCCGTCCATTTCCAAGTCTTTTCGTTGTTTATAATGACATTTCTACCCATTCCAGAAAAGTTGGGTAGAAATGAGAAAGAATATGACCACTGTATGCGGTCTGCATCTAATTATAAAACGTTTTATCCTCAGAGAATCAGGAAGTGCACTGTTAGCTAGTTGTTTGCTAGTTGATAGCATTTATGTGACGACAAAACTCAAAAAGCGCTGGTCTCTGAAAGTTGTGAAATTAGCTTATAAACTCATCATGGTGAATCATTCAGATGATCCGAACGCATAAGTAAGAAGGTAAGTGAGGACAAGTTTGGACCGCTGCAAATTATTGAAAATGAACCAGTTCTGGTGTTTGCGTACAAGGTCAGTTGAAAAATATGAGTAGTTGTAGGTAGAAACAATCATGGAAGTACTAATGAAGTCTTCTAGGATGAGAAAAAACTTCTCAGGTTTGTTTGAAAAGTCCCTGGCTCAATCCTGGCTTTCTGCATAACTGGGCTTCACTATGCTTGGTCAGTTGGAAAATATGAGTAGATACAGGCAGTAACAACCGTGGAAGTAGTAATGAAGTCTTCTAGAATGAGAAGAAACTTCTCAGGTTTGTCTGAAAAGTTGCTGGTTCCATCCTGGCTTTCTGCTTCTCTATGCTTGGCCTTAACTTTGCCTTGATAAAAGGAGAAGTTCAATTTGTCAACTGGACAAAGTTTGATTGGTTGAAAACGTTTCGCCGCTCATCCGAGCGGCTTCGTCAGCTCTGGTTATTGTACTGGTTAGACACTGCTTATATCTCGCTGCCAGGAGGCGCGTCCTACACTGAAAAAGCTCTGAAAACGAACCCCCCAATCTTTCTCTTTGTTTTCCAAATTACTCTGGCGACTAGTTACGACCCCCTATTCAACGTCTAACGACCCTCTCCACCTCTCTGCCCTGGCTCATCTGCCCTAATGTTTCTTCGTCTGTTTTGACGTGGTTTAAGAATGGAATTATAGATGGGAGACAAGTTATGTCTAACTCCCCCATTTCTGTTTAAAGAAGGATTCTCTTTTTTTGACAAAATTCGTCTCTTTAACTCCGCTCTCAAACCAGTTCTTTTCCCTGGCTAAGATCTGAACCTCACTGTCCTCAAACGAATGGCCCGTGGCTTCTAGGTGAAGATGAACGGCAGATGACGGTCCACTCTGGCACGCCCGTCTGTGTTGGTATATCCTCTTGTGAAGTGGCTGTTTGGTTTCCCCAATGTAGCGCTCACTGCAGTCTTCACTACACTGAATGGAGTAGACCACATTGCTTTGTTTGTGGCTCGGTGTTTTGTCCTTTGGGTGGACGAGTTTTTGTCTTAAAGTGTTTGTGGGTTTGAAATAAACTGGAATTTCATATTGTCTGAAAATCCTCTGTAATTTTTCCGAAACGCCGGCCAGGTACGGAATCGCTACCCCTTTCCTCCTGGGTTCGGATTCTCTACCTGGACTCGCTACCTGGACGACTGAGGGACTTTTCACGTTAACTTTGCCTTGCAAGTCTTACTCAAATGCATAACCTTTCTTCAACTGAGAGTAATGCCACATGTGTGAAATGGCAAATTCTGGCATGCGAGCCTGGGTAGCTCAGACGGTGGAGCGTCAGACCTTTAACCCTGACCAGGGTTCAAGTCCCTTTTCAGGCTGTTCTACATTTATACCGAGCGAAGGAGATCAGTTATTCAAACAACCATGTACACAGTAACAACTCCTGTCCATGCTGAAATAGCTCAGCTGGGAGAGCGTTAGACTGAAGATCTAAAAGTCCCTGGTTCAAGCCTGAGTTTTGGCAAATCTGAGTTTCCCTTTGCTTGGTCAGACTTTTGTTTTACATAAATGCATAACCTGGCTTCAACTGAGATTAAGTTTGCAGTGAATAAAAGAAAAAGTCAGGCAGTAGAGCCTGGATAGCTCAGATGGTAGAGCATCAGACTTTTAATCTGAGGGTCCAGGGTTCAAGTCCCTGTTCAGGCAAATCCATGTTTATACAAAGGTCAGTTGAAAAATATGAGTAGTTGTAGCTAGAAACAACCATGGAAGTACTAATGAAGTCTTCTAGGATGAGAAGAAACTTCTCAGGTTTGTCTGAAAAGTCCCTGGCTCAATCCTGGCTTTCTGCATAACTGGGCTTCACTATGCTTGGTCAGTTGGAAAATATGAGTAGATGCAGGCAGTAACAACCATGGAAGTAGTAACGTCTTCTAGGACGAGAAGAAGCTTCTCAGGTTTGTCTGAAAAGTTGCTGGTTCAATCCTGGCTTTCTGCTTCACTATGCTTGGCCTTAATTTTGTCTTGCAAGTCTTACACAAATGCATAACCTTTCTTCAACTGAGAGTAATGCTACATGTGTGAAGTGGCAAATTCTGGCATGCGAGCCTGGGTAGCTTGGATGGTGGAGCATCAGACTTTCAACTCTGACCAGGGTTCAAGTCCCTTTTCAGGCTGTTCTACGTTTATACTGAGCGAAGGAGATCAGTTATTCAAACAACCATGAACACAATGATGACTCCTCTCCACGCCGAAATAGCGGTACCGCAAAGCCGATAGTCCGTACTTTTCGTCCATTGGAGTGCGTAGCTCGAGCTTTCAAGCGCCTATTAGTTTGCAACGTCAGTCTTTGCGCTTCCAATAAGATCCGCAACTCCATCTTCTTACACAGAGCAAATCAGGCCACGGCGCCAGTCCAATAAAATTGCGAGCTGAATCATTTGCAAGCCAAGCGATGTGCGTAGTGCATCTTGCCGTCTTTCTATCTTCGGCTCACTGTTGACAACAATCCCATGTGCTTCGCCGCTCTCAAAAGTTCGCTAATAGCGATGTAACGTCACCGTACTGTGAAAACAGGTGGGTTGTACATATTTCATCAACGCAGTGGCTTAGTTTAATTGTTTCAATAGCTACCAGACACTACGTAGTGATTACGTTAATTCATTGGTAATTACGTCGCAGACAAACGTAGCAATAGACCTGCTTGTATACACACTGCTCCCAGACAAAAAAGATGGTATGAGATGTACCAGAGTGATTCAACTTTATTGTATTTAAAATGGAACTGTTTGTGATATTCCATGTTATCTGTGTGCAGATAAAACAAGTAGAGGATTCACTTAATACAAATTATACATACTGTGTATATGTATGGACTTCTGGCATACAAACTAGTTATGTGCATAATATTTGTTTGTGATTTCAGATAGAAAAGTGCCCTCTGCTTACAAGTAAAAAAAAAAAAAAAAAAAAAAAAGCAGTGTTAGACATGATATAGAATATATAAGTGTCCTAAATAGGCCTACTATTTGTCTGGTATATCTTCATGCACTTATCGCAGGGTCATCTGCCACCTAAAGTGGATGCCACACCTGGCTTAGATTCGTCCTGCACCACCTCCAGGAGCAGAGAGCTGTACACAATGACAACTCCTGTCCATGCCGAAATAGCTCAGCTGGGATGGTGGAGTGTCAGACTTTTAACCCTGACCAGGGTTCAAGTCCCTTTTCAGGCTTTTCTACATTTATAACGAGCGATGGAGATCAGTTATTCAAACAACCATGTACACAATGACAACTCCTGTGCATGCCGAACCAGGTCAGCTGGGATGGTGGAGCGTCAGACTTTCAACTCTGACCAGGGTTCAAGTCCCTTTTCAGGCTGTTCTACATTTATACCGAGCGAAGGAGATCAGTTATTCAAACAACCATGAACACAATGACGACTCCTGTCCCCGCTGAAATTGCGGTACCGCAAAGCCGATAGTCCGTACTTTTCGTCCAATGGAGTGCGTAGCTCGAGCTTTCAAGCGCCTGTTAGCTTGCAACGTGAGTCTTTGCTGCTTCCAATAAGATCCGCAACTCCATCTTCTTTCACGAGAGCAAATCAGGCCACGGCGTCAGTCCAATCAAACTGTGAGCTGAATCATTTGCAAGCCAATCGATGTGCGTAGTGCATCTTGCCGTCTTTCTATCTTCGGCTCACTGTTGACAACAATCCCATGTGCTTCGCCGCTCTCAAAAGTTCGCTAATAGCGACGTCACTTCACCGTACTGAGAAAATAGGTGGGTTGTACATATTTCATCAATGCAGTGGCTTAGTTTAGTTGTTTCTAGCTACCAGACACTGCGTAGTGATTACGTTAATTCATTGGTAAATACGTCGCAGACAAACATCAATAGACCTGCTCCCAGACAAAAAAGATGGTATGAGATGTACCAGAGTGATTCAAATGTATTGCATTTAATATGGAACTGTTTGTGATATTCCATGTTATCTGTGTGCAGATAAAACAAGTAGAGGATTCACTTAATACAAATTATACCTTTTTAACGTAATACTGTGTATATGTATGGACTTCTGGCACACAAACTAGTTATATGCATAATATTTGTACAATATTTGTGGAGCACAAGTCTTACATGCTCATGTGGATTTCATAAGGTGCCATCATTTATCCTACATTTATAAAAAAAAAAAAAAGCAGTATTAGACATGATATAGAATGTTTTAGTGTCCTAAATAGGCCTACTATTTGTCTGGTATATCTTCATGCACTTATCACAGGGTCATCTGCCACCTAAAGTGGATGCCACCCCTGGCTTAGACTTGTCTTGCACCACCTCCAGGAGCAGAGAGCTGAGTGCAGAACCCACACCCTCCACCTCCAGGAGTGAGCTGTCTACTCCTTCAAAAAGACCCACACCATCTATCCCCAGGAGCAATGAGCAGTCCAAAAGACCCAAACTGACTTTATCCATGGTTAGCAGCATGTTATTACACATACATACATACATACATACATACATACATACATACATACATACATAGATGAGGAAACTCCCTCAGGTAATAATATCATTTTATTTAACTGAAAATTAAGTACATGTAAATTAAATTGGCATAATTATACAACTTTATTTCACTAAAACGTAATAATAATATTCTTTCATTTAGAGACTTCACAGGTTCCATAGTCACATATCCCTGTAACAGTCTCATGCCCGCCGCTGTTCCGCAGACCTCGTCTGCCAACAGACCTTCATCAAACCCTCCTCTTCCTTCTTTTTACCACCAGCAGCACGAACAATGGTAAGATGCGCTGAAAAATGCACATGCTATTATCAATCGATGTTTTTGTTTCTTATACCTTTTTACTCAATATAGCCAGAACCAGCCTCCCATTACTATGGCCACAGACCATCCCACAGCAGGGCCGCAAGTGGGTGGCAGAAACACTTTTTATGTTGGGTGCAAAAGGGAAGCTGGAACTGAAAGTCCGCTGAGACCTGTGGTACCACCCCCCACCACCAGCTACCTTGTACCACCAGGCTCCAACACCAGACCGCTTCTTTGCCCAACGGCTGCTGGTTTGGATGCCATGTGATCATGAAAACCCTCATTTGCACCAGATGTAGATCCAGGGGGTCATGCTGTGCTTCAGCAGTTGGACCAGGCCCATCGATCAGAGTTTAGAGTTATCCTCACATGCAAGTAATAATATTTGCCTATTCACTTATGTCTGAGGAAATACTTCTGCATGCTTTTGTTGGTATTTAGTGTATTAGAAAATATAAATACCTAAAAATATGTCCATTCCATTGTTTTTGTCAGGCATGACTGTGACCTCAAATATATGTCATAAATGTGGGCAGTTTCGCACCGTGGAAACAGTCACAGTCAGTAAAAAGGCGAGGTATATTGTCCAAACACAGAGCCAGTTACAAAAGAGGAGTGGCTTCAACGTATGAGAATACTGGGTTAGCTTTACTTACTTTAAATATTAATAAATATTTTTATTACCATCTAGTGTTAATAACTGTTATATTCCAATTATAATTATTATTATCCTATTACTGTTCTATTCCATTTATCTATGTACTTATTGTGGGTCTTGTATATCAATATCTTTATGTTTCTAATATCTTTATGAATCTAAAATTCATGTTTTTATATTCTGGTTCCTTTTCAGTTAGAAAATAATCACTGACCTGACTGAAATTACTGACTGCCAAGAAAATGTGAAATTTTGGGCATACTATTGTGTTAATAAATATATTTCTTTGTGGAATTGATTGTGTTGTATTAATTTACAGTGAATTCTAGAAGCACTTATAATATCAAGAAGCTGCTTGCAGTTTGAATTAAACTTTAGAGTTACAATATGGTATGAATGGAATCCCCAAAGTTACCATAGGAAACAATTGCATAAGTAAAATGCCCTTAAATGGACAAATATTAGTAGTTTGGACAAAGTTTTTAATAATTTCCCTGAAAAATGACAAAACATTATGAAAAGATAAATAAATGATTTTAAAATAACCAAGTTTAAAAATTAAATCTGTTCATTTGCTCTCGCTCTGGTCTGGATTCGAACCTGCGACTTGCTCAATTTTCTTCCCTTTTCTCCCTCCTTCTTCCCCCTTCCCCCCCTTCTTATACAGACAAATGTTCCCCAGCCTTAGCTCAGCTGGGAGAGCGTTAGACTGAAGATCTAAAGGTCCCTGGTTCAATCCCGGGTTTCGGCAAATCTGAGTTTTTCTTTGCTCGGTCAGACTTTTGTCTTATATAAATGCATAACCTGGCTTCAACTGAGATCAAGTTTGCAGTGAATAAAAGAAAAAGTCAGGCAGTAGAGCCTGGATAGCTCAGACGGTAGAGCATCAGACTTTTAATCTGAGGGTCCAGGGTTCAAGTCCCTGTTCAGGCAAATCCATGTTTATACTAAGGTCAGTTGAAAAATATGAGTGGTTGGAGCTAGAAACAACCATGGAAGTACTAATGAAGTCTTCTAGGATGAGAAGAAACTTCTCAGGTTTGTCTGAAAAGTCCCTGGCTTTCTCTGCATAACTGGGGTTCACTATGCTTCGTCAGTTGGAAAATATGAGTAGATGCAGGCAGTAACAACCACGGAAGTAGTAACGAAGTCTTCTAGGATGAGAAGAAGCTTCTCAGGTTTGTCTGAGAAGTTACTGGCTTTCTGCTTCACTATGCTTGGCCTGTAGATAGAAACAACCATGGAAGTACTAATGAAGTCAGGTTTGTCTGAAAAGTCCCTGGCTCTCATCCTATGCTTGGCCTTAACTTTGCCTTGCAAGTCTTACACAAATGCATAACCTTTCTTCAACTGAGAGTAATGCCACATGTGTGAAGCAGCAAATTCCGGCATGCGAGCATGGGTAGCTCAGATGGTGTAGTGTCAGGTTTTTAACCCTGACCAGGGTTCAAGTCCCTTTTCAGGCTGTTCTACATTTATACCGAGCGATGGAGATCAGTTATTCAAACAACCATGTACACAATGACAACTCCTGTCCATGCCGAAATAGCTCAGCTGGGACGGTGGAGTGTCAGACTTTTAACTCTGACCAGGGTTAAAGTCCCTTTTCAGGCTGTTCTACATTTATACCGAGCGAAGGAGATCAGTTATTCAAACAACCATGAACACAATGACATTTCCTGTCCATGCCGAAATAGCTCAGCTGGGAGAGCGTTAGACTGAAGATCTAAAGGTCCCTGGTTCAATCCCGGGTTTTGGCAAATCTTAGTTTCCCCTTGCTCGCTCAGACTTTTGTCTTACATAAATGCATAACCTGGCTTCAACTGAGATCAAGTTTGCAGTGACTAATAGAAAAAGTCAGGCAGTAGAGCCTGGATAGCTCAGACGGTAGAGCATCAGACTTTTAATCTGAGGGTCCAGGGTTCAAGTCCCTGTTCAGACAAATCCATGTTTATACTAAGGTCAGTTGAATAATATGAGTGGTTGTAGCTAGAAACAACCATGGAAGTACTAATGAAGTCTTCTAGGATGAGAAGAAACTTCTCAGGTTTGTCTGAAAAGTCCCTGGCTTTCTCTGCATAACTGGGCTTCACTATGCTTCGTCAGTTGGAAAATATGAGTAGATGCAGGCAGTAACAACCATGGAAGTAGTAACGAAGTCTTCTAGGACGACAAGAAACTTCTCAGGTTTGTCTGAAAAGTTACTGGCTTTCTGCTTCACTATGCTTGGCCTTAACTTTGCCTTGCAAGTCTTACACAAATGCATAACCTTTCTTCAACTGAGAGTAATGCCACATGTGTGAAGTGGCAAATTCTGGCATGCGAGCCTGGGTAGCTCAGACAGTGGAGTGTCAGACTTTTAACCCTGACCAGGGTTCAAGTCCCTTTTCAGGCTCTTCTACATTTATACTGAGCGATGGATTCAAACAACCATGTACACAATGATAGCTCCTCTCCATGCTGAAATAGCTCAGCTGGGAGAGCGTTAGACTGAAGATCTAAAGGTCCCTGGTTCAATCCCGGGTTTCGGCAAATCTGAGTTTCCCTTTGCTCGGTCAGACTTTTGTCTTACATAAATTCATAACCTGGCTTCAACTGAGATTAAGTTTGCAGTGAATAAAAGAAAAAGTCAGGCAGTAGAGCCTGGATAGCTCAGACGGTGGAGCATCAGACTTTTAATATGAGGGTCCAGGGTTCAAGTCCCTGTTCAGGCAAATCCATGTTTATACTAAGGCAGTGCTTCTCAAATAGTGGGGCTGGGAAACATGTTTTTTTACTGTACTAGAACTAAGTGTAATTGCACATCAACAACAGTAGTTGGCAGTGGCGTTCTCACATGCGATTTACGCACAGTCTCACCATTAACAGAACATCCTCTGTCACAGAAAAAACACGTATATTCCACTGAGTCGTGTCCTTTAGTCCGACAGAAGCTGACACATCAGTGGCACAAGGAGAGAGCGTATTTTTTCAATGCTTTTAGCTTATGCAAATGAGGTGGTTTTAAGTTTCATTTCTGTAAAACGTAAACAAATGTGCGCAAAGCTGCATTAAAAACACATTAATATTTGAGTCCTCAGTGCAGTCTTTGTTGTAAGTTTCTTTCTTTTTTTGTTTATAATGTTAATAAAAGGATACAATGGTGTTCTAATAACAATTTTCTAGACAAATAATACTATTTATAGTCGCGCGCAGGAAGGGGGGCGTGAAATATTTTCTTCTTCCTAGGGGGGGTGTCACAGAAAATAATTGAGAAGCACTGGCGTACACTGATATGTGAATGAGTGAGTGGTTCCTTGTTGTAAAGCGCTTTGGGTGCCTTGAAGGTGAAAAAGCGCTGTATAAAGATGTGACCATTTACCATTTGACCATTTCAGATTCTGAAACAGTAAAAATCAGCTTCATTATCTGCTGTGGCTAATCGCCCATGCTCACATCAGTGGTTCTTTTGCTGACTTACCCCACAGCAAATAACACAAATTTCTCCAAAACCTCCAAAAATCTATGATCATTGAATATAGACCAAGTCATTTTAAAAGCACTTAATAGTCTTTAAAGCCTCACTGTGTAACTTTTTAGCCAAAAAAAAATCAACTTTTGTTTTTGTGTGTGTGTTTTATGACACTGAATGTGAATGATGATGCTTTGGCTACAATAATCCACAGTATGGCATGAAATGTATCTCCGTGGAGAAGTATGGTTTTAACGTTCCACCTCCAGAAAGTTACACTTAGTTGCTTTAATAATATGTATTTTTTACCGTAAACCGCAGGTGCTTTGCTGGATCTGTTGCTGTTGCATCACATTAGACTTTCACATTAGATTTTCCTTCAAAATGTGTGTTTTTCTCGTTGCCTCCAGAAATCCTCTGTATGTCTCTCCCTCCTCGTTGCATCATAGTGACCACTCAGAGAACACACGGTTAAAACCACAGCCCTGCAGTTTTTAGACTCACGATACTTCAAACCGCCTCCACAAATGCACACACTCCTCATCCCGCGCACGCAGCAGGAATCGCATTTGACCCGGGATTGTGCTGAATACACGTTTGACCCTTTCAGCATCAAACAGAATAATTTAACACAAGGCAAGATCAGCTGGAATTCTGCCACGGCCATCATAAAGAAGATTTTAAAGGATATTTTAGCCATGTTAAAACATTGTTCCCTCATCGAATACACAGCTGGAGTTGTGTTTTGTTTCATTCACTCTTTGATCAAAGGAGAAGTTCAATTTGTCAACTGGACAAAGTTTGTTTGGTTGAAAACGTTTTGCCGCTCATCCGAGAGGCTTCGTCAGCTCTGGCCCTCATGCTGGGCCAGAGCCAGAGCTGACGCCAGAGCTGACGAAGCCTCTCGGATGAGCGGCGAAACGTTTTCAACCAAACAAACTTTGTCCAGTTGACAAATTGAACTTCTCCTTTGATCATGGATTCTACCTGGACAACTGAGGGACTTTTCACTCATTCATTCACTCTTGTTCCAGTTTTCTTCAGGTAGTTACGTAGCTATTGAATGAGCCAGTGGTTAAATCATTCCAGAATTTTTGCAGTTGAATGAGTTTCACAGTGTATCTTAGCATCTTGGTCATTTTTTGTTTTCTGCGGAGGGAACTTGATTTCAAAATCTGATGGTGTGTATAACCTTATGCTTGACAGATAGAAGGATAGATACTTTAGTCAAATATTCAAATTTAGGTATTGTCAAACATAGGAGACCATTTTTAGAGGCCATTAAAACTTTTAAACTTACATCCTTATATGTCCACTTTTATGCATTGCCACTTTACATTTAACAGTCCATTGTCTGTCAAATTTGTCCTCTGCATTTGATCCATCCTTCAGTGTCACTGGAGCCTCTCATCAGGAGCAGTGGGACCCATCTCCAGATCTTGAGCTCGTCTTGGTCAGGATTATCGTAGCTGGAACATTTGATCTAATGATCGGGGAAACTGGAGACCCCAGAGGAAACCCACCCAGACACAGGAAGAACACGCAAATTCCACACAGAACAACCCACGCGACCTGGGAGTCAAACCCAGTACTTTCTTGTTGTGAGGAGTGAGTGCCTGCCTTTGAGTAAGAACAAGCATAGGTTTTTGTTGATTTTTTTACACCATGGAGGGATTTAAGGTGAAGCTTACAAACATTGTCAAGATAAAGATTGAGATTGAAGGACATATTGGTTTGAGTCAGTGGCAGTTCTAAATCGGCTGAAACATTTTGTGAAGCGGCTGGTGAGTGGAGAGGAGAGACGAGGGAGATGCCTGAGAAATTTGAAAGAAAAGCCCAATTCCAAAGGGTTTTCTCACACTGAGTGAGAGATTCTGATGCAAACTGGAGCTAATAGGATTTACCCACAGGCCTGTTTCTCCAGTGGTGGTACAGTAAAGACACACTTAACGTTATTATGCTGCTGTGGAGTGGCAACAAGTTCATATGCATGTCCACACAAAGTCTGTTCAAATGAAACTTTACAAATAGAGTCTGACCTATATAGACGCTTCAGAAATTTGACACAGGGCTTTGACTTCACATTTCCCCCTTAGATCCTCTAAAGTTCTTACCTGGCAAGCCCAGGATAAGTCTAGTCCCCACACTCTACACATATGGTTTACCCATGGGTCCTCCATTTCAGCCCAACCCTATTTTTGTCACTGGTGCCCAACTGAGGCACATGATTCTTCCAGTGGGCTGCCATCCAATTACTAACCAGACCCAACCATAGAGTATACGAAGAAGTGATTATGCTGTCACCCAAAGTGTTCAGATCCAACGATTTGAAGCCAATCGAGGCGAGCAGTTATGGTTTGGCAGGGGGGCAGGTGCTTAGCCACGCTGTCAGTCAAACCTCTTGCCAACGCTAGCGGAAGCAGCCTCGGGGAAAGAAACTGCCCCATTGGTCTGTTATTAATATTCATATATTGATTTAGGAGAAAATAGTGAAATAAAAACACAGATATCACTTAGAGTGGGTTAAAATTACATTTTTAAAACCAAAATGAGGAGCTTGACTATAGCAGCTACAGAGAGAGGGCAACAGAGTCGATGGGGTCAATTTGTCCGTTCTTACTTCCTGTTTGGAACGCTGTGGCTTGCGAGCTGACTATGTCCATTTATACCAGGGGTGTCAAACATGCGGCCCGGGGGCCACATCCGGCCCTCTAAGCCCTTTAATCTGGCCCTTGGCTGATTTTCTATTAAAATATTTTAATTAAATTTTAATTTTCTATTAAAATATTGGTAATTTTCTGCACAGTTTATCATAGCAGTGTCTCCAGCGCTTCTGTGCGTGGCCCCTCCCACCAGAGCAGCACAAATGAAGACTTGCCTCTTTCCAAACGTTTAAAGGACCATCGTTTTGACTGTTGACCATGACACCCTCATCAGCAGATGCCAAGTTTCAGGAGCAAAAAGAAAGCATGACTAAATTCTGTGAAATGCACAAGTGTCACTGTGTGTCATTGTGTGTGAGACCAAATAAAGGCTTAAAATTAAAATAATGTTAAAACATTGTGTTGAAATTGCATTTTTCTTAACGTTTCAGGTTGTTCATAATATTATAATATTTTGTAAAAGAAAGAGTTCATCAAATAAAAAAGACTTGCGTTTCTCTGCACAAATATTTGGACTTGTTGCTATTTTTGGGGTATATTTGCCATGAGTTTTCTGATCAAAGTAGGTTGGATGCGGCCCAAGGACCAAAATGAGTTTGACACCCCTGATTTATACAGTCTATGTACCCAGCCCTGCTTAGCCTCTGACAAGTGATGAGATCAGGTTTTGACACGTTTCACCGCAATATGTCTCATTTTAAAAGAGCTCATAATTCAAAATATAAACCAAACAAACAGATTAAGAAGTATTTATTAAAGTTTTTACAAATTTGCAAGCTGAAAAATTCAGTGTTAAATCATTATTCAGACATTTCAAATCACTTTGTGTTCCATTGTTTAAGGAGATGTTAAGGATTATTACTCCATATGAATACATTCACAACGCTGGGCCATGTGCTTACTCAGCTTCCTGATTTGAAGGATAACAGCACCAGCATCAGTTGTAGATTTGATTTTAAGTGGGTAGAGTGGCTAAAATTAAGTATCAATTTATTTGTATTCATGTAATTAATAGTAAAATGCTCTGTGTATAACCAGCACTGTTTTACAATTTAACACATGTAGATTATTCCAAGAATGTTAAAATCATTTGCGAACTGATGATGATTTCAGGCACTTATCAAGCCACAACGGTAAAGTCTGCCAAAGTCCAGTTACATTCTTCTGTACATCTTGGTCTCTGTATGATTTGTTATTTCAGATTGTGCATGTTCCCCATACTCCTCTGATCCAGTATGACGTAGTGAATCTGTGGTGGATGTGGGGTGAGATACACAGTGTATGCCTGATATTCAGAACAAGTTGGTACCCAATTATGAATATAGTCAAACATTCACAGTATTGTCAGTTGATTACAAGCACACAGATCACTCCAGACAAAGTCCATATGACAAAGCTTTACAAAACATCAGGTTATAACAAAGAAAAACTGCCATTTTAACTTAAATATGTACAGCAGAAGTCTAAAGAACCTGATTCAACGTACATCAGGGAAAAGTCACTCCCTCAGTTTAAGGCAAAGTCTCTGCACAGGTCTGATGTATGAAGTGCAGACTGGAGGTCTGTACATGTATGTACATGTGTGTACATGTACTGTATGTACATGTGTGTGCATGTATGTACATGTGTGTGCATGTATATACATGTGTCTGAGGACATGCTGAGGGGTTCTGGGATGGAGGAGCTGCTTATGGAACAGAACAACCTCGACACAGAACACAAGAGAGGTCAGATCTGTAACATCACCCGAGTTCAGATGCACACTGTGCTGCTCCGCTCTGGTGGCTGCAGGAATTCTGACTAATTAAAAGTAACGAGAAGAGCTCAGGCTGCAGGCAGTGCAGTCTGGTGGTGTCCACAGAGATGTTACAGCGCTCTGGATTCTGTCTGTTGCTGCTGTTTGCTTTCGTATGCTTCAAAGGCTTCAAACCACAGCAGCACAGTGACCACAGCAGCACAGTGACCACAGCAGCACAGTGACCACAGCAGCACAGTGACCACAGCAGCACAGTGACCACAGCAGCACAGCAGGGCACTGCTCTGAGTGTTACACCACAACTAAACCTCTCGCAGTCACAGTTGGACCACTACAGTCTGAGTGAGGCATTACATTAAACTAGAGCAGTGCTTCTCAATTATTTTCTGTGACCCCCCCCAGGAAGAAGAAAAAATTCCATGCCCTCCTCCCTGCGCACGACTTTAAATAGTATTATTTGTCTAGAAAATTATTAGTACACCTCTGCATAACATTGTATCCTTTTATTAACATTAAAAACAAAAAAAGAAAGAAACTTCCAACAAAGACTGCACTGTCTTTTTGCACTGAAGACTCAAATATTGATGTGTTTTTAATGCAGCTTTGTGCACATTTGTTTATGTTTTACAGAAACGAAACTTAAAACTGCATGGCTTATTTGCATAAACTAAAAGCTCTGAAAAAAAAACAAAAAAAAACGCTCTGTCCTTGTGCCATCAGCTTCTGTCGGACTAAAGGACATGACTCAGTGGAATATATGTGTTTTTCTGTGACAGAGGTGTTCTGCTGATAGTGAGTCTGTTCTGTATATCGCGTATTTAAGGTTGCCGACCCCTGCCCCAGAGCGACAATGAGAGCGCCGCTGCCAACTACTGTTGTTGATATGCAATTACACTTAGTTTTAGTTCAGTACGGAAAAAAAAGCATGTTTCCCAGGGTCACACGCACCCCCCCGGCACCCCCCTCCCCTCCCTCCCTATTTGAGAAGCACTGAACTAGAGGAACAGTGGTCTGCTCTCCTTCCTCCCATAAGGAGTAACATCTCTCCATGTTTCCATGCGTTCTCTCTTCTCTCACTGACTAAAGACATGCATGTGTTAAATGTTTAGTGTGAATTCAATGAACATTTCCAGAAGCCCCTTGCCTGAAGGTAGTGAGTTAGGCTGAGCAGATAACAACTTTCCAAAGTACAAGAGCAGTTTGAAGCTGCACTTAAATATTACTTGCACATGCACTTCACAGATATTTGACTCAGACCTTTGTGTGTCATCCAAAGGTCACCAGCCAAGCCAGTGTATCCACACACTTTAATATTAGGGCTAATACACTTCTGAAGAGTCTTTGCAACTATCAGCCAAAACTTTTCAAGAAGGTAATTACATCTGTCTCTTAATAGAAACTTTGTGGAAAAAATAAAATAACAAAACTAAACATTTATCAATTCAACCCAGCATAGCCTGGAGTTGTGTGGAATCTGATGAACTGTAAATGCATTGTTTATGAGCTCATATTGATTTCAGGTGAGGGATATTTGAAAAAGCAAACAGTGAATGTAAGATTCTGGAGACTGTACATCTTCACCTAAATGTACAATTCCAGACTGTATAGATAAGAACATGTGTAAAAGCTCCTAAAGATCCTCAGCCCTGTCCCGCAGTCAGTCAGAGCTGCATGGAGAACTCCACCATCTGAAGGTTCTCAGATGTAAGTCATGTTCATAGATGTAGCCCTCTGCCCCATAAGTGGAATCTTCTGTGATGTCTGTAGAATCTTCTGATGTCCATCACAAAGTCTGTGAACCTTCCTGGCAAAGTCTACCATTTGGATCTACATTTCAAACAGGAACCAACACCACCACATGGAGGTCCTACAACGTGGTGTAGATTATGTTAACGATGGTGACCGCTGATGTCCAGTATGTGATGCAGATGATGACCAGTGTTGCGACCCTCAGTGGTGTTGAAGATAGTGACTAACATCCAACAGAGGCTGAGTTCTTACAGGGGTTTGTAGATGAAGTCAAGTATGTACATGTCCGACAGAATCGAGGAGATGAAGACCAGTGCTATAGAGATGGTGTAGACATGAACAAAGATTATGACCGCTGTGTATGTGTAGTAGAGAGTGGTCCAGATGAAGACGAGTGGTGGAGATGACACCCACCGCTAAAGAATGGAGTAGACAACCTCTTCATCTGTGGTGGTACAGATGAAGACAAAGAGGATGACCAGTGTGCTCAGGTCTTACAGAGTGGAGCAGGTGAAGAGCAGCACTACAGGGTGGTGTAGATGTAGACAAAGATGATGACTGTTTTTGGGTAGTACAGTAACGCAGATGAAGACCTATTCCACAGAGCGATGCAGAGGAAGGCGGAGATGGAGAAGATCACTGTTTTTGGTTTAGTTTGTCTTGTGTTTGTTAAGTGGAGATGAAGACCAGCGCTACAAAGTGGTCTAGATGAATCCGATGCTACAAACTTGTGCCAGTGAAGATGCAGACGGAGATGACCACTGTTTTTGGGATAGTACAGTAGTGCAGATGAAGACCAGTGCTACGAGGCAATGCAGATGAACAGCAGACTACAGCATGGTGTAGATGAAGAGCAGACTACAGCGTGGTGTAGATGTAGACGAAGATGATGACCAGCAGGTTGAGGATGGTCCCGATGATGCCTAACATGGCCAGGATGCTCTCCTCCTTGCTCTCCTTGTCTGAGCTTCCTCGTTCCTCATCATTGTAGACAGTGTTGACCATTGTCCCTGGGAAAGGCTGCCGCTTGCTTCTTGCACCTGTCTGAGGAGACAACACAGGAAACTATGGTCAGTCATTCTTAAAAGACAAATATGATGCATTATTTGTACTGTCTCAGGCCTTATACATATACATGCGACCAAGGAGATTGTTATTGACTTCCGGAGAGGCCCCACCCAGCACCCCCCACTGTCCATCAATGGTGCTGCTGTAGAGAGGGTGAGCAGCACCAAATTCCTGGGGGTGCACATCAGTGAGGACCTCTCCTGGACAGTGAATACTGTATCACTGGCAAAGAGGGCTCAGAAGCGCCTCTATTTCCTCCGCAAACTGAGGAGAGCTGGAGCCCCTCCACCCATTATGACCACCTTCTACCGAGGCACCATTGAGAGCGTCCTGACCAGCTGCATCACTGTGTGGTACGGGAGCTGCACTGAACAGAACAGGAAAGCCCTGCAGCGCATAGTGAATGCAGCTGGGAGGATCGCTGGTGTCTCTCTCCCCTCCCTCCTAGACATTTTTAACACCCGGCTCACCCGCAGAGCGTCCAGCATTGTGGGTGACCCGAGCCACCCCGCACATAGCCTGTTCAGCCTCCTGCCCTCGGGGAGAAGGTACCGGAGTCTCCGGGCCCACTCCACCAGGCTTTCAAACAGCTTCATCCACCAGGCTGTCAGGAGGCTGAACTCACACCCGAACTCCCACCTTACCCACCTCCCACCCCCCACCCCCCAAATTGGCATAACCTGTATTCCATAAAAGACATCACTCTAGACACTTTAAAAAACTGCTGCTAATGACGACTGTTGCACTGCTGCACATTTACATTTACTACTGGATTTTACTCCTGTTGCACTGCTGTTTACTACTGTTATTGCACATTTACTACTGGAATTTTTAGTACTGTTGTTTACTCCTGTTGCACTAGAATTACTACTGTTGCACACTTATTTTTATTTATCTTAACTCCAATGCACATTCTACTGCACATGACCAATTCACTGCTGTATCTTCCATTGCACATTTTGATGCACACTGCACACTTTGGAAATCTGTATATAGTATAGGTTATTTGTTATTTATTATGTTGCACTGTTTTAAGATTTTAGACCGTAGACTTTAGTTTTAACTTAGATCTCTGTCTTAGATAGTTTTTGTTGTGTTGTCTTCATATTGTATTTTGTACACTGTCTTTTTGCACTACCTGGCCAGAGAGAAACGAAATTTCGATTCACTGTATGTTGAACACATATGGCAGAATTGACAATAAAGCTGACTTTGAACTTTTGAACTTTGATGGTCTTTTACATGTACCTTTGATTTGGTCATTGTTTTAGAACGTGGGTCCTATATTAATCAAAACTAATTATTGTGAGCTGTAAGTCATGTTAGAATGTTTTTATGTTGTAAAAAAAAATAACAGGAGTTGTGTGTTCAAAGTTCAAAGTCAGCTTTATTGTCAAAAAAACAAATGTACAGGTTGCACACATAGGATTTGAAATTGCAGCGCCCCCTAAGCCCACAGTGAACATAAAACATCAGGTAAACAAGACAATAAACACCATGACTAAAACATTACATATACCCGTAGCAAAAGTACAGTAAACTTGTATATAATACAAATAGGTAAAGCACACAATGTGTAGCGTAATAAAGCTCAAGTGGTGTCATTTAAGCAGCAGTGTCAGTGTCATTTAAGTGTCATTTAAGCAGCAGTGACAGTGTCATTTAAGCAGCAGTCTCATTGGGGGAGGCAGGGCAGGGAGAGAGTTCAGCATCCTGACAGTTTGGTGGATGAAGCTGTCTTTCAGTCTGCTGGTCTTGGCCCTGAGGCTCCTCAGTCTCCTTCCTGATGGCAGCAGACTGAAGAGGCAGTTGGATGGGTGGGTGGGATCACCCAGAGGGCTTTGCGGGTGAGGCGGGTGCGGTAGATGTCCTGCAGGGAGGGGAGAGAGACACCCACGATTCTCTCAGCTGCTCTGATTACTTGGTGTAGCTTTTTCCGCCAGAACACAGTGCAGGTGCCACACCACTCAGTGATGCAGGTTTGTTTCACATGTTTGAGTTACTCTTTATTATTAGTCTGTCTATATCTCAAAATGCTCTGTTCCTTTTTGTGATGTTGTAGTGGTAGTTTTCAAGTTAACAGTTCCTTTTACCTTTTGTTTAGTCAAGATTAGCACTTCCAGGGCTGAAATTATCCAAATGACTCTAGTGAACTGAAGTACTTCCTGTATTATCACATGACATCACAAGATGTTTTCTGTTCTAAGCCTAAATATGCAGGAGTGTGAGTTAAATATGTGTGAATGAAACAAAGGCGGTAGCTCAGTTGAACTGATCCAAAGGTTGGCAGTTCAAATCCTGCTCTTGACATAAAAAACATCAGTGGTTGAGCGGTCAGATCTACTGACCCACAGGTTGGTAGGTATGATTCCAGCTCCCACAGATGAATGCTGCCTTTGCGTCCTTGGGCAAGACACTTAACCCACCTCACCCCCAGTGTCTGAGTACACCGGTGTGTGAATGAGTGAGTGGTTCCTTGTTGTAAAAAGCGCTTTGGGTGCCATGAAGGTGGAGAAGTGCTATATAAAGATTTTACCATTTAAAACCCAACTTCATGTATGTTTTTGATGAGGAAACATTATTATAATATAGATCAGGAAATGGCGTAATATATAACTCTTTAATTTGACTCTTTAAAATAAGTGCTGTCTACAGTATATAACTAGATCTGATGTAGAGCTCCATCGACCTCCAACAGAGGGAATTCCAGTGTGGAACAAAACTACTGTCAATTTTCGACATGCTAAAATACGCACTCAGTTGTAATGAAGACAGTAGAAATCCTTTGAACGAGTCTGGTGATGATTTATGGACCTAAAAACTGTGCAGAGTTTATACCTGTGATGCAACAATCCTGGGAAAATTCAAACCAAGTCTTGGGTGACTCCTCAGAGGGAATAAATGTACTGTCTGAAACCAGCGTGAATGTTACTGACAAGTGAGCAATGTTATTATACGGTTTAAATCTCAATATTGTTGTGTCCTTCAAAGAAAATGGTTAAAATAGAATATAATGTGTAATAATAAATTAGTATGTGGATGAGCACCACTTGACAAAAAGATAACCACGATGCAAATGCACAAAAGCCTAGAAGCCGATCCTAATTCAAGCGTAGAGAAATTGCTTTTCTGTTGTTTACAAAATAATATGTATATGATTATTGTTTCGCTCTTGGCACAAACAAAATAAATACAAATCAATCAATCAATCACCTGCACTCACAGCTCTCTCTCATGACTAAAAAAATATGAGTTTTCACTGCCCATTTAGAAAGCTCCAGGATTTTATTTTGCATTTTTTATTATTTTAAAATTGAGTGTCTTCTTTTCCAGACCTCCAAATGTTTGGGTGCTGTTGAAGTCCCCCTGACTTGTTCAAACTGCCTTCACTACAAAACACCTTTTCTCTCTCGTCAGCAATAGTTGACAGTTCAAATAGAGCTAAAAACAATCGCTGCTTTGACTTTTCTGAGTAACAGATATATCACTGAAGGATATTTGAACAAATGGTCTTGAAAATGAGATCAAATATCTGTACTAAAACATGATCAAGGAACAAAACCCAACTTCACATCTGTTTTTCATGGTGCATGGCATTATAACATGATTAAAAGAAGCCAAAAATAAATGGAGTGTTGCCAAATAAAACAAATAAAATGCAGTTTTAAACAAAATAGCCTGAATACAAAATGTGTGCTTTGTGATAAGAAAGTCTGAACAGTAGATGAGTGGAGTAGCTGGTGCATGGTATTCTCACATAAGTGGCAACAGTAGAAGCGGCGGAGTAGTAGTAGTAGTAGTAGTAGTAGTAGTAGTAGTAGTAGTAGTAACTGCTGTTTAAGCCGTAGTAGTTCACAGAAGCAGTCGTAGAATCTGCAGTTGTAGGCTAGTAGTGGTAGATGTAGGTCAGTAGTAGTAGCAGTAATCAGGCCTGGACTGGTAATCGGGCATACTGGGCCGACAGTCCCGGGGGCTGATGCTGTTTTGTTTTTGTTTGTTTTTTTACTTAGAGACCGGTTCACAATTTAGAGGAGGCGTCCCACTGGTCCATCTTCAATACAGACAGTGGACTAAACCAATCAGGATATAGAAGCTTACGAGATGGTCCCACCCCTTTCTCTGCTGATTCCAGCCAGTTTCAGTGTTGAGCGTGGAAACATGGAGAAGCGGCAGAAAGGGGGTGCGGAGAAGTTATGGACTAAAAGATCTCGCTATAGACACTGCAAAATGTTTTAAAATAACAGACATATTCTCTGGAGGGGCTGGAGCCTCCACGTCCTCTGCAGCCCAGGCTGAAGGTGGACAGGGAGAGGAGCAGCCAGAGACTGTGGACAGGGAACCCGAGGGAACCCGAGGGAACCCGAGGGAATCCGAGGGAACCCGAGGGAACCCGAGTGACCAGGGAAGTGTCGCACAGGCACAGCAGGTCAGCAGGTATGTTTGGATAATACTGGGACTTTTAGGTGACTTTTAGGTGAAATTTGTCATTTTGAACAAAAACAGGTGACCTACATGAATTGTGTAGAAGTTTTATTATTTTTATTTTTATTTTTTTATTTTACGCTTCGTTTCCATAGGAATTTCACCTGGGTTGCCAGCCAACATGCTCCTGACCTTGTGTGCAAGATGCATTTTAAATAAACCCTTGAATGTGTAGTTACTGTGAGTTTGCTGGTGGTTTTGGGGATTTTTCCTTTAAGGGTGTTTTCACACTTGGTCCCTTTCAACGTTTAAAGCGAACTCAGATCGCTAACTGAGCATTATAGGTTTATATGTGAACACTCTAAGCGCACTCAGACCCCTTTAAAACGAACCGAACTGAGACCATCTCGGGAGGTGGTCTCAGTACGGTTCGCTAAAAGGTCTGCGGTACGGTTCGCCTAACCTGCGCAGTGTGTACACATAACGCTCCGGGTTCACTTCGCCCTTTGTGCAGTTTTATTACCTTCTAAGCTTCCCGTAGACAGCGACACGGGGAGGTAGTGACGAAAAATAACAATACAGGACTCAATCGAGGCCCTGTAATTGGAATGAGTACACTTTAAATCCTTTAACGAGGATCCATTGGAGGGCAAGTCTGGTGCCAGCAGCCGCGGTAATTCCAGCTCCAATAGCGTATATTAAAGTTGCTGCAGTTAAAAAGCTCGTAGTTGGATCTCAGGTCCGAGCTGACGGTCCGCCGCGAGGCCCCCGTCTGTCCCCGTCTGTCCCAGCCACTGGCTCTTGGCGCCCCCTCGATGCTCTTGGCTGAGTGTCCCGCGGGGTCCGAAGCGTTTACTTTGAAAAAATTTGAGTGTTCAAGGCAGGCACGGTCGCCTGAATACTGCAGCTAGGAATAATGGAATAGGACCCCGGTTCTATTTTGTGGGTTTTCTCTGAACTGGGGCCATGATTAAGAGGGATGGCCGTCACAGAGAATGCCAAGGAGTGAAGGTCTCAGAGCTCTAGAGAAGCTACCGTGTGAACAGAAAGAGGACTGAGGCTCCATCAGAGCTTAAGTGGACCAGAAAGAGAACTCGGTCCTCTTTCACAATATGAACACAAACAGAACTGAGTTTGTGTTCTCTTGGTCCCCTTGTTGGTCCACTTTTAGGGGACTGAGTTTGGTTCGCTTAAAGGGGACTATATGTGAAAACACCCTAAATGTTGTGCCCTGGTTTCCCCTCTGCCAAGATGTAACAATAGTAAAATACTTTGCTTCGGGGAACACAAATATAAATTAGTCCGTTGTGCTCCGCTAATTATGAGGGGCCGGTCTAAGCCAAAAATGCCAGGGCCAGTTTTTTGTCCCAGTCCAGCCCTGGCAGTAATTATCGGAGTAGTAGTATCAGCAGTTGTGATAGCAGTATTAGCAGCAGTAGTAGTAGTCTTGTACTGCAAACACACATACACCATGTTATATTGAAAGATAGAGGGCTAAAGAAATGGTGTAATGTTGTTTGTTCCCAAACAGAACAGCTCAAACACCAAAAGGTCAAGTACTAACAGCCCGGGGATAATACAGAAGTCACTCAGAAATAAACATTCAAGTTTTATGGAGCTTTGAAATGTTTTAATGAAATTTATGAAGCAAAATATTTTTTTATGTTACTCAACGCTCACACAAAGAGTGATCAGAGGGAGGGAGGGATTCTTATTCTAATAATAATCCTAAAAAAAATGGAATGTTGCCAAATAAAACAAATGAAATGCAGTTTTAAAGAACAAAATGGCCTGAATACAAAATGTGTGCTTTGTGATAAGAAAATCTGAACAGTAGATTAGTTTGTTTGATTTGCACATGTTTAACACAAAAATTCTGCATATTTAATATATTTAGAGTTTTTCCTCTCAAACGGAAAACACTGTGGTAATACAGGAAGTGCTCCATTGTGTTTTTAAACTCTGTACACCTGCCTTTTTAAGATAAGATAAGATAAGAAGACTTTATTGATCTCACACAGGAGAAATTCACTTGCCACATTAGCTCCAGGCAGTTTAGTGAAAAAGAAAGTTAGAACAAAAAAGTGCATGCAGACAAGATAAGTAATAATAATAAATAGTGCTGTCAGGCGATTTAAAAAAAATAATCTAATTAATTACAGGATTCGGAATTAATAAATCTAATTCATCGCATTTTAATCGAGAGAGAGAGAAAGAGCGAGAGAGACTGCAGACTTCCCCTTTCAGTCTTTCAGTCTTTGGCTCGCTCTCGCTCTCTGTGCACGTTGCCTCCACTGTAACCAAGACAAGACTGCCGGCAGACCTGGAGAGTGCACCTATATACCCCCATTCCCCCTCCCACATTACGTAACATTCATTCGAAATCTCATTTACACCATTCCACTATTTCATGGTGAATATTTCTGGTGCCAAAAGGTGAGCACGTACAGTAGCTTTCATGCAACATCAATAAGTAATATACAAAGCTTCAAATATGCAGAAAATACAAATAATTGCCCGTGCAAATTACTCATGGCTCACATGACCCCCGGAACACGCGAAACTGGAGGATTTAAACTCCTAGTGCGGATGTGTCCGGGTTTGCCAGATCGCACAACAAGAGGAGGGAGAAGGTGGCAGCGCGAGGGGAAGTGAACGATTGATTTTAGTGCGATTTGGATGGGCAAAACTGAAGTGTGCACCCTTATCCGCGGCAGAACACAGTTTATGGTTGATAATGAAAAGGGTTCGGCGCACGGGGAGCAGCAGATAAGGAAACGGCGAGCGTGTCTTCAAGTACTCTCCCCGGGGGCAACGCTCCGTCACATTTTTATAAATAAACTTGCCGTTTAAAGGCCCTGCACACCAAATTTAAAATGCGTGCATTGAATAGCCGCTCATAATTAATTGCGTTAATTTTTATAACGCATTAATTTGCAGCGTAATTAAACTAATTAACGCGTTAAACTGACAGCCCTAATAATAAAATAAGTAAATAAGAGAATATAGAAAAAAATTATTACTTTAGACTGATGATTTAGAATGATTTCAGCTGATTTCTGGAATTGCCGATCTCCACTAAACAAAACATAAAAGGAGCTGTTAACTTGAAAACTACTACTTCATGACATCACAAGCTGGAACAGAGCATTTTGAGCTTTGGAGATGTAGACAGACTAATAATAAAGGAATACTCAGACATGTGTGAATGAAACAAAACACAACTCCATCAAAAACAGGATGAGGCCCTCATCAAAAACCTTTCTGAAGAGGTTTTAGATGTCATCCATGAAGGTTTGAGTAATCTAGCGATCTCTCCCAGGCCCTATTAAAGCAGTGCAAGCCCATCCAAGACTGAGTCGACAAGTCCAAATAACCCATTATTCACAAATATACAATACCGGAATACAAAGGACAAAGGAATACACTGCAACTTCACAAACCTCATGTGATGTGCAGTCATTTCATTAGCGGGATGCACATACATTAGATTATAATGTGGTAGTGTTCTGAAGGGCTGAAGGGGGAGGAAGTAGCAAAACTCAAAACAATAAAAGGTATCTTGGTGATCTAAATACAGCTCTGGAAAAAAAATAAGAGCCCACTGCATTTTTTTCTGAAATCAGCATCTCTACATGTATTACAGCCATTCCATTCCAGCGTCTGTTGAATTCCAACACAAACACAAAGCTGAGCTACTTCAGTTCTTGCACCAGGAGTGAAATAAAGAACAAGAACCCAAGAACAATGTGAAAGACTTGTGGAGAACATGCCAAGACACATGAAAGCTGTGATTAAAAATAAGAGTTATTGCACCAAATATTGATTTCTGAACTCTTCTTAAGTGTAAACATTAGTATTATGTTGTTTTAAAATGATCTTGTTTCTTTGGATTGTTTGAGGTCTGAAAACGTATTTTTTTTTGTTATTTTGACCATTTGTCATTTTCTGCAAAATAAATGCTCTAAATGATAATATTTTATTTGGAATTTGGGGGAAATGTTGTCAGTAGTTTATAGACTCAAACAAAAATGTTCCTTTTGCCCAAACACATACCTATAAGTAGTAAAATCATAAGAACTGATCATTTTGCAGGGGTTTCTTATTTTTTTCCAGCGCTGTATGTTGTGTTAGCAGTTCATACTTCATACTTCACGTGTAAGACCCCCTCTTTATTTATAGGTAACTACAATTGTTTTTGAAGCCCCATACGTCTCTAACATTTGCGTAGTTGTGATGAAGTGTGCAGTTTGAGTATTGATTTGCTCCGTGTGCATGTAGTGCTCCATATGTGTGTTAGCCTTCAGCGGCCTGTGTCCGGTTCCTCTCCAGAGATCTGCGCTCTTTCACGGGTCAATGGGCTCTTCTACACCGGCTAACAACTGCAAACACGATAGCTAATGCAAGCTAAAAATACTGTGGCTGAAGCAGAGACTGTGGGGTGTAAGAACAGTCTCTGAAGTACACGAACATGCAGTTGAAATATACAGCTCTGGAAAATACCACTGCAAAATGTTTTTCTGATTTTACTACTTATAGGTATGTGTTTGGGCAAAAGGAACATTTTTGTTTGAGTCTATAAACTACTGACAACAGTTCCCCCAAATTCCAAATAAAATATTATGGCTTAGAGCAGGGGGGCCCAACCAGTCGATCGCAATCTACCAGTCGATCGCAGGCAGAGTGTCAGTCAATCGCGTATGGCTATGTTCAGACTGCAGGGCTTAATGCTCAATTCTGCTCAATTCTGATTTTCTTTGTGAAATTTTTGTGAAGTCTGATTTTTTTTGCAAGGTCATTCACATTTCCAATTAAATGCGACTTGTATGTGATCTCCAGTGTGAACTTTAAACACCCCAAAAGTGTCCCGCATGTGCATTGGAGGACACGACATCATGCGCAGCGAGCGTGCTCAATGTTTAAAAAAAGTAACCTAAAGTTGCTGTCGTACCGGAGCCAGAACATGTACAGCTTATTTGTTTTAAGGAGGAGACGGAGAAGGAGAAGGTTTTTGGCCACGGCGTTTTGTGGGGCAGTGGCAGCACCGTCCGTAAAAAGAAACGTGTTGGTGCGGAGTCGCAACCAAGAGTGGTGGGATTGCTACGTGCTTCGCCGCTTCACTGACACGGAGTTTATATACTATTTTCGCATTACAAGAAGAACGTTTGTGTACATTTGTGAGCGCCTACTTGTACCACTCTCGCTGGAGGAAACACGCTCAGGTCGGATGAATGTGACCTGGCCGTTCAGACTGAAGTCGCATGCCAAAAGATCGGATATGTATCAGTTTTAGGACCACATATCTTGGGCTACGTTCACACTGCAGCTTGAAGTGACCCAAATCCTATTTTTTCACCCCTATGCGACTTAAAAAATAAGCTCACTCCAAAAGCCTTTCACATTGTTCTTGGGTCCAATTGGTCCAATCCTGGTGCAAGAACTGAAGTAGCTCAGCTTTGTGTTTGTGTTGGAATTCAACAGACGCTGGAATGGAATGGCTGTAAGACATGTAGAGATGCTGATTTCAGGAAAAAATGCAGTGGAAAGAAACATTTGCCCAAAAAGGAGTGGGAAGAAGAAAACTTATTTAATCTTCTAATTTAGCATAATGAGCTTATTTTTACATTTCTTTTACATTTTTCAGACAAACCCACAATGGAAACAGACAGCAGATACAAGTAATGTCATGGACAGAACAAACCGACGATGGTGCGGAAACAAAAAGCATAAAGCAGCTCTACAGAAGACAGTTTGTTCTAATATTCAGACCCACTCTTTATATACTGTGACCAGACCGTATGTTTATAGAACAGCTTGAATTCATGGATATTTTGGCATTGCTTGAGACGTATATCCAGACTGTTCCAGACTTTTACACCACATATAGACGCAGGATTTAAATACAGGATTACTCAAACGTCCCTGAATCCAACAAACAAAGCAGATTCCAAAGTGCCGCACATGTGATCATATCAGTCCTAAAACAATAAAACCAGTAAAAATAAAATAAAAGCAAAACCATAAAAATCATGAAATAGCAATAAATAAGTAAAATAAATAAAAGACAGAGGAATCAACTGAAATACAACTTTATACAAGTTTATGAAGACAGAATACTGTTCTGACATGGTAAAAAGCTCAGAAAAGTACATTATATTAGTATGTCCCCATGTCAAGTCCCCTTTAACACTGGGTCACTTGATTTTCAAACGTTTTAAGAACAGTGCAAGATGGCAGCTTATTCAGTTCTATATTTTCATGATCTAAAATCTTGCTTAACAGAAACTTCCCCTCAGGCTGTAGACCGGATCGAGAGGCGCCATGCCAGCCCATGTAATCTGAGTGACAACTTAAAGGAAAATTAACGTTTTTTTACAATCTGAGCCTTCTTTCGGCAATAAAACAAGTAGTTTTACTCACCCATAGCAGTTTGGTGTCAATTGGAGCAGTATCGCAGAACTTATGTTGAGCCGTTCTGTTCTACCAATGATCCCGTATCCGTTAACATGGTGCTCGTATCATATGCTCGGGGCATTACTTTGCGGTGTCCAAATAACACAAACTTTAGCACTTTTCAAATCACAGAAGATCGCTGTGTCAGGGTAGACTTTTAGTGGATTCCAAAACGGCCTGAAACCCGATATCCAGCTATAGTTTCATTTGATGACGTCATCAGAGAGGACAGTGCGCATGCGTGAACTCAGCTGTTTTGTAAACACCGCTAGTCCGAAAGAAGCTAACACCGCTCTGAACTTTACTTTTCTGTTGCGATATCGGGTTTCAGGCCGTTTTGGAATCTACTAAAAGTCTACCCTGACACAGCGATCTTCTGTGATTTGAAAAGTGCTAAAGTTTGTGTTATTTGGACACCGCAAATCAGTGCCCCGAGCACTCACGCTAACGGATACGGGATCATTAGTAGAACAGAACGGCTCAACATAAGTTCTGCGATACTGCTCCAATTGACACCAAACTGCTATGGGTGAGTAAAACTACTTGTTTTATTGCCGAAAGAAGGCTCAGATTGTAAAAAAAAACGTTAATTTTCCTTTAACCACAGGAGACAATGTGCTGAAAACTCTCTGAACATACTGTGATTCTTCAAACAAAATAATTATTCGACGAGTCCCTCACTCTCACAAACCTTGCGCACATCACTAGTGTTAAACAAGAAAGAGATCAAGCTGTCAAATTTTTATTTTAATGACACCAGAATAAATAAATAATAAATAAAACAGTGTGGTGTTGTTTAAATACAAGTTTGGGAGCTTCAGAGAACTGCAGAGCGGTTCTCTTTTTTCTTTTGCACAATTTTTGTCTTTGGTCCCAGAAAACCTGACTCTATCTACCAGCACCACGTCACTAGAGTTCACATGCCTGAAATACTAGTTCACTAGCACAGCTCTGGATCAGCTTTTTCAGACACAATTGAAAATGTATTTATTTATTTATTTATTTATCTGAAAAGGGACAATGCACATTAATCAACATCAAAACAATGTAAATGTGCCCGAGTTAGCTGATAAGAGCTCATTTTCATCGGTAGTTCCTTTGCCAGATGTCAAAAAGACATCCTAAAAGAAAATACATAGAAGTAAGAAGTTACACATTAAATTACACAAATGTACAATAACATTACAGAAATACTATAAAAGTTTTAGTGTTCACACATTTGCGTTTATAAAAGCCACTTTTTAGCATTCTTTTTAAAAGCAAAGAATGAGGGAGATGTTCTGATGGCTTCAGACACAGAGTTCCACTGATGGGATGCTCTGACGGAGAAAACAAACTGACCAAATACAGTTTTTCTATGAGGAATAATGCAGTCTTCCCTCACTGCTCCTCTGGTCACTCTGCCCTCACTAGATCTAAAATTATCAAAGTCATTCAGCGATCTTGTTTAATCTTGTACATTAGACAGATATTTTTGAAAAGTGAAGAGTTTGGACCGTTTCTACTCGCCCAGTCAGCTCTTATCCCATCCATCCATCCATTTTCTTCCACTTATCCGGGGTCGCGTCGTGGGGGCAACAGTCAAAGCAGGGACTCCCAGACTTCCTGCACCCCGGACGCTTCCTCCAGCTCCTCCGGGGGGACCCCAAGGCGTTCCCAGGCCAACCGAGACAAAGTCCCTCCAGCGTGTCCTGGGTCTTTCTCAGGGCCTCCTCCCGGTGGGACATGCCCGGAACACCTCCCGAGGGAGGCGTCCAGGAGGTGTCGGAAACAGACGCCCGAGCCACCTCAGCTGCTCCTCTCGATGTGGAGGACCAGCGGCTCTACTCTGAGCTCCTCCCATGTGACTGAGCTCCTCGCCCTATCTCTAAGGGAGCGCCCAGCCACTCTGCAGAGGAAACTAATTTCAGCCGCTTGTATCCGCGATCTGCCTCAAGTGGAGGAGTTCAAATAACTCAAAACTTATTTTAGATAAAAAAAAACAAACAAAAAAAACATAAGTAACCTTTACCTTTTGCTAGGAGGTGTTTTCTGGTACTACAACTTTTTGGTAGTGTGTATAGATTTTTTTTTTTTTTTTTACAATAACAGGCCCTAGATAATAGTTTTACAATACAATTTCTGGCATGAAAAACTTGTGTAATTCATCTTGACTGTTCATATAGTTTGGTCACGTCCCATCACCCTGCTCCCCTTTGTGTTCTTTGGTTTACAGCGTTATCCATCAGTGCTCCTGTGTGCGAAGCCTGTCCCTCCCGTCAGACCACAGCCAATCACACTCAAACACCACTATCGTGCTCCTGACGTCCATAAAGAGCCCGTGTACACAATGAGCAGCTCCACTCACACCAGAGCCCAGGAGAGGTCCTCACGGCCGACAACAGACTACACTCATGAAGAGGAGGAGGACGAGAGGATGAAGAGGAGGGTGGGGAGGTCATTGCCGTTTTATTGCAAAATGAAAGATCCTATATTACACAAACATTGATTCTTGCTAGAATGTTAGGATTTCCTCATCAAAAACATACCTGCAGTTGTTTTTTGTTTCATTCATGTTTGAGTAATCCTTATTATTAGTCTGTCTACATCTCCGAAGCTCAAAATGCTCTGTTCCACCTTGTGATCTCATAGTTTTCAAGCTCCTTTTACCTTTTGCTTAGTAAATAATAATAATAATAATAATAATAATAATAATAATAATAATAATAATAATAATAATAATAATAATAATAATAATAATAATGTGGCCATACCTGCTTGTCAAAGCCTGATCTCATCAGATCTCAGAAGCTTAGCAAGGCAGGGCCTGGTTAGTACTTGGATGGGAGACACTGGGAATTCCAGGTGCCACAGTGGTGCGCCAGTTGCAAAAACTGTTGTTGTGTCCTTCGGCAAGACACTTCACCCACATTGCCTAGTATGAAAGTGGAGTGTGCGTGAGTGTTGGAGGTGGTCGGAGGGGCTGATGGCGCAGATTGGCAGCCTCGCTTCCGTCAGTCTGCCCCAGGGCAGCTGTGGCTACAAAAAAGTAGCTTACCACCACCAAGTGTGGAGTGAATGAACAATGAACTGTAAAGCGCTTTGAGTGTCATGAAAGGCGCTATATAAATGCTATGAATTATTATTATTATTATTATTATTATTATTATTATTATTATTATTATTATTATTATTATTATTATTATTATTATTATCGTTGTTGTTGTTGTTGTTGTTGTTGTTGTTGTTTTCAAGCTCCTTTTACCTTTTGTTTATTAAAAAATGGCAATTCCAGGGCTAAAATTATACAAATGATTCTCGTGAAGGTGCATGGAGTTTAAAAACACAGGGGAGCACTTTCTGTATCACCACATGACATCAAGAGGTGGTTGTGTTTTCTGTTTGAAAGAAGAATTCAGTCTAAATATACAGGGTTTGTGTGTTAAACATATTGACTGAAACAAAACGCAACTCGAGGTATTTTTATGATGAGGAAACGACATAATAACAGGATCAAAAACAGTGCAATATTGGCCCTTTAAGACAAATAATACACTTAAAATGGTCAGCTGATGTGTTATGGACTGTGTCACTGTGTCCTGGAGCTCCTCCAGCTCAGCCCCCTATCAGAGGGGACAGATGTCTGGACACTGCCCAGCTCAGGGGTCAGAGGCTGGAGGACACTCACTATGTTTACATGCGGCCAGGAAAAACACACACCTGGCCTAGTCCTGTAGAAACAGATTTATACAAATGTACGTGACGCTGTAAACTACGATTGAGGTGTGATTCTCCCAGATCCCAATAACATCTGTAACAGCACAGTCCGATTCCATAAGAACAGAGCAGGAGAGGCGTTCAGCTGCACGAG
Source organism: Paratrypauchen microcephalus (assembly GCA_036785185.1). Taxonomy (NCBI): domain Eukaryota; kingdom Metazoa; phylum Chordata; class Actinopteri; order Gobiiformes; family Gobiidae; genus Paratrypauchen; species Paratrypauchen microcephalus. Next base: position 4,526,619 of record JAVJIX010000017.1, read on the forward strand.
GTAAGAAGCAGACAGGCGAATACTTAAAGGTCCTATATTACACAAACATTGATTCTTACTAGAATGTTAGGAGTTTCCTCATCAAAAACATACCTGAAGTTGTGTTTTGTTTCATTCATGTTTGAGTAATCCTTATTATTAGTCTGTCTACATCTCCTAAACTCAAAATGCTCTGTTCCACCTTGTGATCTCATAGCTCTCTCTAGAGAAGGGCCGCATGTAAACATAGAGATAGAGATAGAGAGATAAACATAATTATTAAAACACACAACTGGCCTAGTCCAGTAGAAACAGATTTATACAAATGTACGTGACGCCGTAAACTACGATTGAGGTGTGATTCTCCCAGGTCCCAATAACCAGACCCTCCAGGAATTTGCCATGTTGTGATTTGCAACTTCAACGCAACTTCAGCTAATCCCCGCAAATTCAGGGCGGTGTTGCAATTTTGACCAATCACCGCAACTTTTCCGCAATTTTTACTAATTTTGACCAATCATCGGCGACGTATTGAACGCCGACCAACTTCCGTCTGTGTAGGACACATAACTGAGATGAGGTGCACGGTGCGTTTGTGTGTGTGTGTGCGGCAGAGGCGGTGGGTCACGTGAGTGTAGGTGTGTGCACGTACGGAAGTGTGTGTGTGTAAAAGCGCGCGCTCACCTGTCACACAGAGGAGAGAGTCAGGGTTGGGGTGTAGCCGTATTTTTTGTTGACCGCAAACCATTCATTCATCTTTCACGTTAATCTGTTCATCCTGCTGGTTTTCATGAGTTCCATTTCATCCTGCTGCGCTGTCATAGCTGTGTGCGCTCCTTTTGTAATAAATGCACAAAACGCATATCTGGATCTCAGCGTATCTGTCACCATAGCCTCCTCTTTGCGCGTCACAAATCTGCGAGCCATAGGACCCAACCTCATATTCTCGGCAGCTAAAAGGTTTGAGTTTGGAAGCAGCAACATTCTGCTTTACTTCCGTGTGACAAAACGAAACTGCGGCCGTGTCCCCAGTTCCCAGAGCGCACAGCTCGGAGCGCGGCCCGAAGGGGGCTCAGACTGCAGTCAAGGCAGTGCACACTAGCTCAGCCCCGACTGCAGTCCGCGAACCGCTTAACGACTGCGGTCTTCGAACCGCGTGTTAACTGTGCATGGGACAAAAAAGAAGTGGGACAGCAGTCGTCGCGCCGGTGTACTGTCGGAATGCGTGACGCACATGCCCTTCGGGCCACGTTCCGAGCCGCGCGCTCTGGGAATTGAGACACGGCTTCTAATGGCAAAGAAACATGTCTGCGGCCATTTGCCCACAAAAATAACAGCAAAAGACCGCGCGAAACAGTTCCCCTCCTAGTAGTAATTTATTTTCGATGTTGGTAAGGTTGTTTTAGGACCATATCTGTGATCTCTGTGTCTTTGTATTATTCTTTGTCAGTAATAACTCAGTATTCAAAATATTACTCAATTTTAATTACAAAAAGCGAAAATCGCAACTATTTATCGCAACTTTCACTTCCTCCTGCAACAAAATCGCAACAAAAACCTTAAAAGCACCGCAACTTTCATCGCAACTTTTTGGAAAAGCTCTCGCAAATTCAGGCATTTTAGCCCGCAACAATCACAAAAAATGCCCGGGAAATCCTGGGGGGTCTGAATAACATCTGTAACATTCCAATTCCATAAGAACAGAGTAGGAGAGGCGTTCAGCTGCACGAGGTAAGAAGCAGACAGGCGAATACTCTCAGGACATGTACAAAAGTGAAAGTAAAATCACAGTCTGAAAATGAAATGCTCATCATTAATGAGATGTTGCTCTTTTTCTTGTGACTAATATGGATGATCGCCACTTTTATTACCAATTATAGCTGAACATTTTTAAAAATTTTGGCCTTGGGGAGGGTCTTTTCCTGCTTGTTTCCATGGAAATGTTGTTACTTTGACTGTAATATTCCACAGTATGGTTTTAGCTTTCTCTCTCCATGGAATCATGAAGGTAAAACAATTTTCCCTTGTGGATCGGTAAAGTTTGTCGAAGTCTAAGTAACGTGCCACCTTCAGAAAGTTACACTTGCACTCTTCTGTGGAGGGAAGGGTTTTGTCTTCTTCTAATTCTATATGTTAAAATGTTCGTTGTTTTGAGTCCCTTATGTGTTCTATACCTGGATTTGCATTTAGTGCATTTTGAATAAGCCCAGGATTAATTTTATTTCAAAACTAGCCAGAACGTTGATGGAACCTTGTAATTCAAGAGACCGTATTGAGTTTGTAAATGTCAAGCCACACCCAAGTTTAATATTAATGTATTTCATATTTGGGTAGGCTGGTCCTGTATTCCCTTATTAATAACACTGTGTTCACACGAGGATCATCATGGTGGTGATGATGAGGGAGAGGGGAGTGAAGAAGCAACACAACACAACACAACACAACACAATAACCTGTCAAAAACAACAGACCAGAGTCACAGGAGTGTGTGAGATGGATCCCAATTGCCCATACATTGAAAAGGACACACAGATTCTCACAAATAACATGGGATCTTTATCTGCAAACGGATGCACGTCAGTCCTGGACACAGGTACAGCCTGTCCGTCCTGGTCCAGTCCTGGTTTGGTTCAGGTTTAGTCCTGGTTTAGTGCTACTCATTCATTCATTTATTTATTCATTTCGAGCAGGTCAACACAAGGAAATAAATACTGTACATGTAACCAATATACAGTCAAATACATTTGTTTTTTGCTTGAAAAGGAGTGGGAAGAAGAAAACTTATTGAATCCCACCCCTGTCTTCCAAAACATAACTTAAATTATTGATTTAGCTTCCTTGTCAGTTCAGTTGAAAAACACAAAAACAAAACAAAACAAAGGCAAATTCCATTCTTGTACAAAAAGACAAAAACAAAACAAAAACACACATGAGGTGTTTCTATCAGGCACATTTAAAGACCGCAACAAGTAAACACATAACTACAATAACACACATACATAATACCAACGATGGTGCGACAACAGCAGATACCAAAGCACAAAACTGATACAAAAAAGCGCTTTTTGACAATTCATTCAAACTCGTCTCTCTGTATTCAGACCAGACCATGTCTTTATACAGGAACTTAAAGGGACAGTGTGTAAGATTTTTACCCGTTAATTACTGAATTTGAAGATACCCATTCAAAAATACATTGTTTTCCAAGCCTTTTCACTTCCATCATGAAATCAAATTCTAAGGTAAGCTAACCTTGTTTTGTGCTTTTCCGTATAAAAGCCCCATGTGCTCGGAGAGTGATTGTTTTGCAGGGAAATGAATTGCATAGTCAAAAAGAGGAGACTGTAAGGTTTCATTTGATGTGTAGAGTGTCATGGTACATGATCGGGAATGTGTGTTTTCATGAGAAAAAAAAAAAACGGGACCACGTTTTATTTATACAGTAGCGCCCGGGTGACCCTCCAGGTCTGCCATAGCTAAAACAGAAAGTGCAATAGCACCATTCACCTATGCGCCACGAATCCTACACACTGGGGCTTTAAACTTGTGAATATATTGGCAGAGCTTTTGCTGTAAATCCAGAACATTCCACATTTTTACCCCACACAAAGTCACACAGAAACTTTACGAGTGCTTCTTACATTAGGCAAAATGAAGTTTTTTGGCACTTGTTTATTAAATGCTTTAAAAAGCATAATCACTGTATAATAATTATTTTACAAGGTCGTTAAATTTGAATAACTTTGACTGAATAAAAAGATCATGAGTGTGTTCTAAGAAGCCAACCTTGTGAATGATCCACACGGCCCTTTTTTGCTGAAGAAATTTTAATGTTTTACTGTTTTAAAAGTTTTACTGTCCTTTTAAAGTTTTACTGTTTAAATGTTTTACTGTTTGTTTTCAACTGTTTGTATTTTAACTGTTGCTTTTAACTGCCTGTAATGTATATTGTACTTGTTGTAAGGCGACTTTGAGTGTCCAGAAAGGCGCCTAATAAATAAAATGTTTAAAATTATTATTAAGAAATAGTGGATTAATTGAACATTGGTAATTACCACATACGTCAACACAATATGTAAAACAGGGAAGAATCAATGAACAATATAGAATACGAAGTGCATTGTGATCAAGGTTTTGCTTAGCTTTATTTATAATTGAGAGGCTTTTACGTGGGTTTTCCATGATAATTTACTGTCAGATAATTTACTGTTCCTCCTAGGAATACATTTTCAATTTGTACACCATCAATGATTATTTGTAATTCAGGGTTGCATTCATAATTACCAAAAGTCATCATACATATGAGAGTCATTTAAAAAGTTGTAAGACAAATTAAAAAAAACAATTTTATATTTCAAAGTAACAAAATTATTTTTCTAACATCAATACACCTGCAGGCGATGTTTCCACCGAAAAATTCCTTCTTGATAGAATTCTGGAGCTTGTCTAGTCAACCAGGTCACAACCTCCCTCTTTGCTTCAAGTATGGACTGAAATCTTGTTCCTTTTAAATGTTCCTTCAACTTTGGAAATAGGAAAAAAACATCCATAAACATGATAAAAGGAGAAAATCAATTTGTCAACTGGACAAAGTTTGTTTGGTCGAAAACGTTTCGCCGCTCATCCGAGAGCACTCTGAAAGCTGACGAAGCCTCTCGGATGAGCGGCGAAACGTTTTCGACCAAACAAACTTTGTCCAGTTGACAAATTGAATTTCTCCTTTTATCATGGATTCTACCTGGACGACTGAGGGACTCTTCACGCATCCATAAACATTGTGCAAAGCTTCAATAATTTCTTTAGGTTTCCATTGAAGTTTTGTTAGAAATTTAATGTTTGCTCGGACTTCAAATTGGCTCATTTTGGAGGGTCAAGAAGTGGGATGTGCAATATGTAACGTAACTCTTTGAATAACAAAGCTAGAATGCCGAAACTTGTCAAATGTGTTTATAAGTCATCAGTGGTACGATTCAAGATCATTTTGTTGAACTAGTTCGACTCACTTTGAATTTATGGCATTTGTCTTCGAACTTTTTGAATGGCCTTCGTATACAGATTCAATTTTCAACAGTAGTGGTAGCATTAGTTTTCCAACATTACAAGCTATACTATACAAACCAGGGTGTTTTTACGACTGATGACCAAGCAAGAGGAACACCAGAGCCTCGTTTGAAAACATGACCCCTGGACCATTTCTTAAATCTGACTGATGGTGGATAATGCACCAAAAACAAACCAGGACACTACAGTTTGGCATTAAAATATGGCTTCTATTCCACAAGTCTTGCACACATCGGTGAGCTTTAGACACACCGGAGCTGGAGATTACTTATTGGCTAGTGTTACTTAATGCCAAATGGTAGAAACACACAGACAATAACTGTTTATTTTACAGTCAATTGAAGGGGACAGAATGGTTATATCAGTACCAGGCTGTGAGCAACAAGTACTAGTACTGCACCGGTGACATGTACCCAACTTATTTCGAAACTCGAAACTATGGAAGGACCCGAGTACAGTCCTCCCACACTCGCACCAGAAGGAGAGGATGGAGAGGAAGAGGGAAGAGTGAGTGGGAGAAACAGAGACTGAACACTGGGACAGTTTTTTTGGTTTTTTTTATGTGTTAATGTCAAACTGTAGTGTCCTGGTTTGTTTTTGGTGCATTATCCACCATCAGTCAGATTTAAGAAATGGTCGAGGGTTCATGTTTTCAAACGAGGCTCTGGTGTTCCCCTTGGTTGGTCATCAGTCATAAAAACACCCTGGTTTTACATAGTTTGTGATGTTGGAATTCTAAGGCTGCGTCCCATTTCTCTGTCTTACCCCTTCGTCTTACCCTACCCCTTGGTTTTGCGCGTTCATGTGAGGGCAAGGGGTGTCCCCATTCTAAGTTTGATCAAGGGCCCGGGCTACATACCCCTTGAAATGAAGTAAGCTCTCGACCAGACTTGAAACGAAGGGGTACGCCTACAAGCTCAGGCAGGTTTGGGGATCAGGATGGCAGCGTCACATCGACCAGACAAGGAGTCTCATAAATGTATTTTCAGCAGTTGTAATTATCGATTAACAGTTTAGCAGGTTTACAGTTATGACGCTTATGTTCTACGTTACTTTTAGTGAACTGTTGCTGCGGTTTTAATCGTCGTGATGTCTGTTTACCCGACGTTATCGTTTTCATCGAACTTTCATGTATAAACAAACTAGTTTTTTTGTCGAGCTGAGGTACCTGATAATCCTTGACATTTGTTTACGTTTGTTCTCGTCAGTTGTTGTCGCCTCTCGACGTAGCAGCTCAGGTAGAGGCAAGGGACGATGACGCAAACGGTAATCGAGTGGTGTCCCATTTCTTAGGGGAACATTCGTACCCCGAGCCCTCTCAGCTCGGTATCAAGGGGCAAGACAAGGATGTAGATAAAGGGGAAGGGGAAGGGTGACAGAGTGATGGAACGCAGCCTAATACTAACACTACCATTGAAAATTGGATCTGTATATGTATAGGACTAAATCAGGACTAAAACAGGACTAAACCTGGACCGAACCAGGACTGAACCAGGACTGAACCAGGACTGAACCAGGACGAACAGGCTGTAGTTGTGTCGAGGACTGACGTGCATTTGATGTTGTTTATGTACGCCTGAAATTAAAATCAATATTTAAATGGGTTTTTTATCTTTATCGTTTTTTAACTTGCAAAAATAGTCGATGTTTAACACAAGTGAGAAGAGAACGTAACAAAGGAGGAGTGAATATCTATCGTGTAGCGGTAAACATGAAACTATGAGGGCGCATACTCTGCTACTTCAGCCTACTCCTTTTGGGATCTGTTTGTTAATGTGGAATGATAATAAATGTATTTTTGTACACCTTGAAAACTACCACTTAATGACATCACAAGGTGGAACGAAGCATTTTAAGCTTTGGAGATGTAGACAGACTAATAATAAAGGGTTCCACAAACATGTGTGACACAACTGACCTTGTAAAATATTATAATATATAGTGATTATGATTTTTAAAGCATTTAATACACAATTGCCAAAAAATTTGCAAAAATGTTTTGCTCTTAGGCTACGTTTACACATAGCCGGGTATGTTGAGAAATGAATATTTGTCTCTCTCCATTTTCCAAAATAAGCCCCGCTTCCACGTACAGTGGTGTTTTTAAAAAGAGAGACATTTCCCTTCATTTGTACCCATCGTTTACACGCAAACGGCAAATTTGCCTCTGAAAACGAAGGAGAACGCTCTGCAAGCCAATCAGAACCACAGTTTTGGTGCATCAGCTGCCTAAAACTCAGTTTTCCTCAGTTTACATGCAAACGCAAAACCGGATTCTCCAAAATCTCCACTTTTGCTGGAGATTCGTTTTCAGAGGAAAAATCTTCGTTTGTGTGTAAATGACAGGCACAAACGAAGGGAAAAGTCTTCATTTTTACAGATACCCGGGTATGTGTAAACAGGCCCTTACAGAGAACATTTATATTTTGAGAGGTTATGGAAACTTCATTTTGCCTGATGTTAGAAGCACTCGTAAAAGTTTCTGTGTGACTGTGTGTGGGGTAAAAATGTGGAATGCTCTGGATTTACAGCAAAAGCTCTGCCAAAATATTCACAAATTTAAGTTCTTGTAGAAAGAAATGGTCTGGTCTGAATACAGAGAGACGAGTTTGAATGAATCATCAAACACTTTTCTGTATCAGTTTTGTGCTTTGGTATCTGCTGTTGTCTTATCGTTGGTATTATGTGTGTGTGTTATTGTAGTTGTATGTTTACTTGTTGCAGACTTTAAATGTTCCTGATAGAAACATCTTATGTGTAATTTATTGTCCCTGATCTAAAATTTTTTGGGGTTTTTTTGTACAAGAATGGAATTTGCCTTTGTTTTGTTTTTGTGTTTTTCAACTGAACTGATAAGGAAGCTAATCATTAAGTTCAAGATTCAAGATTCAAGATTGTTTATTTGTCATATGCAGAATCAACACAAGGTCAACAATGCAATGAAATGCTTAGGATCAGAAGAACCGTTGACTCGCTAAGATAGTCAAGAAGTACTAATAGCAGCAATAATAGTACATGGTAAAAAAAGTGTTGTAAAGTGCAGGGGAAGAGGTAAACAATATAATAAACAATATAATAAACAATATAATAAAATATGTAATAAAAAACAAGGTACAAGGTGCAGGTAGGATTAAATCAAGATCAAATAAGGTGTAAGTATTTCACAGATTGCACATAATATGGTGTGGTATGGGTGTTGCATGTGGATTTCGTATTGCACATAGTGTGGTATAAATATTGCACATAGTGTGGTATAAATATTGCACATAGTGTGGTATAAATATTGCACATAGTGTGGTATAAGTATTGCACATGTAACAGTAATTTACAGTGAGGTAGTGACAAACATGATATATTCATATAGAGCAGCAGCAGTAAACATAATTATGCATAATGAAAGGTAGTTTAGTGCAGTATTATTGAGAGTTCAGTATTATTTAGAGTATTACCCAGAGTTCAGTAGTCTGACAGCTTGGGGGTAATAGCTGTCTTTGAGTCTTTTTGTGCGTGCTGGCAGGCTCCTGTATCGTCTACCAGAGGGTAGCAGACGGAAGAGTCCTTGTGTCGGATGAGTATGGTCCTTAGTGATGCTGCGTGCTTTACGCAGACCCCTGCTGTGGTAAATGTCCTGGATGGAGGGGAGACTGCTGCCAGTGATGTCCTCTGCCGCTCGCACCACCCTCTGTAGTGCTTTGCGGCTCTGAGCGGTGCAGTTCCCATACCACACTGTGATGCAGCCCGTCAGCAGGCTCTCGATGGTGCACCTGTAGAAGTTTGTGAGGATGCTGGTGTTCATACCAAACTTCCTCAACTTCCTCAGGAAGTAGAGTCTTTGTCGGGCTTTCTTAACCACAGTGTCTGTATGTAGTGTCCAGGACAGATCCTCAGTGATGTGTACCCCAAGGAACTTAAAACTGCTGACCTGCTCCACCTCAGCGTTGTTGATGGAGATGGGGGGGATGCTGGTCTACACGCTGTCTCCTGAAGTCCACGATCATTTCCTTAGTTTTGCTGACATTCAGAGAGAGGTTATTTTCCTGACACCAGCTGGTCAGTGATTTCACCTCGTCTCTGTAGGCACTCTCATCGTTGTTGGTGATGAGGCCTAGGATGGTGGTGTCGTCAGCAAACTTGAGGATGGTGTTGGACCTGTGCCTGGTGGTACAGTCATAGGTGAACAGAGAGTACAGGAGAGGGCTGAGAACACAGCCCTGGGGTGCCCCAGTGCTGAGGACACATGTGGAGGAGACGTGGCTGCCGATCCTCACCGCCTGTGGCCTGTTGGTGAGGAAGTCCCATATCCAGCAGCAGATGGACGTCCCCAGGCCCAGGGCGGTGAGCTTAGAGACCAGTTTGGAGCTGTAGTCGATGAAGAGCATTCTCACATATGTGTTTCCTCTCTCCAGGTGACTGAGAGAGGTGTGGACTGCTAGAGCAATAGCGTCGTCTGTAGACCGCTTTGCTCTATATGCAAACTGCAGGGGGTCCAGGGTGTCGGGGAGGGAGTCACAGATGTGTCTCTTAATGATTCGTTCAAAGCACTTCATGATGACAGATGTGAGTGCTATGGGCCGATAGTCATTAGGACAGGATGCTGTGGGGGTCTTTGGGATGGGGACTACAGTGGAGGTCTTGAAGTTATGTTATGTTAAGTTATGTTTTGGAAGACAGTGGTGGGGCTCAATAAGTTTTCTTCTTCCCTCTCCTTTTCGAGCAAAAAAAAAAAAAAAAAAATTACTTGTGTTGACCTGCTCGAAATGAATAAATAAATGAAATAAATTAATTAATGAATGAAAACTCCACATTACAGCACGGCTTCAGGTTCACGAGAGTCCGTTTGGAGTCTAACCTGCCATTTAACCAGGACTAAACCAGGTCTAAATAAACCAGGACTAAACCAGTTCTTAGCCTAGAGAAGCCCCAGACTGCAGTAGATAAGTCTGCGTGGTGAGCTTTAGTCCGGTGGCAGTGATAAGCTGAGGAGGATTCACAGATCTGCTCATTGATCTGTGCTGTCACTCACCACTTCTTTTGGACAGTGCAAGTCTTAAGTCTTTAGTCTTGTCTCAGGCATTGGCCAGTAATTCTTTCCTTTTTACACAGAAGAAACAAATATGCAAACCACAAGAGTATTTTAAAGTAAAGTACAAGTTCAATACATACAGTATATACTAGTACAAGTCTGTTTAAGGGCTCATATTACGCTATTTTCTGATGTTCTAATGTAGTTTCCTCATCACAAACAGACCTGGAGTTGTGTTTTGTTTCATTCACATAAGTTTAACACACAAACCCTGAATATTTAGTCTGAGTTTTACACTCTGTTCCACCTCGTGATGTCATGCAGTGATAGTTTCAACTTAACGGCTCCTTTTACCTTTAGTTCAGTAAAGATTGGCAATTCCAGGTCTGAAATGATCTAAATGATTCTAGTGAAGATGTGTGGAGTTTAAAAACACAGTGGAGCACTTCCTGTATTATCACGTGTTTTCCACTTGAGAGAAGAACAAGAAAAAAAGAGAGAGAAGAACTCAAAGAAATAAAAACCTCATGATCTGCAGGGTTGTGTGTTAAGATAAGATAAGATAAGATATGCCTTTATTAGTCCCACAGTGGGGAAATTCCAGTGTTGCAACGCACAGATCAAGAACAGCACGAAAAAGTAACATGCAATATAATAAATAAATAAATAATGGCCTAGGATAATTTTAAAACTATACCTAAAAATAGACTCTGGATTATAGGGGAATATTTGTAAGTGCAGATACGTTGAATGACATATTAACATTGTTCGTTGTACAGTCTGACAGCAGCAGGAAGGAAAGACCTGCGAAACCTCTCCTTCACACAGCGAGGGTGAATCAGTCTGTCACTGATGCTGCTCTCCAGAGCAGACAGAGCGTCCTGCAGGGGGTGAGACTCCCCTCTCTGTGATGCTGCTGCTCCAGCAGACCACACCGTACAGGATGGCTGATGCCACCACAGAGTCATAGAAGGTCTTCAGGAGTGGCCCTCTCACTCCAAAGGACCGTAGTCTCCTCAGGAGATAGAGCCGACTCTGGCCCTTCCTGTACAGTGCGTCTGTGTTATGAGTCCAGTCCAGCTTATTGTTCAGATGAACACCCAGGTACTTGTAAGAGTCCACTCTCTCAATGTCCCTTCCCTGGATGTTCACTGAGGGGGCAGTAGAGTGGCGTCTGCGGAAGTCCACCACCATCTCCTTGGTCTTCCCTGCATTGATGATGAGGTGGTTCCGCTGACTCCAGTCCACAAAGTCCTGTATTAGTCCTCTGTACTCCCCATCATCGTCATCCTTGATGAGACCAATGATGGCAGAGTCATCAGAGAACTTCTGCAGGACACAGCTGTCCGTGTTGTGTCTGAAGTCTGCAGTGTAGAGGGTGAAAAGAAAGGGCGCGAGGACAGTGCCCTGGGGCGCCCCCACACTGCAGGTCAGGAGGTCAGACACACAATTCTTGGCTCTCACAAACTGGGGCCGGTTTGTGAGGTAGTCCAGGATCCAGTCTGCCAGGTCACAGTCCACACCGGCGGTCTCCAGTTTGTCCCTGAGGAGCAGTGGCTGGATGGTGTTGAAAGCACTGGAGAAGTCAAAGAAGAGAATCCTCACAGTGCTGCCGGGGTTTTCCAGGTGAGACAGTGAGCGATGCAGCAGGTAGATGACGGCATCCTCCACTCCGATGCCAGGCTGGTACGCAAACTGCAGCGGGTCCATCGCTGAGCTCACGGTGGAGCGGAGGTGGCCAAGGACCAGTCTCTCCAGTGTCTTCATCAGGTGGGATGTTAGAGCCACCGGCCTGAAGCTGCTGAGGTCTTTAGCGTGCGGTGTCTTAGGCACTGGTACCACACAGGAGGTCTTCCAGAGTTGTGGCACCACCCTCAGCTTAAGGCTCATGTTGAAGACATGCTCCACAACTCCGCACAGCTCGTCTGCACAGGACTTAAGGAGCCTGGAGTTGATGCCGTCTGGTCCTGCTGCCTTCCTCGGTCTAATCTTCTTGAGCTCCTGTCTCACCTGGGCTGCAGAGAATGACAGTGGCCGGCTGGGGGGATGGGTGAGTCCATGTTTGGTGGAGGGCTGTGGAGCAGAGGTAAAGGTGTGAAGAGGAGCAGGAGTTCCCCATTGTCCAGCTGGGGAGGTGGGAGCTGGCAGCTGGGTGGGGGAGGAGGGGTGCCGGGTGATTGATCAAATCTCCTGAAGTGAGCATTGAGGTCATTCACCCACTGCAGGTCCCCCTCCATCTGGGCAGGAGGTGCTTTGAAGCCTGAGATGGTCTTGAGACTTCTCCACACCCCCTGGATGTTCCTCTCCAGTAGCTGTCGCTCCATCTTCCTCTTATGGCTGGCCTGGCTCATTCTGATTTCTCTCCTCAGCCTCTTCTGTGCAGCCTTCAGCTCCTCCTTGGTCCCTGACCTAAAAGCTCTCTTCTTCTCCTTCAGCAGAGCCTTTATGTCAGGGTTAATCCATGGTTTATTGTTTGAAAAACACCGCACCGTTTGGGAGGGAACGATGTTTTCAAAACAAAAATTTATGTAGTCCGTGATGCATTCTGTCATCGCATTAATGTCCTCTCCATGGGGGTCACAGAGCTCTGTCCACACTGTGGTGTCAAAGCAGTCTCTCAGAGCCTCCTCACTCTCAGCAGTCCACTTCTTCACCACACGGGGCACCACAGGCTGTCTGTGCACAATGGGCTGATACACAGGCCGCAGATGGACAATATTGTGGTCAGCTCTACCCAGGGGAGGCAGTGGGGATGAAGAATAAGCCTCCTTGACGTTGGCAAAAAATAAATCCAATATTTTATTGTCTCTTGTGGGGCAGGTGACATACTGGGTGTATGTAGGCAGAACAGTTGCAGGAGATGCATGGTTGAAGTCTCCAGAAATCAGGAAGAGAGCCTGTGGATGCTTAGTTTGGAGTGTGCTCGTACAGGAGTGCAGTGTGTCACGTGCTGTCTCAGCATTAGCAGAGGGAGGAACATACACAGCGATCAGAATCACATGTGAGAACTCTCGAGGCAGATAGCAGGGCCGTAAGCTAATGGCAAGCAACTCCACGTCCTTGTTACACAGCTGCTCCTTAACTGTACAGTGTCCAGGTTTGCACCACTTCTTATTTACAAACACAGCCAGGCCACCTCCTTTTTTCTTCCCACTGTCTGCTGTCCTGTCCGCTCGCAGCAGGTGAAAGTTGTCCATGGCAACAGCTGAGTCCGGGATTTGCGGGGTTAACCAGGACTCCGTGAAAACCATGACGCTACAGTCTCTGTATTCCCGCTGGTACCGTGCAAGCGCCGCTAATTCGTCCGTCTTGTTCTGAATAGACCGCACGTTTCCCGCGATGACAGAGGGAAGCACAGGTCTGCAGCGTCCTTTCCTTTCCCGGAGTTTGCGTCCAGCACGTCGGCCTCTGCGCGTCCTCCGTAGTAGCTCCTCCGGGATCTCATGGCGGTCACGGGGGCGCACAACTGCGCCGCGCAGCGCTAACAGCTGATTCCTCGTGTAAACAATGGGGGCACGTGTCCTCACGCACATAGCAACGCACATAGCAACGGTGAAAAAGTTAAAATCCAGAGAAAATAGACGTTGAAATGGAGCAGAAACATCGCGTATCTGAAGCACTTAGCCTTATACACATAATCTTCAAAGTGTGCAAACGAACAAGCAGGTAAGAGCAGAAAAAAAGTTGGAAAATAAGGGAGCGCGTTGCAACCAGCTCCGGCTCTCGCCGCGCCAGATCAAAAAAAAAAAAAAAAAAAAAAAAACGTGTTAAACGTGTGTGATAGTGATGTGTCGGTCACGAACGTTCCGGCTCTTAGATCCGGCTCTTTGAAGTGAATGACGAGAGCTGCCTTCTCATTGAGAGCCGATTTAGTTTTTTTAGAGTGCCTTTTTAATTTTGTTCCTCCTCTTTTTTTGTGAAAGCCAAATGTGATTGATGAAGATGTGCGGCGGCATCTGCATTTTGTTGTCATTCTGTGAGTTTGTGCAGGTTTGTCTAATTGAGATGATTTATACTTATTTATACTACTTATTTATACTACTATACTAGGGAAGGACTACATCAGAATGTGACTCAGAATGAGGAACTGCACCATCTCCAATCTGTGGGTACCTCCCCTGATGCTCGGATACAATCACGAATAATGTTTGTGGAACTGTGCGAAACAAGTCTGCAATCATCTGAAATCAGTCTGCAATCATCTACGCGCCAGGAGGGAGGACTGGAGAGTCTCAATGGCTCAGCTTGGTGATATGAAGTTGGGGACTTTGCAGTACCAGGTTTCGGACCAATTGTCCGTTCACCTGAGTTCTAAACTGTATGTGCATCTTCCCCTTTAATTTCAGCTTCCCCGGAAATCTGCAATAAACAGGACTATTTTAACTATCTTCTGCTGACTGTCTGCTGCATTTGGACACCCAAGGACACTCACCATAATCAAAGGACATGTTTATCAATTGGCTAACACATATTTATAAAAACACACCTTTTTCATAGCTGTCCGCTTTGGCTGTCACATATTTCCTGTATTTTCATTCTTGTACCCCCCACCATAATGTCTCTCCAAAAAGAGCCGATATGCCCATCACTAATGTGTGAATGAAACAAAACAATTCCAGGTATGTTTGAGAAGAGGAAACAACATGAGAACAAAGATCAAAACATAGACCTTTAAAGAGTTAATCAAGTCCAAATATTTAAAAAATGAAAATCCAGTGACGGAATAAAGCTTTGACTGTGGACTAAGTGTGAACTCTGTGGCTTGTGTACGCTCGCACTAAACTCTGAACTCATGCAAACCTCCATGTTGTGGGCTTTCCTCTGTTATATAAGACACTTTAAACCTGTTAGCTACATGCATGAGCTCCCATCCCAGGGGACCGATGTGCACTCAGGAGCCCACAGCTAACAAACCGCTAACCGAGGCGCTAACCGAGGTGCTAACTGAGGCGCTAACTGAGGTGCTAATAGAGACACTTAGGAGCTCTAACACACGTGTGGAAGAATCTGCCTGCCTTCATGCTAATCTTTGGTTGGCCAACTCTTTTCAAAAATCAATTCCACACGTACTCTTTGCATCTGCTGTTGTGTCGTTGGGCACATTTACACAGCACGAATCAGACAACCAGAATAATCAAATAACAATAATTAGTGGCTGTAATAAAGAAAATCTTGGATGTGGATTAAAGATCGTCAGAAATGTTTTGATAGATGTGTTACGATTAAGAGAAGATTAATTTACCTTAAAGGGATAGTGCGGGTTTTTTTTTTATGTGGAGCCCACATAAGTAGGTCTGGTAACTTTCCTGAAACATTAAATAAAGCTTGTTTTTCTTCTCAAAACAAAACATTTGTTAGAAAGGTGATATATTTGCGCCCGAAGCAGTTGTCCATGAAACATCCAGCAGCGTATTTCGTATTCGCGTATTGTCTCTCTCCACTCGTATCACTACACCCATGTTAACTCTATCAGCCTGTTCACCTTCAGCGGATGGCTACGCCACACCTTTCTAACAAATGTTTTGTTTTGAGAAGAAAAACAAGCTTTATTTAATGTTTCAGGAAAGTTACCAGACCTACTTATGTGGGCTCCAGAAAGCGAGCCGAACTGGGATCAGCTGAGACTGTCAGAGGTAAGCCGGTGTCAACACACGTAACTTTTAGAAGGAAACCCATACAGATTAACATAAAAAAAACGCACTATCCCTTTAACTGTTACCTTAACTTTTGTGCATTTAAGTTTATGTATATCTATGTATGTGTGTGTTTGTACATGTATGTGTGTGTATGTACATGTATGTGCGTGTATGTGCCTGTATGGACATGTACGTATGTGTGTGTATGGACATGTATGTGCGTGTATAAGATAAGAGATAAGATAAGACTTTATTGATCTCACGGAGGAGAAATTTACTTGCCACAGTAGCTCCAGGTAGGGGCAGTTTGAACAAGAAAGAAAAGTGCATGCAGGCAAGAATGGAATAAAATAAGTACCATAATAATAAAATAAGTAATAAGTAATAAAACAGTAACAAGGAGAGTATTGAAAAATGATATTGCACGTTGGAAGAACGATATTGCATTTTTGGACTATACAGTGGAGTTATACAGTCAGATAAAAATAAGTAATAATAAAAACAGTAACTAGGAGAGTATTGAAAAATGATATTGCATGTTTGGACTATACAGTGGAATTATACAGTCTGATGGTGGTGGGGATGAAGGATCTGTGGTAGAGCTCCTTCTTGCACTGGGGGTGCCTCAGTCGGCTGCTGAAGGAGCTGCTCAGCTCCTCTACAGTCCGGTGCAGAGGGTGAGAGGTGTCGTCCATGATGGACGTGAATTTGGCCAGCACCCTCCTCTCAGCCACCTCCTCTACAGAGTCCAGAGGACAGCCCAGGACAGAGCTGGCCCTCCTGACCAGCTTATTAAGTCTTTTTCTGTCCCGTTCTGTGCTGCTTGGGGCCCAGCAGACTATGTCCTGTCCCTGGATGTTCACCGGTGAGTGAGGTAGTGGTCTCCTCCTGAAGTCGACCACCAGCTCCTTTGTCTTACTGGTGTTAAGGCTCAGGTGGTTGCGCCCACACCAGTCCACAAAGTCTCTGATGACCGAGCGGTACTCCAGCTTGTTCTCCTCAGACACACAGCCCACAAAGGCTGAGTCGTCAGAGAACTTCTGGAGATGGCAGCTGTCCGTGTTGTATGTGAAGTCCGAGGTGTATATGGTGAAGAGGAAGGGTGAGAGGACAGTTCCCTGGGGGGAGTGCTTCAGACTTCTACCTCTGACTCACAGCTGTGCAGCCGTATGTACTGTGGACGGTCAGTGAAGTAGTCGATGGTCCAGGCAGCGAGATGTTCATCAACTCCCGCATCCTCCAGCTTTCCCCGCAGCAGCGGGGGAAGTACATGTATGTACATGTATGTGCATGTATGTACATGTATGTACATGTATGTGCATGTACGTGCGTCTATGTACATGTGTGTGCATGTAAGGACATGTATGTGTGTGTATGTGCGTGTATGTACATGTATGTGTTTGTATGGACATGAAATAGGTATGTTTATATATATAAAAAGATGTGTCTGAGTATGTATGTATGTGTATGTAGGTATATATGTGTTTGTGTGTGTGTGTGTGTGTGTGCGCACACGTATATGTAAGGTGTATATGCATGTGTGTATAGGTATGAATGTATAAGTATGTGTATATATTGTGTGTATGTGTAAAATATTAATGTCTTTGCATGTTGGCATAATAATAACAAACAGAAGGATTGTGGTATGTCATGTGGTAATACAGGAAGTGCGCCACTGTGGTTTTAAACTTCACAAAACTCCGGGTATGTTTGTGATGAAGAAACAACATTACACCAGACTATAGAAGGACAGATAATACTCCCTACAACTTGAACGGACACGATTAGCAAATCTCAAAGGCTCCAGTTATTGAAGAACCATCATTTCTTCTACAAACGTCAAAGTCTTCGGTCGTATTCTGCAAAAAAACGTCTCAGCCTGTAGTTTAGATCTGTACAAACTAGTGCTGTCAGGCAATTTAAAAATTGATCTAATTAATTACAGAATTTGTAATTAATTAATCTAATTAATCACATTTTAATCTCATGAGAGAGAGAGAGACAACCCACTTTGCGATTGAGTTTGTCAGTTTTTCTGTGGTCACTTTTCTCATTTGTTTCCCAAATTCTGTGAGCGTGGTTTGGTGGTTTGGTGGTTTGTTGGTTTGTTGGTTTGGTGGTTTGTTGGTTCGTTGGTTTGTTGGTTTGGTGGTTTGGTGGTTTGTTGGTTTGTTGGTTTGTTGGTTTGGTGGTTTGTTGGTTTGTTGGTTTGGTGGTCTGGTGGTTTGGTGGTTTGGTGGTTTGTTGAAGTGTGCTCACGCTCGCTCTATCACCGGTAACAGTCGAACAGTCGTCCAGACGTGTTTATCTTTCAAATGATCCGTCAGGCTGGAGCAGTTTTGGTGATCGGAAAATTCTTTTTGACAAAAGCTAAAAATCACGGCGTTCTTGTTGATCGTCCCGTCCCGTCTTTGTTCTTTTTATAAATAAACTTGCCGTTCCAAGGCCCTGGCAGCGATTTACTCACCGCATGCCAAATTTAACATGCCCGCACATTGAATTGCCGCTCATAACTAATTGCATTAATTTTTATAACGCGTTAATTTGCAGTGTAATGAATTCATCTAATTAACGCGTTAAACTGACAGCGCTAGTACAAACATGTCCTGAAATGTGATTCTTGGATTAGTTTGTCAGTTTTTTATAAATTCTTCTGGACGTGTTTAAAATGTGAAATTTCTCTAACAGAAAACACTCTGTTCCACCTTGTAATGTCATGTCTCCACAGTGTTTTTAAACTCCGTACACCTTTTGCTAGAATCATTTGGATGATTTCAGCCCTGGAATTTCCAATCTCGACTGAACTAAAGGCCAAAGGAGCTGCTACCTTGAAGACTACCACATACTTCATGACATCACAAGGTGGAACAGAACATTTTGAGCTATGGAGCTGTAGACAGACGAATAATAAATGATTACTCAAACATGTAAATGAAACAAAACACAACTCCAGGTCTGTTTTTGAGGACACAACAGCATTAGAACATGACTTAAAGCTCACAAGAGTCAGTTTTGTGTAATGTAGGACCTTTAATTAAACAAAATGCAAATTGTGTCCCTGTGTTTACAACAAAAATCTCAATTAGATATTTTTTCCCCAAACTGTTCAGTTCTATTTTTGTTGCAAGCATTTCATATCATCATTTCACATAAACAGAAGTGCATATATTCAAATTGTATATGCGGAATTACAATAAATCACCTTTGGATGACATTTCCGATTCCATGACATTCCCACAGCCTATTAAAGGAGTCCCCGGTCTTATTAATATTCATTATGTAGGGCCGATGTTATTATGTACATATTCTATTGTATATGCTTTTGTGTGTGTGTTTATAGGGCTGTGCGATTAATCACATTTTTATCAAATCAATATTAGTTTCAGATTTAGTTCCTTTATTACACAAAATTGATTCTTGTGAGCATTAAGTCATGTTATTAAGTTGTTTTCTCCTCAAAAACAGACCTGGAGTTGTGTTTTGTTCCATTCACACATGTTCGAGTAACCCCCTAATATTAATCTGTGTACGTCTTCCAAGCTCAAAATGCTCTGTTCCACCTTGTGATGTCATGATGTGGTAGTTTTCAGGTGAACAGCTGCCTTAAACCTTAATATTGATCTAAAATAGCTTAGTAACACGTGTTTTTATTTTGGAACATGTGGACAGTTTTGCACCCTACATGTACGACCTGCAGTCAGATTTACAGAGCAGTGGGTGGAGATAGGGGGTAGGTGAAAACTGAAATTTGAGCGCAAATGCAGGGCAATACAGGATTACTCAGGGCCTGTCCACACGACAACGTTTTTTGGTGGAAACAGAGAAGTTTTTAGTCATTTTGGCCTTTCGTCCACACGACACCGGCGTTTGGAGGGGCGAAAACGGTGTTTTTTGAAAACGAGTTTCAGAGTGGAGAAATCTGAGAACACCGGGGTCGCACCGGGGTCGTGTAGACGAGCAAAACGCAGCTTTTGGAAAGTGATGATGTCGCGATGCTTGTTTACGGAAGAGAAAGGACTTTATGCTCATTCGCTCTTTGTAGTATTGCATTTCCGGTGGCTGTTTCCTGTTTACAGCGCCACATATCGGTGTGGCATATGTATTACATCGTTTTCACTCAGCGCTCCGTTTTCGTCTGGACATGAATATTTACTGATCCGACATGTGTGTGGATGTGAATTTTCTTCAACCCACATTTAAAAAAAAAATCCAAGAGCGTTGTTGTGTGGACGTAGCCTCAAACATGCAGGAAGGAATCGATAACGATGAGAACACTTTTACAAAAAGCTCATAAAATTGGATTTTACATATTAAGCACGTGACATGGTATTTTAATAACCCAATGATCAGGAAGTGTGCGTTAGCATGCTCGTAGTTGTGAGCGTTACAGTGACGACATGCTCAGAACGCATAAGGTAAATAAAGAATAACACTACAAACCGTTTAAAATGAACCAGTTCTGTTTTTCACGTTTTTTTAAACCAGTCAAAATCAGGTACGGAATCTTTAAATGGGTTGTAAAAGTGATAAACAAAAGATTAAACATGGGGTATTAACTGCAAATACATACTTAGATCACCATGCTACTTTTATTGTTTTGAAAATGCTAAATTGCTCCGAGTCTTCCCCTCCCTTTGCTCTCTACATTAAGTCACTCCCCCTTCAGAGCACTCTCACACCACAATCAACGTGCATCCGTTTAACTACTGCACGTCGCATCAGATTTGTCAAGTTGCTGTGTACAGTTTTGTATCATGTTTCTGTGTATTTATGCAGAATCATGGGTGATGACTGTCACTATGAGTGAGCCTGAAAGCATGTAAATAGTGTAAATAATTTTGTATGTACATTGTTTTAACCTGTTTTTTTCTTAGATTGACAATCTAACATCTGTCCAGGGACTGCAGATGAAAACTAGCCTCTTGGCTAAATCTGGTACATTTACAGGAATGTTCATTAATGTACACTGTCCCTGTCAAATAATTAAATAAATAAATGTAGATTCACTCGTATTGGACTAACCATAAGGAGGGTTCGAATAGGAGAGAGACTGTTAAATTACTCAAACATGCATGGAAAATACCCCCGCTTTAAATATTAATAATTTATTTTCATAACATGCACAGTGTCTGTTACACCTGCTTTAGATGCTAGATGTGTGTAGAATTAAAGAGGCTATTTTTGTCAAGAAAGAAAATCCTTCCTTGAACAGAAATGGAGGTCTCAGACATCATTTGTCTCCCATTTATAAGATAAGATATAAGATAAGATAAGACTTTATTGATCTCACAGACAGTTGAGATAGTAATAATACTAATAAAATAAATAAGAGAATATAGAAAAAAGAAATTGCACATTAAGACTATATAGTGGAGTTATGCAGTCTGTTATAACTCTATCCTTAAACCTAAACCAAAACAAAGAAAACAATAGGGCAGCAGGTCAGGTCCAGAGGAGTGAAAACACCCATTATGGTTCTGAATGGTTCTGCGAACAAGACCCACACTCCACTCCCACTGCAGATCTAATAGGCCCACCTAACTAACACAAACTGTAAACAAGTAGGTGTGGTGGTCTCAGAGTAATTTCAATGTAGTTAGCGCCCCCTTCAGACAGATATAGGCAGTGTCCACAAGCTTCTGACCAGAACTGAAGAAGCAGCTTGAATGAGCTGAGAAACGTATTCGACAAAATAAACTTTTCTCCAGTTGACAAATTGAATTTCTCCTTTTGCCACCTGCTTTAGATGTTTATAAGTGAAACTACGGTTGGATGGATTATCTAATAGTTCTTTTACAGTGAGATGTGGTATTAAAACATTGCAAAGACAAAACCACAAGCTGTAACTTTTTTTTTTTTTTTTTACAAACGAAGAATTTATTCATACTCCGAGGTTGTGATAACTTCTATTTTATGATCAAAAGTATAAAGTAAAATACGTCTCCAATGTAACTCATTCAAAACCGTCGTTAGTTCTCAGTTAAAGTGTACCACCACATGTGTCCATACCTTACGAAGCATCAGGAGGAGCAGGACATTGGACATGCTGGAGTCTGGCTTCTTCCCAGAGAGAGTGGACATTCCTGGGGTCTAGGCTGGAAGCTCTCCCCTCCCATGGTGGAGCTCCTGGAAGTCACGCTGGTCCAAGGTCTTCACCGCTCCTCTCCTGTTCTCCTCCAGGACGCTCATCTCAAGATCAGTCACGCCTGCACTTTTTTAGCTTTCCATTCTGCTGAGGGAAAATGTCTCGGAAAGATTCAAAGCTTTCTCCCCCCCTCCCAAAAGAAAAAAAAAAACTCAAACTTTTTCAAAATTTGTGAGTTTATTTTCTTAAGAAAGACCTCGAAAACCACTTAATTTCTCAGTACGTCTGCGATTCAATAACAGAATTATGATGAAAGTAGCAAAAACCTAAATCAGGAACGCCGCTTCGTCAACTCCTTTGAAAATTTGTTGGTTTCAAATGAGATATTTTCCAAAAATAAAAAAGCGCTTCTGAAAGTTTTTTAGTGATGTTTGTGCATTGGTTTTCTTCAACAACAAAAAAAATCTCAAAAACTGCTTAATTTGTTCCTCGTAGCAGTGCGTTCCGGTGGTGGAGCTAAGATGCAACTAACTGAACGCATGTGAACACCTTCCTTATCACGGCTGTTGTTTTCCTCCCCCTCCCTCTTTCGCTCTCTCTCTCTTTCTCTTTCGCTCCATCGTGGTCCACCGAATCCAGAGGTATCCCCCGCTCGCTCGGCTCGCCCGCCCGCTCAGTTGCCTCCTTCATATTAATGTGGCTGCGGTCGCCATGGTAACCCACACGGAGCGGAGAGGAGGAGAGGTGGCGAGGTGGTGAGCGGCGGCGGTGACAGGGTTAGGGTGGAGGTTCAGGCGGGTTGGTTTGGAATTCGAGGACTACCAACGTTTGACTTCGTGTTAGGATGCGCGGAAAATCTGTGGGAAAAATGTAGATGATCAAAATCTAGATTCAGTTTAATAAATAACTCCATATTTTGTAATCTTCCATTTGACGGCGCTATAGTCCTACCTGATTTTTCATCGATTTTTCGTTTAAAAAGTTTGTTTATTTCCTTCCTAAAGTATAAAAAGACATTATAACAATACAACAAATTTATGAAAGGAACAGAAAGAAGAGTAATCTTATGTTATCTGCCCCTCTTCCCTTTTCCAGACAATAACACCGATAGTGACAATAAAACATTTCATCAATACATTCCATTTCAATCACAATTATTAATCAATTATAAACAGAAAGCTTGATTTTTATGTGAACCACCTTAGTTTTCTTTTTTATACATACACATTACACTGGATTTTTATGTATTATTAAATGCCGTTATTGTACTTGATTCTTTGATTTCTTTGTCAAGACTTTTCCATAAATGAACTCCTTTCACAGCGACGCTTCGATCCATAACCTCGGTTCTGAATCTGGGTTTTTTAAACATGTCGGTTCCTTTTAAATTGTAGTTCTTGTTCTCATCTCAAACAGTCTTTGAATATTTACAGGAAACACTCTGTACTTTGCTTTATACATGACTTTGAGGAGACTTAATTCAACGATATCAGACATTTTCAACACTTTAAGTTGAACAGATAATGGGTTGGATGCTCTGACTGTTGGTGATAATTCTCAAAGTCCTTTTCTGTAAAATAAATAATGGCTGTAGGTGAGTTTTACATGTCGACCCCTAAATTTTCACACAGAACATCAGATATGGTACGATTATAGAGTTCTACAAGGTTAATAATGCTGCATTGTTTAGTGAGCTGAACTTTACTTTATGCAAC
Organism: Paratrypauchen microcephalus; assembly: GCA_036785185.1. Taxonomy (NCBI): domain Eukaryota; kingdom Metazoa; phylum Chordata; class Actinopteri; order Gobiiformes; family Gobiidae; genus Paratrypauchen; species Paratrypauchen microcephalus. The sequence goes on from JAVJIX010000017.1 coordinate 4,550,118, forward strand.
ACAGAAACCGCTTTGGAAATTTTGCTTTTAGTGTAATTTAAATTGGACCTCCAGTTTAGACCTTCATCAATCATGACTCCTAAAAATGTAGTTTCACTTACTCTCTTAATATGTATCCCATCTATTTCTAATATTATGTCGTCTTTTTTTTTTCTTTTTTATCTTCTTTATCTTTAAATAAAATGAAATTTGAACGTAAAATACAGTATAAACTAAGACTCTCATCTCAAGATCGCAATTTTACTTTTGGTTTTCCATTCAGCTTGGTCAAAATGTCACAGGAAGATTCACAATTTTTTATTTTTTTTTAATGGGAATTTATTTTCTTAAAAACTTTTTTAAACTTTTTAAAAAATCGTCAGTTATCACCCACCATGATGCTAAGAAGTAGCTATTTTACTTCAGGCAGTAAGATTGTTTTTGGCTTTGAAGAAGTTTTGAACCAATTTGTTATCTTTTGTATTGTATGAGATAAGATAAGATAAGATAAGACTTTATTGATCTCACACAGGAGAAATTTACTTGTCACAGTAGCTCCAGGTAGGGACAGTTTGAACAAGAAGACAAGTGCATGCAGGCAAAAAAAGGCATAAAGATAGGTGATAATAATAATTAAAAAAAAAAAAAAAAAAAAAAAAAAAGTAATAAATTGAATAATAATAATGAAGTGATAATAATAAAAAACAGTGACAGGGAGAGTATTGAAAAAATTGGAAAAACGATATTGCACGATAGGAGTATTGAAAAAACAACAATATTGCACATTGGGAAAACGATATTGCACGGTAGGACTATACAGTAGAATTAGACAGTCTGATGGCGGTGGGGATGAAGGATCTGCGGTAGCGCTCCTTCTTGCACTGGGGGTGCCTCAGTCGGCTGCTGAAGGAGCTGCTCAGCTCCTCTACAGTCCGGTGCAGAGGATGAGAGGTGTCGTCCATGATGGACGTGAATTTGGCCAGCACCCTCCTCTCAGCCACCTCCTCTACAGAGTCCAGAGGACAGCCCAGGACAGAGCTGGCCCTCTTGACCAGCTTGTTGAGTCTTTTTCTGTCCCGTTCTGTGCTGCTCGGGGCCCAGCAGACGACAGCGTAGAGGAGAGCAGAGGCCACCACAGAGTCATAAAAAGTCTTGAGCAGAGGCCTGCACACTCCAAAGGAACTCAGTCTCCTCAGGAGGTGGAGGCGACTTTGGCCCTTCTTGTACAGGGCGTTGGTGTTGTGGGACCAGTCCAGTTTATTGTTGAGGTGAACACCCAGGTACTTGAAACTGTCCACAGTCTCTATGTCCTGCCCCTGGATGTTCACCGGTGAGTGAGGTAGTTAATACCAAATCATTTACATTTTAAGGTGATCTTTTTAGAATATATATGATTATTTATTGGGTAAAGGTAATATCACTTTAAAGCTACAGTATGTCACATTCCGGAGCTCACCACATCACGTGCATGATTCTTTGGAAACAGAAAGTGAAAAGCAGACTTCTCCATGGAGACAGGTGTGTTTCTTCCTCACTGTGGAGTATAAACACAGGGCTCCTCCAAAAAAAACTCACTTCAGGACTATTTCTGAGCTCAGGACTATTCAAGATTATTCAAGATTCAATTGTTTTACACACGTGATTCATTCTGCACAAAGCAAAACCTCATTTGTAACTGTGGGTTCTGCAAAATCTTTGACTGTGAATGGGGTACGAAGCAGGAAAATTCCACTTTTTTTAAATCTGATTTCCACATTTAAAAGAATATTCTTGCAGTTGTTGTTACAGATTACACACTATCAAGTTCTGGCTCTCATAAAACAAATAATACAAAATAGGAAAGGTCATATCGGACAAAAATGTAGTCTTAGTGTTTATTTCAAGAGACAATACAGAGACATTAAAGGTGCATTATGGGTCTGATTTACAGAAATAAAGTAAATGCAATTACATCGGTCCGTGTGCCATTTGTTCTTTTGGATTTCAATTAACAACGAAAAAACAACAGTCATTTAATTATTCCATTTTAGTGTCAAACCAAAATTTCCTCTATTTGGAATATTCAATTTGAAGTTTATTACAAAAAGAAAAAAAAAAGTCTCAGTGCCTATTTCTTTTTTTTTTTTTTTTTTTTTTTAACCGTGTGCCCCTATTATCTCCTCCCACCCCTCCCCCGGCCAGCCAATACTTTACTCTCGATATAATATTTAGAGTTATTCAGTCTGTTTGAACAAGGACACCCAAATCTCATTGAATAATTGTAGTTTTCCGTTAATCTTCTGTATAAGGCGCTCATAGGAGGTGGTCTCAGACAGAGTTAAAAGCCATTCTGTGTATGTTGGGATCTCGGGTGTCTTCCAGTGTTTAAGGGTGCATTCACACCTGCCTTGTTCCTTTGATTCGGACCTTTTGGGCTGGTGTGAATAAAAACCAAAAATCTCGATCCAGAACAGACAAGCGAACCGAGACCACCTAAAAAGCTCGGTCTCGGCACGGTTCCATTCGAATCCTGGTGCGGTTCGTTTGAGGTGAGAATGCAGACCGGACTCGATGCGACACAAGTTGGCTTTTTGTACTTAACGAGCTCCCGTCGTATGTCGAGCATTATGGGAAACCGAGGCTGACGAAACAAAACTTACTTACGTAAGTGGCTTACTTACATTTTGTGTGAAGAGCAAGAGTCAGAACTTGATGCGCACATGAGCGCTGTCCTCTGTAGCCGTTTTACCCTGTGTCTTCGTCGTTTGGAAATTGATAGTGTAAACCTCACGATGCTGCTCAAACATTTGTGCAAAATGTAAAAACTGAGCAAACCATATCGCTAGGCTAGATTGAAAACAGCTCGTAACGCCATTATTCTCCTCCTTCTGTGTTTGGACACAGCGTTTTGACGCGGCTCATTTCTGTCCAATGGCTGAGCGACCTCAGCACACGTGGTTTTGTTTACAGATGTTGGTCCGCTTAGAAAAAAAGTGCAGTGTGAAAGCGAACCGCACCAAAATAAAACAAATTTTAAAAAATTGGGTCCGGCCCAAAGCAAGTGAACTATCGGACTTTCCTGGTCTGAAGTCTCACTCTCTTTGCTGTAGTTAGAGCTACTTTTACCCATGTTGCCTTGTTATGACTATAGTTTTCTTTTAAATCGACTTGGTTGGATTGGCGAGAATACTCACTCCTACAACTTTATTCATTTTTGTTATGATTTTTTTCCCAATAGGTATTAAATATTAGAGCATTAGAAGAACATATGAATTATACTACCACTCTCTATATCGCATCTCCAACAGCGATTTGAGCTGATCAGCCCTGCCCTCTGCATCTTCACTGGTGTCCAATAGAGTCTATTGAGAATTTTAAACTGGATCAATTTAGAACTGGCGTCTCTCATAGGAATCAACATATTTTTTTTTATCAATGTGGTCCATTCCTTTTTCCCGAAGTTTATCTTAAGATCTTTTTCCCAAGCCTTCTTTAACCCATCATTAACAATATTTTACCCCTCCATTAAAAAACTATAATAGAGGCCCACTGAACGTGGCTTTAATATCAAATTTTTAAATTTAATTTGGATAGAGGGTTCAGCAAAAAATTTTGAGTTTATGTGTTTTAAAAACCTAATTTGTAACTGTGGGCTGTGAGATGCAGGAAAATTCCACCTTTAACTTTTGCCAGAGCTACATTTAAAGGAATATTAATGTTTTTACAATCTGAACCTTATTTCGTTAATGAAAAAACGTCTTTTACTCACCCACTGTACTTTGGTGTCATTTGGAGCATTTCCGGAGATTTTGTACTTTAGTGATATCCGTAACGTGAGTGCTCAGGGCACGCTATTGCAGTCACCAAAAAACACTAACTTTAGCACTTTTCAGATGACAAAAGATCAGTGTTACTTTCCACTTTCACTGGAGTCAAAAGTGGCCTGTAATCCGATATCCAGCCATGTTTTCATTGGATGACGAGGACAGTGCGCATGCGAGCATTCACAGCTGATTTGCAGATAACACAACGCTCTCAGCTCTCGGTTACAGTCATAAACATCTCCGCTTGAGAAAACCTGAAATGGGACGAACGTGCATTTATCCCGGTTGTGAAAACCAAATGACAGCTTGGACGAAGTTGAGTTTTCACAGGCTTCCTCATCACAATCCGGAGTTATTGAAGTTGTGGCTAATTGCTTTGAGAATGGACCCAAACACGAAAACATGGCTGGATATCGTATTTGGCGGCACGGTAGCTGAGTGGCTAGCGCTCTTGCTTCACAGCAAGAAGGTTCCGGGTTCGATCCCCGGGTCGCCCAGGCCTTTCTGTGTGTGTTCTGTGTGGAGTTTGCATGCATGGTCTGGGTTCAATCCCCGGGTCGCCCGAGCCTTTCTGTGTGGAGTTTGCATGTTCTCCCCGTGTCTGCGTGGGTTTCCTCCGGGCACTCCGGTTTCCCGCATCAACCCAAAACATGCACCATAGGTACCTCCAGCTTAGGTCCTGACCAAGCTGAAGTAAGAAGATCATGGAGATGGTCCCCGGGTGCAGTAATGTGCTGCTCACTGCTCCTAATAACAGGATGGGTTAAATGCAGAGAAGAATTTCTCCAGTGTGAGATCAATAAAGTTGCTTCTGCTTCTAGGCCACTTTTGACTCCAGCGAAAGTGGAGACTAGCATTGAGCTTATCTGATTTGAAAAGTGTTATTTGGTGACTGCAATCGCCTGCACCGAGCACTCACGTTATGGATATCGCTAAACTACAAAATCTCCGGAAATGCTCCAAATGACACCAAAGTACAATGGGTGAGTAAATGACGTTGTTTTATTAACGAAATAAGGTACAGCTTATAAAAACATTAATATTCCTTTAAGCAGATGTGTATTTCATATATTCTGGGGCCAAGCAAGAGTCAGGTTTGTGGAGATGCAAGCCCACTCAGTTTTTGTTTGCAAGTGCAACACAAAACAACCATAAGTCAGTTTTTTTGGCTATAAAGTTCCATGCGTGGCTTTAAATAAGTCAACATTTCATTTTCAGTGAAGACTTTTACACGTGTGACTTAGGAGAATAATTGTAGTTCAGCTAACACTATTATTTTCAACTCTATTTTCAGAGATATTCTTAAAAAGAAGACCATCAATTTACCTTTGGCCAAAAGGAAGGACACGCTTGGTTTTAATAATGCAATACTTCATAAGCACGAACTCAACCCTACCAGCCCTTTCTCACTTTCCAAAACCTTCCTCTGCTTTTATATCACAAACTCTTTACCCTTTGGCTCATACAGACCAGATACGACTTCAGTAAGACTAATTGTAATGTGAAGTTATGACTAGAATTTGGATTACCACGGACATAAACAAGCCGTGTAGTTGTGAGGCAGTGGGCGGGTGGAGATGAGTTGTGGTGAGCAGTATTTCATAGCGTGCAGGGCTTGGCTGGGCTAATAGAGATGTTTGGAATGTAAAACACTTGCTTACAAACGAGAGAGGCCCAACGTGCCTTTGTGCATGAAATGACCCGGAATGGACAGCAATAAAAATGGAAATGCAACAGAAACAGCTCGGCCAATTGAAAGCAGTCGTGTGCGTAATTTGATTGGCTGCTCCCGTTCCTCTCCGCCGTTGGAGATTAACTAACTTCCACCACGAGGAGCAGGCTGACATTTATAATAATTAATCAGATTGTCCATTGATTTTGTTCTTTCATTCAGACAAGAATGCTAATCCTGACGGGTGTCTTAAGGGCAAGGAGAGAGTTCTGTATGCACAATGCATGAGGTGAACAAATGAACACATTATGGTTTTTAAAAATCATTTTGGACACAGAAGACACCTTTGTAACACAAATATGACTACACATGAAATGAGGGCAACAGAGACGTTGACTGAAGAAGCAATTTATTAACAATAGCTGCTAAAGCTCTTGTACTTAAAGGGATAATGCGTTTTTTTTTTATTTATGTTAATCTGTATGGTTTCCTTCTAAAAGTTACGTGTGTTGACACCGGCTTACCTCTGACAGTCTCAGCTGAACCCAGTTCGGCTCGCTTTCTGGAGCTCACGTAAGTACAGTGGTACCTCACCTTACGAAAGACTCTACAAACGAAAAATCCAAGTTACGAAATGCCTTCACGTTAAATTTTGGTCTCTAGATACGAAAGAAAATTCAAGTTACGAAACGCGAAATCTCAAAAATTCAATTAATGCTCGCTCAGATGCATGCCCCGAAATGTAAATACACTTTATCAACACACACGGGGTTAGGTTCCAGAGGTGGCCCGCGGTGGGAGAGGTCCGCGAGGTAGGACAACTTTGTATTTTGCAATTGTTCTACATGTTTTAGGGCTGTAAATGCCTCACCACACACATTCTAGGCTTTTCTCAGACTGGAGTTGGGCTTTTCTCGCATTTCTCTCTCGTTTGAACAGTCGAACTTTCATAGATTTTCAACAGAATGTGTTGATAGTGAAGCGTGGAAGGGGGGGGGGCACGGCTCAATATAGCGCCGAACGCGCGAGGAGAGCGGAGACACAGGATTACTATTGCAACAACACATCATCAGTAGGGTAAAACTCACGACGGTCTAAACCCAGCTCACGTTCCCTTAGTGAGTGAACAATCCAACGCTTGGTGAATTCTGCTTCACAATGATAGGAAGAGCCGACATCGAAGGATCAAAAAGCGACGTCGACACGGCGCAAGGCCGTGGGCGCGGGATGGAGCCGCGGCGCCCGGGCTGTGCCTCCCCCTTGGGGCCGAGCACGTGCGGGTGAGCGCAGGAGCCGCGCGAGGCCATCGGAAAGCCGCACGGGGTGATTTAATCCTGGTCTGGTCCCGGCTTGGTCCGGGTCTGGACCTGGTCCGGTCCTGGTTTAGTCCAGGTCCAGTCCAGGTCTAGACCTGGTTTAGTTCTGGTCTAGACCTGGTTTATTCCACGTTTAGTCCTGGTCTAGTCTCTTAGCCAATCAGGAAGCAGAACACAATGTTACACTATTAAAAAAATGTTACACTATTAAAAAAAACAACCTTGGAACGGATCAGGCCTTTTCCATTGAAATAGCTACTCAACTTACGAAAAATTGACGTTACGAAACTACTTCTGGAACGAATTAATTTTGTAAGGTGAGGTACCACTGTAGGTCCGGTAACTTCCCGGGAACATGAAATAAAGCTTGTTTTGTGGACAACTGTTTGGGACACAAATATATCACCTTTCGGACAAATGTTTTGTTTTGAGAAGAAAAACAAGCTTTATTTAATGTTCCAGAGAAGTTACCGGACCTACCTACGTGGGCTCCAGAAAGCGAGCCGAACCGGGACCAGCTGAGACTGTCAGAGGTAAGCCGGTGTCAACACACGTAACTTTTAGAAGGAAACCCATACAGATTAACATAAAAAAACCACACTATCCCTTTAATAATACACAGGACTACTGTGTATTTAGGACTACTAAATACACAGGAATACTGTTCTGGTGGAACCGTAGTCCTGTGTATTTAGTCGTCCTAAATAAAAATATTTAGTCATCCTAAATACACAGAACTCAAGCAGGGGCAGTGAAAGAAATGAGAGAAACGGCTACAACATGAAAAGTGTAGTGGGTTTTAATATGAGTCCGTTTCAGTGAGTACGGTCCATTTTATTTACACAGTTGTAGCAGAACCAAATGGAAACAAGTGTAGTGAGGACATAGGGGCTCAGTGGTTAGCACTCACGCCTCACGGCAAGAAGGTTCCAGGTTTGCTTCCTCATGTCTGGGGAGTCTCCATCATCCCAGAACATGCACAGTAGGTCAAATCCTGACCAAGACCATCTCAAGATCTTGAGCTGGGTCCCTTTGCACAGCCCTGCTAATGAGGTCTGCATAGAAGATTGTACCCAGTGTGTAACGTGCATTCATGAGTCTTTGAATTTACATGAAATTAAAATTAATTTTGATCTTTATTGACATGGATCACTGCTGGTGGCACTTTATAAATCACTTTTTTCATCATTTATGGTTTGAATTTCATGCCAAATGAATCAAATAAATGCAAGTAATTTGCAAGTAAATTGCAATTTTATTTAGAGGGGTTTGAAAATCAGTGTTAAGTAAATTGTCTATAATTCATCAAATAAAAAGTTTTTTTTTAATGTTTTTTTTTCAACTGGTGTGTAATGTCACAGAAAGGGGTCATTGTTCAATTATTCAGAAAGAAAACTTTCCTCATATAAAATGCGGGTCAAATTCCCACAGCTACAGACACACTGCAGTCGAATAATAAGCACCGTAAAGATAACATGTTAAATCCTGCATGCTGTGGGTGGCTCTCGGATCAGGCAGATGGCTGGGTCCTGCCTGTGGACTAACTACTCTCCAGCGATCACCTCTTTAGCATATACATCCTATTTTTAGGCCCTACAGTTACATGTAAATAAATAATTAGCTGTAAGAATTAAACCAGGGCTGACTTGTGTAGAAGCTGTGACCACGGCAGAACTAGGTCATGTTATATTCAGACACATTTTATCCGCAGGTTTCTCTAAAAGTATAAAGGTCTTACTCTTGAAGAAGCAAGAAATTCTACTTTGCTGCATGTAAAGTAAAAGCAACCCATACTGATCTTATTCCGCCCCACCCACTTTTGCCTTTAAATGCTACTAAACCGCACTTTCTTTGTGGTGTCACATCAGACATATCAGACAGCAGGAATCCCATTCATTTCAAGGAGTATTTAAGTCAAGTTTTGCTTCTAAAAGATGATCTAAGGTAAGCTGATTTATGCAAAATGTTCACTCACTGCGTGCACATGGACGAGTGTAATCTGATTGCAAAGGGATTGGGATCGTATCGAATTCATGTGCACAGGCCAAGGATCGAATAGGGATTGGTTTTCCGAATCCGACTGGAACCCCTGGCTTAGGCCAATAGTAATCCTCTTGGTGCCTCCTTGTGCACGATATCGGATCGGATTGGCATACTGCACATGTGCAGGAATTTTCGCCAGGGATTTCACCCGGAAGTGGCAGGAGGCACCGACGCCGTCGTAAGTAGCGATTGTTGTCAGAAAAGTCAAACGAAATCATGGCTGCGAAGAAAGAATGCACAACACGTACACCAATGCTGCTCCGTCAAACTCCTCGAGCGCCATCTTTGTATACCGCCACATAGTTTGTTGTGTTTTTATTGAGTAGCCATCACCCGGAAGTAATTGGACTACAGCGCCACATAGCATAGCGGAGCCGGCCAGGTCGCTGACCATTATCCGATTACACAAGCTTCATGTGCACTTGGATTATAGGACAGACCACCCACCGAGTAACGGGATCGGATTTGGAGAAATCCAATCCGATCCTACCATGTGCACGCAGAGAGTGTTCATGTGACCAACAATTCAGCACCACACGATTCTCTGAGAGGCTTTATAGTCCTTATTTATTTACTGTCAAGATCAATTGTTATTTATTATATTTAATAGTTTCCCCATATTGTCCAGCCCTATCATGGATATCTGCATACTTGCAGTTTACCATACAATTACTTAAAGCAAGTAGCCTACCTGATTTTCAAACTCCAAGAGAAACAAGTGTGAATTTAAATCTATCTAACTAGTGCTTACCCTTGCACACACATGCTTTCATTTTCGGGCATGTGTATGGATTTAGATCAGCTTTGTGGGGCGGACCACAATGCCAAAGTGCAATCCTACAATACTTACAGGTCTTACTTCTCGGTGTACAATGCAGAAAATACTATATTTTTAGATGCTTGTAGCAGTCTAAGTTTGGAGTACTTTGTCTCGAGGGAAAAAGAACCAAAATGTACTCCAGCTCTGGAAAAAAATAAGAGACCACTGCATTTTTCTTCTGAAATCAGCATCTCTACATGTATTACAGCCATTCCATTCCAGCATCTGTTGAATTCCAACACAAACACAAAGCTGAGCTACTTCAGTTCTTGCACCAGGAGTGGAATAAAGTCACCTAAGAACAATGTGAAAGACTTGTGGAGAGCAGGCCAAGACTTAAGTGTAAACATTAGTATTACGTTGTTTTAAAATGAATTTGATCTTGTTTCTTTGCATTGTTTGAGGTCTGAAAACAAGTATCTTTTTTGTTATTTTGACCATTTGTCATTTTCTGCAAGTAAATGCTCTAAACGATAATATTTTTTATTTGGAATTTGGGGGAAATGTTGTCAGTAGTTTATAGGCTCAAACAAAAATGTTCCTTTTGTCCAAACACATACCTATAAGCTCTTCCAAATCCGAGGCCATGGCTCTCGACCGGAAAAAGGTGGCTTGCCCTCTTCCAGGTGGGTGGAGGGTCCTTGCCTCAAGTGGAGGAGTTCAAGTATCTCGGGGTCTTGTTCACGAGTGAGGGGAGGATGGAGCTTGAGATTGACAGGCGGAACGGTGCAGCGTCGACAGTGATGCGGTCCTTGTACCGGATCGTTGTGGTGAAGAGGGAGCTGAGCCGAAAGGCAAAGCTCTCAATTTACTAGTCAATCTACGTTCCTCCCCTCACCTATGGTCATGAGCTCTGGGTAAAAACCGAAAGGAAGAGATCGCGGATACAAGCGGCCGAAATGAGATTCCTCCACAGAGTGGCTGGGCGCTCCCTTAGAGATAGGGTGAGGAGCTCAGTCACGCGGGAGGAGCTCGGAGTAGAGCCGCTGCTTCTCCACGTCGAGAGGAGCAGCTGAGGTGGCTCGGGCATCTGTTCCGGATGCTTCCTGGACGCCTCCCTCGGGAGGTGTTCCAGGCATGTTCCACCAGGGGGAGGCCCCGGGGAAGACCCAGGACAAGCTGAAGTGTCTCCATCCTGGCCTGGGAACGCCTTGGGGTCCCCCCGGAGGAGCTGGAGGAAGTGTCCGGGGTGAGGGAGGTCTGGGCTTCCCTGCTTAGACCGTTTCCCCCGCAACCCGGCCCCGGATAAGTGGAAGCAAATGGATGGATGGATGGATGGACATACCTATAAGTAGTAAAATCAGAAAAACTGATCATTTTGCAGTGGTCTCTTATTCTTTTCCAGAGCTGTATTTATCTACAACAATGAAGTCGAGTACCCTGGCTTTAATTGCATTTTTAATGTTTTCTGAGGGAAGGGCTATGTCTCCTGGTTGTGAGAACACATTGGGGTCCCCCTGGAGGAGCTGGAAACACTTGTTTGTTGGTCCTCTTGGCTAATCTTTGTGCCAAGGTATTTGCAGCTGTATTTGATGGATCCCCCATAAGTAGTGAAGATAATGGCATTGGATCATATTTGCTGGACATCGATACAGCCAAGTTGGACAAGACTGGGGAAGAACCGATCCAAAGGAAAAAGCCTTCATTCAATTTCATAACGTGGAAGTGAACGACTTGCTCCAACATATTTTCAGAGAAGTTGCGCACGGACATGGGGCCAAATGATGCAGTTTTCTGTGTCGCTCATTTTGATTATCTATTTATAACGGTATCTAATAAATGCAGCATCTGAGCATACATCTAGGCCGGTTGCGTCAAGTTATGCGGCCCCTTGCAAGACAGGGGTAGGATTCGATAAGTTTTCTTCTTCCCACTCCTTATCGAGCAAAAAAAAATGAATGTATTTGATTGTATATTGGTTACATGTATTTATTTCCTTATTGATGACCTGCTTGAAATGAATAAATAAATTAAATTAAATTAAATTAATGAAGCCACCCAAGACCTGAAATACAGAAAAAGCGGAAGAAAATGGATGGATGGATATTTTCTTAAACTTTTCTTAACCTCTTTCTTTAAATACAGCTCTGGGAAAAAAATAACAGATCACTGCAAAATGATCAGCTTTTCATGATTTTACTACTTATAGGTATGTGTTTGGGCAAAAGTCTATGAACTACTGACAATATTTCTCTCAAATTCCAAATAAAATGATTATCATTTAGAGCATTTATTTGCAGAAAATGACAAATGGTCAAAATAACAAAAAAGATAAATGTTTTCAAACCTCAAACAATGCAAAGAAACAAGATCAAATTCATTTTAAAACAACATAATACTAATGTTTACACTTAAGAAGAGTTCAGAAATCAATATTTGGTGCAATAATCCTCCAATAATCACAGCTTTCATGCGTCTTGGCATGCTCTCCACAAGTCAAGTTCACATTGTTCTTGGGTGACTTTATTCCACTCCTGGTGCAAGAAGTGAAGTAGCTCAGCTTTGTGTTTGTGTTGGAATTCAACAGACGCTGGAATGGAATGGCTGTACATGTAGAGATGCTGATTTCAGAAAGAAATGCACGTGGTCTCTTGTTTTTTGCCAAAACTGCAGTACATTTTGGTTCTTTTTCCCTCGAGACAAAGTACTCCACACTTAGACTGCCACATGCATCTAAAATACAGTATTTTCTGCAGTGTACACCGAGAAGTAAGACCTGTAAGTATTGTAGGATTGCACTTTGGCGTTGTGGTCCGCCCCACAAAGCTGATCTAAATCCATACACATGCCCGAAAATGAAAACATGTGTTTATTAAGAAGGGTAAACACTAGTTAGATAGATTTAAAGCTCATGATGTTAGTGGTGTAAATGGTATAGTGTTGTTTATAATGACCAAGTCCAGGGAGAATTATAACGGTCCTTGAACTGATCCTTGTGGGACACCTGCAGTCAAATGTAAATATGTTTATATACGCATCTCTAAAAACAACATTAAAGTTTGTAATGCTGATACAAGCAGCATTTGGAATATTTACGGAGGCCTAAATTTGAAGCAACATTTAAGAAATCTGCTGAACAGCTGAAATGAAAGCTTTGCCCACTGGCTCCAAATACTGGCTACTTCAGCTGTAGCTATAAAAAGATGCAAAAGGCTAAAGTTGCAGAGGTGAAACCTACCAGGGGTATTGCAGAAGGATCTCAAACGCAAGCTAAGCGGAGATAACAGTGTCAGATATGAAACTGTGTGTTGGTTTTAATTAATTTCACTGGGTATCTTTTCCCAGCATGCATTTCACCAGACAGCCTGTATGACTTTATCTCACCCAGACAAACTACAGGTTATTATTGTTCAGATTTCAAGGATGAAGCTCATGGAGTTTTCAAACAACTGTTTATTCACAGACACAGCAAACAGCAAGATTCAAATGATTCTTTGTTTTTAGGGGCTGTATTCATTTTTTCATGTAAATTTGTTTCGCCCCAGTACAGATAAATCATAACAATGTTGCTCAGATCAAAATGAGGGTATTTTGTTCTCTCTAATTATCAAAGTCAGCTTTATTGTCAAAAACCATATGTACAGGTTGCACACACAGGATTTGAAATTGCAGCGCCCCCTAGGCCCACAGTGAACATAAAACATCTGATAAACAAGACAATAAACACCATGACTAAAACATCACATATACCCGTAGCAAAAGTACAGTAAACTTGTATTTAATACAAATAAGTAAAACACACAACGTGTAGCGTAATAAAGCTCAAATGGTGTCATTTAAGCAGCAGTGTCATTGGGGGAGGGAGGGCAGGGAAAGAGTTCAGCATCCTGGCAGCACTCTAAGCAGAACTGAAGAAGCAGCTTGGATGAGCTGTGAAAGGTATTCGACCAAATAAACCTTGTCCAGTTGACAAATTGAATTTCTCTTTTTGCCATACTCTGAGACTACCACACCTACTTGTTTACAGTTTGTGTTAGTTAGGTGGACCTATTAGATCTGCAATGGGAGTGGAGTGTGGGTCTTGTTAGCAGAAGCATTCAGGACCACACCTCTGGACCTGACCTGCTGCCCGATTTTTTTTTTTTTTTTTTGGTGCGGTTCGCTTTCACACTGCAGTTTTTTTTCCCAAGTGGACCAACATCTATAAACAAAATCACGTGTGCTGAGGTCGCTCAGCCATTGGACAGAAATGAGCCGTGTCAAAACGCCGTGTCCAAAGGACAGGAGAATCATGGTGTTACGTGTTGTTTTCAATCTAGCCTTAGCGATATGGTTTGCTCAGTTTTTACAGTTCGCACAACTGTTTGAGCAGCATCGTGAGGTTTACACTATCAATTTCCAAACGACGAAGTCACAGGGCAAGACAGCTACGGAGGACAGCGCTCATGTACGCACCTCAAGTTGTGACTCTTGCACTTCACGCAAAACGTAAGTAAGCCTCGTAAGTTTCGTTTTGTTTCGTTTCGTCAGCCTCGGTTTCCCATAATGCTCGACATACGACGGGAGCTCGTTAAAGGTCTAGTGTGTAGGATTCGTGGCGCATAGGTGGATAGTGGCTATGGCACTTCCTGTTTTAGCTACGGCAAACCTCGAGGGTCAGCCGGGCGCGCCGTAGCGGACAGCTCGCGTACCCACGCGCACCCAGCGCGCACCCGGCGCTGCGAGCCCTCGCCGACAACAACGGTATTAATAAAACACGGTCTCCCGTTCACTGTTTTTTTTTTCTTTTCGCATGAAAACACACATTCCCGATGTCCCGTGTACCATGACAATCTACATATCAAATGAAACCTTACAGTCTCCTCTTTTTGACTACGCAATTCATTTCCCGGCACAACAATCACTCCCTGAGCACATGGGGCTTTTATACGGAAAAGCACAAAACGAGGTTTGTTACTTTGCTTACCTTTGAAGGCTCTGGACAGGTCAAACTCTGTATTTCACCATAAGCTTGGTCTGAATCTGTCCGTAAGGATCCAGCGGATAAAATCCAGTAAAACAATTTAGTCCAAAACACGTGTTAGATCCATTACGACGTGTGATACAGCAGCATGCTTGTTGTTTACCGAAAACCACGAGTCCCCCCCCCCCCCGACCGGCACCTCTCTCCCTCTCTCCCTCTTGCGCAGCGCGCGCCAAGCGCTCTGCCTGGTTAGCCTCCGGTGCTACCACGAGCCTTGCCAAAGGCGAAGGCGGAGCCCAAATGTCCTTCTGCGGCTCTCGTATTCAAAATGGCTGCTTCTATATGGGGAGGATCCCCCTTTTATGTGACTATATCTAAGTCCAAAAGAATACTTTGATTTCATGATGGAAGTGAAAAGGCTTGGAAAACAATGTATTTTTGAATGGGTATCTTCAATTTCGGTAATTAACGGGTAAAAATCTTACACACTGTCCCTTTAAGTACAAAAAGCCAACTTGTGTCAGATCGAGTCCGGTCTGCATTCTCACTTCAAACGAACCGCACCAGGATTCGAATGGAACCGTGCCGAGACCGAGCTTTTTAGGTGGTCTCGGTTCACTTGTTTGCGCCGGATCGAGATTTTTGGTTTTTATTCACACCAGCCCAAAAGGTCCGAATCAAAGGAGGAAACGAACTCTGATTCATTTTAAACAAACCAAACAAGGCAGGTGTGATAACGACCTTAGACAGAAGGTGAAAATGAAAAACATTTGACTATAAAGTGCTAAAGAATAAAATGTACAGCATCTGACTCCAAGTACATACATGTGAAAGTTGGACACCATCAGGAGAAAAGATGTGGACCTTTGTACAGGAGCGAGGAGCAAACATCAAACTGAAGGAGAGATGGAGAAGGAAGAGAGAGAGAAGAGAAGGAGAGAAAGGGAGAGGTGAGAGAGAAAGGTGAGGAAGCCCGGAGCAAACATCAAACTGTGAACAAGAGACAGAGAAGGAGAGAGAAGGGAGAGAGGGGGTGAGAGAGAGAGCGGGAGAGGAGGATGAGGAACCCTGGAGCAAAAGTCAAACTGGGAAGGAGAGAGGGGGAGAAGAGAGAAGGGAGAGAGGTGAGACAGAGGTGAGAAAGCCTGGAGCAAACATCTCTCTGTCTATGTGGCGTGTGCCTGACCTCCCCGTGGGTGGGAAAGAAAAGGAGAGAGAGAGAGAGAGAAAGAGAGACAGAGAGAGAGAGGGGGAGGAAGAGATGGGAAAGGAGAAAGAGGATGAGGATATGATGGGAAAAAAATAGCAAGAGAGAGAGAGAGGATGGGGAAGAGATGGAAAAGAAAAGGAGAAAGAGGACAAGGCTATGATGGGAAAGAGAGAAAGAGTGCAAGAGAGAAGGATGAAGATAAGATGGGAAAGAAAGAAAGAAAGAAAGAAAGAAAGAAAGAAAAAGCAAGAGAGAGAGGATGAGGGAGAGATGGAAAAGGAAAGAGAGCAAGAAGATGAGAGAGATGGAAAAGAAGAGAGAGAGAGAGGATGAGGGAGAGATGGGAAAGAAAGGCAAAGAAAGAAAGAGCAAGAGAGAGGATGAAGATAGGATGGAAAGAAAGAAAGAGCAAGAGAGAGAGGATGGGGAAGAGAAAGAAAAGGACAGAAAGAGGATGAGGGAGAGATGGGAAAGGAAAGAAAGAGCAAGAAGACGAGAGAGAGATGGGAGAGAAAAGGAGAGAGAGAGAGAGCATAGAGGATGAAGGAGAAGAGATAGGAAAGAAAAGGGGAGAGAGAGGATGAGGGAGAGATGGAAAAGAAAAAGAGAGGGGGGATTGAGAGAAACTTGGGAAAGAAAAGAAGAGAGAAAGAGGGATAGAGGATGAGGGAGAGAAGGAAAACAAAAGGAGAGAGAGGATGAGAGAGAGAGATGGGAAAGAAAATGAAAGAGAAAGAGGGGGATGAGAGAAAGTTGGGAAAGAAAAAAGAGAGGAGGGATAGAGGATGAGGGAGAGATGGGAAAGAAAGAGAGCGAGAGAAAAAGGATGAGGGAAAGATAGGAAAGAAAAGGGAAGAGAGAGAGAGGATGAGGTAGAGATAAGAAAAAGGAGACAGAGATGAAGGAGGGATGGGAAAGAGAAAGAGAGAGGAGAAGGGATTCCACCATGCAGGCCTCTGATTGGCTAATCCACCTGTCAATCACGCCCATCTGAACTCTGGGAGATTTAACAGAGATTTACTCACGTTTTCCTTAAAGGTGCATTGTGTAACTTGTCTGGAATGTTTCACAGTATCACATTAAACCTTTCTATCACCGTGTAAACCAAACCAGACCAAGTTACAGGTCAGATCTGTGGAGAGGCGACCCCGCTCACAGTCAGAATGTTGTTTTTCCAGGTATTTTGGAGCTGTAAAACCACCTGTAATTGAATAAATGTAAGGCAGAGCTGTTTAATGTCACACTGTGGAACATTCGAAGCAGAGCAATGAATCTCCATAGAAACGAGAAGGTGACGAACCCCCAACTGACTATTGGATTTGTATTAAAGCTGTCAGTTTAAAACGTTAATTAGATTAATTCATTACACTGCAAATGAATGCATTATAAAAATTAACGCAATTAATTATGAGTGGCAATTCAATGCGCACACAATGTGGCGTGCGGCGAGCAAATCCCTGCCAGGGTCTTTGAACGACAAGTTTATTTATAAAAAGAACGAAGACGGGACGATCAACAAGAACGCGGTGATTTGTAGCTTTTGTCAAAAAGAATTTTCCGATCACCGAAACTGCTCCAGCCTGACGGATCATTTGAACGCCAAAGATGTCCGGACAATTTCCATTGTTACTGGTGATAGAGCGAGCGTGAGCGCACTTCAATAAACCACCAAACCAACAAACCAACAAACCACCAAACCAACAAACCAACAAACCGCCAAACCAACAAATCACCAAACCACCAAACCAACAAATTAACACATCAACAAACCAACAAACCAACAAACCAACAAACCACGCTCACAGAATTTGGGAAAACGAATGAGCAAAGCGAAAAACTGAACCAAAGAAAAACTGACAAACTCCAATCGCAAAGTGCGTTCTTTCTCTCTCAATCTCTCAATCTATCACAAGATTAAAATGTGAATTAGATTAATTAATTACAAATCCTGTAATTAATTTGATTTTTTTTGTTAATCGCCTGACAGCACTATTTTGTATATAAGTTTGTATTCTGGATTTCAGTCAAAGAGTCCAGCACTTTCCTCTATATTAGAGGAACTAAAGGACAGTATTGTGGAAGCTCCTGTAGATGTCTCCTCTCCGGTGTGTTCTGCTCCTGTTCCTCCAGTGGAGATGTTCATGTGCAGGTTTGGGAGCGCTGTGACGACGCTGTGGCTGTCATTACTCCTCATTAGCGGAGATCATGACAGGAGCATATGGGGACCCGCTCCAGCTCCAAACGTCTGCTCCTCAGATCAACGTCTCTGTCACGAAGACAGACACAGATGGAACCAATCCAAATCCAAACTCCACCAACGAGCGTTCAGAGCCACTCCTCACTGTGGAGGTGTGGGTGGAGCTGATGAGAGACTGGTGGCTGTCACTGTGAACCACTGAAATGTGTATTATTTGTCTAGGGCAGGGGTCGGCAACCTTTACCACTCAAAGAGCCATTTGGACCCGTTTCACACAGTAAAGAAAACACTGGGAGCCACAAAACCCTTTTGAAATTTAAAATGAAATAACACTGCATATACAATTTTTCACATCTTTGTGCCATAGAATTACATTTTGAAAATGAACAAACTAAAATAAAATATATTTTACTTAAATACAATGGTCCCTCGCTGTTTCGCAGATTTTTTTTTTTAATAGTGTATCAATACGCATTGTGTTCTGCATCCTGATTGGCTAAGGGACTGTAGACCTTTGCCGATTCGTCAGTCATTCTCCTCTGTGTCTCCTGTACAGTAGGCTACAGAATGCGTTCAGTTTGCCAAATTTATTTAAACGTGATCACGAGCAGTGTGACTCTGAAGCAGTGAGGCCTGAGGGGTCTGGCATTTCGGCACATGCCAGAAGGGCCACGGCCGTGCGTCTCACATGGGGCTGGTCGCACCGGTCATGCTGTTCTATTACGGATTTGACCACGAGTGCAGATGAACATGTCCGAGCACACACTTCTCTGGGTGGTCAATGCGCGTCGGGAAATAGCGGCAGTGTTTCCACAGAACGAACCTGGTGTCCAGGTGGTGGAACCAGTCCTGAGAGCGCACGGAAGCATTCTCACTACAACAAAACCCACAACAGCGCAGCGGCGCCAGGCGCCTCGGGCAGAGGAACTGTGAAATACATGCATATTTATACATGCAATATAAAGCTGACTACTTCACGGATTTAGCTTATCGCAGGTTATTTTTACAATGTAACCCCCGCGTTAAATGAGGAACCAATGTACTGAGCCGCATCAGAGGGATCAATGAGCCACATGCGGCTCTGGAGCCGCGGGTTGCCGACCCCTGGTCTAGGGTGACCAGATTTTTTACATTTAAAGTGGGATACACCTTGCCTGGAAGAATCCATGACTCATCGCTGTACCAGCGGATGAGTCTGGTAACGCTTGATCCACAGAATGCGCTGCTGTTGCGCTTAGACAGACAGCTAAGTGAACCAATCAGAGATTGTGCCATCTTGATTCAAAACTGAGGAGGAACTTCCGCTGCCTAAGAGTGACTTTGCGGGCAAAGGCGGGTGCACTGACGTCACCATCTTTGAATGAATCAGAATCGCGGAGTCCGTTTGTAACCGGAGGAGCGAGAGTGGAGGAAGGGTGTCCAGATGGTATCGCGCTGTATAGGAAATACAGAGAGATATCATTTGGCTGGCCAGGTAAGGATACACCCGCGTTGGGATGCTTGGTGTAGATAAAACTTTGAAAAGAGCGCTTAACTTTGTCCCTTCTTGTCTCTTTTTTTGCCTTATGGTAATTTTCAAGCACAGTTTTCTGTATTTTAGCAGAACAAATGACAATATATTACACTTAGAGATTTAGACTGTGTCCCATTTCTCTGTCTTACCCCTTCCCCTTTATCTATGTCTTTGTCTTGCCCCTCGATACCAAGCTGAAAGGGCTCGGGGTATGAATGTTTTCCTAAGAAATGGGACACCACTCAATTACCGTTTGCACCATCGTCTCTTCCCTCTACCTGGCTGCTACGTCTACAGAGGCGACAACAACTGACGCAAACAAACGTAAACAAATGTCAAGGATTATCGGGAACCTCAGCTCGACAAAAAACAAACCTGGATTACTCGGCATACGCTTCGAAGCCTCGACACGGAGGACACGTAGGACACATCACTACTAGTTAGCACGTTTACGGCACTATTGACATGCTAATTTCGCGATGCTAATCTCCGTGTTAGCTACCTATTGTCTGTTAGCTAAGTCTATTGACTGTAACTTCACTGTTGGTGTTCAGATTTTTGTAAACATTATCAAGCAGTGATATTAATACACATCTGTATGTGTTTATTGCTGTTTCACAAAATCAAAGCCAGTAAATTTCATGCAAAGATATCTGCTGTCTGTGAAGTTCTTCTGGATCCATGTTTAGCTGTTTGGATAAGCTAGCGCAGCATCTAGCAAGGCCATTTACACTCTTTAAACACGTTCTTACAACAGTGCAATTTTACGTTTCAGATACACCCACATTTACACACACACAATACAATATTTACAGGTGGGAACAACATTATTTTGTTTTTAACCAGTGCTTGAGCCTCGAGTTGAACACCTTAAAGTCCCTACGACAGGTTGGACTACGCATTTTACTAAGTCACCGTTAAAATCTTTATTTTGAAGATTTAGCTAAAAATGTTATAATTTTTTTCCCCAGTTTGGACTTTTTTTTTTTTTTTTTTTTTCAAATTTAACTTCCTGCTTGGAAATCAAGACATCACCCTAGGGAGTTCCACAGCTGTTACCTAGCAACCATATTGTACACTGGGCCAAAACGCCTCTAATGGACACAGCCATTATAATTTGACAAATACAAATATAAAAAATAACCTTATTTTGTTGAAATTATGTTTAAAGTATCAGAAAAAAATATTGTTGCCTGTAAATTGTGCCGAACTTTCCAGCGTGATCATCAATAGTGCTATTTATTTCCTGTTATTTTCAACATATTTTTCAACATTTCTTCTTAATTAAAACTAGAATTTATATTTTCAACAAGTATTATTCCACCAAATTATGTCAGAATTAGAGAAGCATTAAAACCTTTCATATGCACTTTAAGCAGTGACGTGCGGTGAAGGTCATGGCTGGTGAGGCACTGACATCAACACAATCAGATTTACAAATATGAACCAAATATAAACCAGGGCCAGTTTCTCTCCTTGTAAGTGACTGGAG
Organism: Paratrypauchen microcephalus; assembly: GCA_036785185.1. Lineage (NCBI taxonomy): Eukaryota > Metazoa > Chordata > Actinopteri > Gobiiformes > Gobiidae > Paratrypauchen > Paratrypauchen microcephalus. The sequence continues at coordinate 4,571,066 of JAVJIX010000017.1, forward strand.
CTTGTAATATTTTTGATATGAAGCTGAAAATTAATTATTAGTGCATTTTCCAGAGCACACCGAGTAGCATCATAAATCAAAATAGGGATGTTTTTAGCATGATCTGGCTCTGAATGTGAGCGGTGGACCGCTCATGTTTAACAAGGTTTCTTTGCAAATTTTTCAGGTCACAATTTCATTCAGGTCCAAACATTGTCAAAGCAGGTTGAGAAAAGAAGGAAAAGCAGAAAAGACGATCTTACCACGCTGTTTGAAAAGAGCGAGTCTTTCGACAAGTAGTCTGGAGTTTGCTCCAGACTACTTTAGCTCCGGCGTTGGTCTTCCTCCATTTAAAAAGTCGGGCCAGACAAGAAGAAAAAAGTGAACGGATTGCTAAACTTGACTTGCTGACTCTAAATTGTATCTTGTGTCACAGGAGCCCCCTTCCTCCCAGGGCTGTGTGCTCAGTCCGATGCTCTTCACTCTGCTGACCCATGACTGCTCACCAGCCTTCAGCACCAATCACATTGTGAAGTTTGCGGACGATACGACTGTGGTGGGTCTCATCTCTAATAACGGTGAGACAAACTACAGGAGTGAGGTGAGCCTTCTGACCAAGTGGTGCAGCGATAACAATCTCCTTCTTAATGTTGAAAAGACCAAGGAGATTGTTATTGACTTCCGGAGAGGCCCCACCCAGCACCCCCCACTGTCCATCAACGGTGCTGCTGTAGAGAGGGTGAGCAGCACCAAATTCCTGGGGGTGCACATCAGTGAGGACCTCTCCTGGACAGCGAACACTGCATTACTTGCAAAGAGGGCTCAGAAGCGCCTCTATTTCCTCCGCAAACTGAGGAGTGCTGGAGTGTGGTACGGGAGCTGCACTGAACTGAACAGGAAAGCCCTGCAGAGCATAGTGAATGCAGCTGGGAGGATCGCTGGTGTCTCTCTCCCCTCCCTCCTGGACATTTTTAACACCCGCCTCACCCGCAGAGCGTCCAGCCTCTTTAGCCTCCTTCCCTCGGGGAGAAGGTACCAGAGTCTCCAAGCCCACTCCACCAGACTGTCAAACAGCTTCATCCACCAGGCTGTCAGGAAGCTGAACCCCCCCCCCCCCCCCCCCTTATATTGGCATAACCTGTATTCCGTAAAAAGACATCACTCTAGACACACACAAAAAAAACCTGATGCTAAGGACTACTGTTGAACTGTTGCCCATTTACTACTGGAATTTTACTACTGTTGTACTGTTGTTTACTCCTGTTATTGCACTGGAATTACTACTGTTGCACATTTATTTTTATCTTAACTTCAATGCACATTCTATTGCACATTACCATTTCACTGCTGTATCTTCCATTGCACATTTTTTGGACATCTGTAAATAGGGATTTATTTATTATGTTGCACTGATTTTAGTTTTAGATTTAGATTTTTGTCTTAGATAGTTTTTGTTGTGTTTTGTCTTTATATTGTATTTTGTACACTGTCTTTTTTGCACTACCTGGCCAGAGAGAAACGAAATTTCGATTCACTGTGTGTTGAACACATATGGCAGAATTTACAATAAAGCTGACTTTGATCTTTGAAGTAAAACTAAAACAATGTAGTTAATTTAGATTACATTAGGAATGGGCCAAGAGAAGCATTCAACTGCACGAGGTAAGAAACAGTGGAAATATTAGACGTGTATTTGGATTTGTACTCAGAACCCTGGACTAGCACTTTTTATTTCATTGTTTTGGTTTGCTATGTTAAAATGACATCCCATATTACGCACAATTGACTCTTCTGAGCTGTAAATCATGTTAGAACATTGTTCCCTCCTCAAAAAGAGAGCTGGAGTTGTGTTTTGTTTCCTTCACACGTTTGAGTAACTCCTTATCATCTGTCTACATCTCCAAAGCTCAAATTGCTCTGTTCCACCTTGTGATGTCATCTTGTGGTAGTTTTCAAACTACCAGTTCCTTTTACCTTTAGCTCAGTAGAGATTGGCAAGTCTAGGGCTGAAATGATCCAAATGATTTTCGTGACGATATGCAGCGTTTAAAAACATGTTCAGCACTTCCTGTGTTTTCCATTTATTTATTTATTTAGTTTTCAGTTTGACAGTGCACATGAATAAACATTACAATAATGTAAATGTACCTTAATGTACCTAAGTTTTTATCAGCAGTCCCCCTGCCAGGTGGTAATAGGCTTCCTAAAAGTTCATAGTCATTTTGTTAAAATGTAAGTACAGCTAACATTCAAATACAGTTATATATTTATATGAAAAAACAGACCAAAATATATGTATATAAACTTTTAGTGCTCACATTTCTGGCATTAAAGCAATATTAACGTTTTTACAATCTGAACCTTATTTCGTCATTTACTCACCCACTGTACTTTGGTGTCATTTCAAGCATTTCCGGAGATTTTGTAGTTTAGCGATATCCGTAACGCGAGTGCTCGGGGCACGCTATTGCAGTCACCAAATAACACAAACAGCTAACTTTTCAAATCACAGAAGCTCAGTGTTAGTCTCCACTTTCGCTGGAGTCTAAAGTGGCCTGTAATACGATATCCATCCATGTTTTCATTGGATGACGAGGACAGTGCGCATGCACGCATTCACAGCTGATTTGAAGATAACACAACGCTCTCAGCTCTCGGTTACAGTCATTAACATCTCCGCTTGAGAAAACCTGAAATGGGACGAACGTGCATTTATCCGGGTTGTGAAAACACAATGACAGATTGGATGAAGTTGAGTTTTCACAGGCTTCCTCATCACAATCCGGAGTTATTGAAGCTAGTTGGCTAGTTGCTTTGAGAATGGACCCAAACACGAAAACATGGATGGATATCATGTTACAGGCCACTTTTGACTCCAGCGAAAGTAGAGACTAACACTGAGCTTTTGTGATTTGAAAAGTGCTAAAGTTTGTGTTCGCCTTCCCCGAGCACTCACGTTACGGATATCGCTAAACCACAAAATCTCCAGAAATGCTCCAAATGACACCAAAGTACAATGGGTGAGTAGATGACATTTTTTCATTAACAAAATAAGGTTCAGATTGTAAAATCGTTAATATTCCTTTAACTTGAAAAGCTTGAAATGACGGGGCCTTTCTCTCTGCTTGTGGCACTGAGCTCCGGTGATGTGAGGCTGTGAAGGAGAACACAGTTCGGCTAAATGCTGTTTTCCTCAGAGGGCGCAGCGCTCCCTGGAGGTGCCTCTAGTGTGAATCTTAGATTGGACAGTTATAAAAGAGGAAAGAGGAGGTGGAGCGAAACCATGTCGAATTTTATACACCAGACAAATATGATGCAGTTTCAGGTTTTGAGGTTTTCCCACCTCAGGAGTGTTTGTGGAGGATGTGACAGTGATGCTTCACTAACTAACAGAGAGAAGAACTCAACCCTAAACCCTAAAAATGCAGGTTTGTGTGTTAAACATGCGTGAACAGAACAAAACACCACTCCAGGTTTGTGAGGAGGAAAAAAACATTAGAACATAGATCAGAGCTTCAGTGTGTTCAGCTCCTGCATGACTGAAAATCCAATACTCAACGTCAACGAGCTGTCGCTTATCTGTTTGCTCCAAGTGTGGTAATCAATCAATCAAACATTATTTATAAAGCGCTTTTCATACAAAATTGTAACACAAAGCGCCTTACAGTGATTAAGGATTAGAAGATTAGAAGACTGACTTTATTGATCTCACACAGGAGAAATCGGTTTCTGCATTTGACCTGGGGACCATCCCCATGATTTTGTTGTTTAGTCTTGGTCAGGACCCAAGCTGGAAGATTTTACCTATGGTGCATGTTTTGGGTTGGTGGGGGAAACCGGAGCGCCTGGAGGAAACCCACCCAGACACGGGGAAAACATGCAAACTCCACACAGAAAGGCCCGGGCGACCCAAACCCTTCTTGCTGTTAAGCATGAGTGCTAGCCACTCAGCCAACGTGCCGCCAACAGAAAAAAAAAATGTAGGGATGCACTGATACGATACTGGTATTGGATATTGGTGCCGATATTGAACATTTTTATGGGTTCAGATATCAGTTTCAAGATATCAGTTCAGCCGATATCCCATTTTGGTCTATAAATTGGTGTAATAAGACAATTTACTGGCTCAAAACACCACGTAAAAGTTGTTCTGTAGTTACTTTATAAATGTCAGTTACAAAACACATTTGGATCATATTTATCATATGGCATTTGTGTTTAAAGGAAATAAATTGTATTTTCACTCAGTGCCCTGGTAATGGTTGATATTGGGTATTGGCAGATGCTTAAAGGTGCACTGTGGTACTTTTCTGGTGCAGGGTCCGTCAAATACTTTTCTCCATGGAGATATTATTGCTTTGTCAGGAATGTTTCACAGTATGGCATTAAACCTTTCTATCATCATAATGAGCAAACTAGACCAAGTTACGGGTCAGATCTGTGAAGAGGCGACCCCGCTCACAGTGAGAATCTCTGCTTTTCTGTGTATTTTTGAGCTTTAAAACCATCTGTAACTGAATAAATGTACAGTACAGCTGATTAAAATCATATTGTGGAACATTCCAGGCAAAGCAATGACATCTCCATAAAAACAAGCAGGTGACGGAAACCCCAACCAAAAAGTTACACAGTGCACCTTTAAAGCCATAGTATCAACATGGGTATTGGAATAATTGGAACAAGAAGAAGAATGGGTATCGGAACAGAAAAAGTTGAATCCCTTGACATGTATAAGTAGTCTTTTTTAGCAAATATGGCTCCAAAGTTTTAGTACTAATCCTAAATTATTATACGCCCCTGAATGTCTCATAGCCCCCTGCCGCCCTGGTTCTCGGTGCCTGTAAACATAGTGACTGTAAGTGTTCTGGTGACCTCACAAGACAATCACTCACGCTGGATTCTGAGTCATCCTAAAATGGAACTGCTCGCCCACATAATCCTGTTGCTTGCTTGGGACCATTTGATGCTTTTAGGCCTGATTGGCTGTAGACTGAATGCAGCGGCCAGCCCAGACCTCTGTTGCAGTTTATATTGAATTAGTTCATTTGGCTGATTTCTAATACAATAAGATGCCATATGTGCTACGTGCTCTAATGTCTTTATGATTTAGCAGAGCTTCTTGACTAGCTTTTAAGGCATTAAGTACATACACTAATGGCATAGCAGGGAAATTGTAATGTTGGTTAAAATCTTTGGCAATTTGATCCCTGCTACTCCTTACTGGTGTTGTGCAATCGATATTAAAGGGATATTCCAGGGTTTTTGACATGGGGGCTCATTTCCGAGTTAGCCAGAGTGTTGCAGAGATGTGGAGACACTTTTTAGCAAATTTCATGCAGTCCTTCCAGCTGCAGAGTTTTCAGTTGCTAGGCTAGCGCAAGTCAATGGTAAATGATAGCCTGATTTTAATCAGGCTTACCCACACAAGACAAGTCAATTATAACGGCAGACTGTCTATGTAAATATATGTTGATTGAGTAATTTTTGAAATAAAACTGACTGTGAATAGCATGAGTCATTCCATATCTGAGGGACTCGCTTCGCAGCAGCAGCGGAATTTTACTTTACTCTAGTTGGTTGTGAAGTGACCAATCACGTAAACAGAGAAGCGAGAAAAGACGTAGTAGGGAAGACCACAGAGTAAAGAGGTGAATTTTAAAAGAACTACCGGGCAAAATGGTGTTTCAGTGTTCATTTCGAAAATCTACAAATAAAGCCCGCAGGTGGGCACCACAAAGTTTTCACAGCTTTCCAGTGCACGATCGAGAAAGGACTCGACTGTGGCTTGCAGCTGCTGGCTTAGACATCAACACACCGGTGGAGACGCTACATAAACAGAACATTTGCAGTGATCATTTCGGACCAGACGACTACACCAAATCCCTTGGAAAGCCTAGTCTAACAACCACTGCAGTACCATCTGTCTTTCCAAGCCCAAGATCCCGTGATGAAGAACAGGTTTGTACCTTTTTTACCCAAGCTTGCTCCTGTCGTTATATTAGCCTGCTGGTCGATTGATGAAGACTGTGCTAGAGCTTTTTCTTCACTCTTGTAGTCTACCCAGCTGACAGAAAAGGCATGCACGCTCATAAAGTTGTTGCTAGCCCATGAACATTCATCTGTATATTCCGGCTCGTACAGGTACGGTTCAGTGGAGAAAGCAAATTGCTCAGCATCGTCTTCAAAAGCATCGGGGAGACCTCCAAACGTGGCCATGTCTGGATTGTAGAACAGGGCAGGCTACTGTACTCTACGGCAAACGATGACAGCTGAAGGTAAACAAAAAACAGCTGGAAACCTAACTGCAAGGTGATATCACTCCGCCCATGCCTAGCTTGATCAGGAAAAAAACGCGCTGTTGCATAAGGACATAAATCCTTTAAAGTACAAGGTTGATTATATTTCTAAAATTGTTCCATCAACACAGACATTTACATCGACAGTCTGGCATTATAGTTGACTGGCCTCGAGTGTCCTTTGGTGTGGGTAAGCCTGATTAAAATCATGCTACCATTTACTATTGACTTGCGCTAGCCTAACAACTGAAAACTCTGCAGCTGGAAGGACTGCATGAAATTCGCTAAAAAGTGTCTCCACATCTCTACAACACTCTGGCTAACTTGGAAATGAGCCCCCATGTCAAAAATCCTGGAATATAGAAAGCTATGCCTTTATTAGTCCCACAGTGGGGAAATTCCAGTTCTGCATTTAACCCATCCTGTTATTAGGAGCAGTGGGCAGCACATTACTGCGCCCGGGGACCATCTCCATGATCTTCTTGCTTCGGCTTGGTCAGGACCTAAGCTGGAGGATTTACCTATGGTGCATGTTTTGGGTTGGTGGGGGAAACTGGAGTGCCCGGAGGAAACCCACCCAGACACAGGGAGAACATGCAAACTCCACACAGAAATGCTCAGGCGACCCGGGGATCGAACTCAGACCATGCATGCAAACTCCCTCCAAACTTCATGCAATATCCCTTTAAGGCTACGTTTATATGATGATGGTCTGAACATAAGCTGCAAAAGTGGCGTTGCGTCTTCACTTTTTATTCCGCGTTTAGATGAGTATTTTTGGGAGGAAATCTGCGTGCATACTGTGACACAAAAGTGTGTGGAATTGGATTGGGTATGCATGCCAGGCGGCTAGGTGGTGCTGTGATACATTATCACCAGGGCTCTCAAGGCTCACGCATTGAAAGTGTGACACACGCAATTCGACCTGTTCACACGCTCACACGCCACACATGGCATTTCTCACGCTGATTTTATTTTATTTTATTTTATTTATTTATTTATTTTTGTGTGCCCAGAAAATCGGTCTGTGTGGCTCAGTTTATTTTGGGACCGCGCGTTTTCAGCGAAAAAAACTCTCCCCCTCCTCCCCGTCCTGCTCCCCGGAAAAAAATCAGCCAATCAGAAAATAGATTGTTCTGTTGTTGGGCAGACTGTAGAGTGTAGTTTCAGCTGCTAAGCGCACACTGCGGTGATGATAAAACAAACTGAGAACCATCAGGTAATAACTTCATTTATATAACTCTCATTAGTTGCTTTGTAGTTTAAGTTTGCTCTTTAGACAAACATTTACAGCAGGGCTCTCAAGTCTCACGCATTGAGAGAGACAATTTGACGCGTTCACACGCATTTCTCACGCAATTCAAGCCCGTCCCCCCCGCTCCTCGGGAAAAATTGTTCACTCGCACCCCCCCACCCCCACCTCACGCACGACCCCGCTCAAAACTTGAGAGCCCTGAATTATCACTATGTCCGCGCACATACGTAGAATCTTCCTTCTTCTCATCTGCGCCGTGAAAAGCAAAACATTTTCAAAAAAAAATTGTATGGTCAGACGAAGAAGTTCAACTATTGCTTCAGACCACGTTAGACTACAAAGCAACGAAGGCGCAACAAGGTGTGGACTGGGAGTCCTGCCAAACAAAGTACACTGATATATGGACCGATGTGACGTAAACACATACGCAACATCAGCAGATTTGATCAGAGTTTTGCGTCTTGGGCAGTGTAGACGAAAACGCTACGGCGGAGCGTATTCAAGTTTTTCACTTTGGAGGGCGGTTTTAGTTTTTTGCGTGTTTAAGCCCCCAAAACACCATCACCGTCTAAACGAAAGGCACTTCCGATAAGATATTTTGGCGTTTTTACCCATAAGCATTCTTGTGTAAACAGGTCCTAAAACTGGTATTGGTAACACTTTATAATAACGGTCGCTTATAAAGCATTAGTAAAGCATTAGTAACACTTCGTAAATAATGAACTAATTATTACTAAATATTTAACAAAACATTTACAAATATTTGTTAATGAGTAAGAAATATATTAACAAATATTTGTTCATGTGTAACAAATATTTAGTTAATAATGAACTAATTATTTAGCAAAACATTTACAAATATGAATTAATTATTACTAACTATTTAACAAAACATTTACAAATATTTGTTAATGAGTAAGAAATATATTATCAAATATTTGTTAATGAGTAACAAATACTTAGTAAATAATTAACTAATTATTTAACAAAACATTTACAAATATTTGTTAATGAGTAAGAAATACATTAAGAAATATTTATTAATGACAACCTAACTAATTATGTTTTTGTAAATGATTATATAGCCTACAAAAGCTCACTTCAATATGTGTAACTCACAATTACCGCTTATAAATGATCTGTTCATGTCTACAAACTATTAACAAAGCTTTTTGGACCCGCTAATATAAAGTGAAAACACATCCTCATCTACAAAAGCTCAATTCAATATGTGTAACTCACTATTACCGCTTATAAATGATCTGTTCATGTCTACAAACTATTAACAAAGCTTTTTGGACCCGCTAATATAAAGTGAAAACACATCCTCATCTACAAAAGCTCAATTCAATATGTGTAACTCACTATTACCGCTTATAAATGATCTGTTCATGTCTACAAACTATTAACAAAGCTTTTTGGACCCGCTAATATAAAGTGAAAACACATCCTCATCTACAAAAGCTCAATTCAATATGTGTAACTCACTATTACCGCTTATAAATGATCTGTTCATGTCTACAAACTATTAACAAAGCTTTTTGGACCCGCTAATATAAAGTGAAAACACATCCTCATCTACAAAAGCTCAATTCAATATGTGTAACTCACTATTACCGCTTATAAATGATCTGTTCATGTCTACAAACTATTAACAAAGCTTTTTGGACCCGCTAATATAAAGTGAAAACACATCATCTACAAAAGCTCAATTCAATATGTGTAACTCACTATTACGCTTATAAATGATCTGTTCATGTCTACAAACTATTAACAAAGCTTTCTGGACCCGCTAATATAAAGTGAAAACACATCCTCATCTACAAAAGCTCAATTCAATATGTGTAACTCACTATAACTGTTTACAAATGATATGTTGATATTTACAATTGACTTTTGCATATATAATAAACTGATATTTTATTTAAAGTCAGAAAATTAAAAAACAAACAAACAAAAAAACAAATGAAACCACAGGGCCTCCACAGGGCATGGTTAACACAATAACACAATGACTCAATAACAAATTACAAATAGGTGTGATAGTTTCAGAATAATTTCAGTATAGTTAGCTCCTCCCTGCAGCTAGATATAAGCAGTGTCTAACCAGCACTCTAACTAGAACTGACGAAGCAGCGTGGATGAGCTGTGAAACCTTTTCAACCAAATAAACTTTGTCCAGTTGACAAATTGAATTTCTCATTTTATCATGGATTCTACCTGGACGACTCAGGGACTCTTCACACATCTTCAAACAAACTATTGAGGAAATACAAACTACAGTGGTACCTCACCTTACGAATGACCCAACAAACGAAATTTTCAAGTTACGAAACGCCTTCAGGTCAAATTTTGGTCTCTAGATACGAATGAAATTTCAAGTTACGAAACGCGAAATCTCAAAAATTCAAATAATGCGCGCTCAGCCACACACATTATAGCTTTTCTCAGACTGGATTTAAACCCCTCTCACACCTGTCCCCCGTTCAAACACCCAAACCTCCACAGATTCCCAACAAAATGTATTAATAGTGAAGTGTGGGGGGAAGCGGGAGGGGGGAGAAGACTGCGTGGACATGTGTGATAGCAGCATGACCCGGCGCGGAGCTGGTCCAGACCAAGGTCTAAACCTGGACTGGACCAGGACTAAACCTGGACCAAACCAGGTGGATTAAAGCGCGCGCGGTCTATTTCCTGGTTTTGTTTCAAGTCACAGCTGAGGGGAGCAGCGAGGAGGAACGCACGCAGTCTGAGCGCATGAACGAGACCCATGCAAGAGCCGCGGTGAGTCCTAGACGCACGCACGGCGCTCCTCTAGACCTGGTCAGGTCTAGAGGAGCGCCGTGCGTGCGTCCACCCCTTGCCTCGCCTCGAGCCACAGCGAGCCGCCGCTCGCACGCAAGAGCCGCGGCGGTCCAGACCCGCTCCAGACCTGCTCGCGTAGGGTGCTCACAGAGCAGCGGCTCGCTCTAGCCGCGACCCGAAACGAAACAAGGAAACAGACGCGCGCGGTGCCTCAATCCACCCGGTCCAGTCCTGGCCCAGTCCAGGTTTAGTCCAGGTTCAGTCCAAGCTCAGTCCCGGCTCAGTCCAGGTCTAGACCTGCCGGTGTCCGCCGGGCCATGCTGCGCCAACACACGTGTCCGCCCTCCCCCTTCCCCCCACACTTCACCACCAATACACCCTGTCGAAAATCCACGAAAGTTTGAGTGTCCAAACGAGAGACAAACGCGAGAAAAGTCCAAATCCAGTCTGAGAAACCAATCAGGACGCAGAACACAATGTTACACTATAAAAAAAAAAAAAAACTCGGGGCCTTGGAACGAATCAGGCTTTTTCCATTGAACTAGCTACTCAACTTACGAATTTTTTACTTTACGAAACCACTTCTGGAACAAATTAATTTCGTAAGATGAGGTACCACTGTATTAACTTTAACAATAATGAAATATAATAGCAGCCTTGGACCTATAGCCTCTTTTTAAGGGGGAGAAGTTGCCCACTTTTCTCTTTCCCCTCAACTTTCTGAATTAGGTCAGGGTCATTTGCGATCGCTTCCTGGCACCTCTCAATGAAACGGGACAGCTTTTCTCCTTGGGAAAAATCTCCACAAAGCTCCTCAAACTTTGTAGGGGAGACAATCGCCAATTCCGCAATGGGCGCTCCATAGCAGATTGTATTTCTGTCCACTCCCACGGATCTGTAAGAGTCCCGGAGGTTTTTTCCTCTGTTGTATGCATGTAGCACCTTCCTGTAGCGCTTCAATATATCCTCGGGAGTCGTGGCTACAAATACATAAAAACACACACAAAAACACAAATAATGAGTTACCATATTTTTGGACTGCAAGTCACCCTTTACTTTAATGGTTTGGCTGGTCCTGCGACTAATGCTCAGGTGCGATTTATATTTGTGGTGCAGAAGCCACGAATACCCTATTATTGCTCTGTTTCGTATTTATTATTATTATTATTATTATTGTTTTTTCTCGTCACACGCTTGAGTTCTTTTGAGGAGTTTGCCATGTAGGAAAACTCCTGTAATTTTGGGCCCAAGGACACTATAGCACCCCCTAACGCATGGAGCCTCGTGGCTGGCATACACTTTCAGCTACATGCATGAAGTTTGGTAGGGATGTGTATCTCACTAAGACGAACAAAAAAGGTCGACACAATGCCATGGCCATGCCCAACAGAGATAATTGGACTTTTGTGTGATTGCACATACAATAGAATTTTAAGTACTCCAAAGCCATACATCAGATTTGTGTAAGTTCTGGTGTATGCGCCTCCTGTGCTCTGGAGGTGTGACTTCAGTGGGGAGTCTGAAGAGGTGTATTTTCAAATTTAGCTTGCTCGAACTGTCTTTCCAGGATCTCCTACCCCACCTTTAACTTATGCATGCAATTGTGTACTTTATGACTTTAAAAAGCTACTGTTATTTCCCATCTACTACAGTATTAGCTAAATCCATTTTGCTACAGGATAAACAGAGATATATTACATTTGCACCTATTAGCCATAATTGATAGTCATAACTAAAACCCTTTCACAGTTTGTCCCTCCAGGAGTCTGCAAGCCTTTGAGATGTGTTTGGTATAAAATGCCTGACTTTGTATCAGATTTTGCAGTGTTTTAGCCATTACAATTAATAAAATGCTGCACAAACACTACAACTTATTGTAATTCAAAAGCACATTGAATCTAAACAAGAACAATGAAAAATTGGAAAATACCTCTCCTAATGAAAGTCTTGTCCTTTTTAGGCTTCTTCCCCTTGCTCTTCTTCTTTTTGTCCTTGCTGTGCTTTCTGTGTCTGTCCTTATTCTTGTTCTTCTTGTTCTTCTTGTTCTTGTTCTTCTCCACATCAGATGATGAGGAGGAGGATGAGTGAGATGAAGAAGATGAAGTCTCTATGGAAGTTGATGAAGAGACTGACATCTCTGATTCGGACACATCCACAGTTGCGGCACAGCTTTTTTTCTTGTCTATTGCAGAGGAAAAGGCATAACATTAAAACACAGTTGCGACATCATCACTTTGTTTCTTGTGATGTACGATATAGTCAGTATGTACAATCTTGCTACAATCAGGCAATTAAGTGTTTTACAACATGGATTTGTTATTGTATGATTTTGCATGTGTGTCTGTGTCCACAGCTGGGCTTACACGGTCTGATTTTTGGCTCATTTTGAGACGATTTTTCACTTGTGCAACTATTTTGGGGAATAGGTTTCATATTCAGCATAAGCAGACTGTTCAAAAAAGTTTGTTTGGTTGGTACATTATAAAGTGTATCATTTGTTACTCTTTGTTATGTTGTTCTTGCCCAGTGGGTCATTAAATAAAGCTTTACTCTAATCATTTAACTACAATACTTACACTGTGACAACTCCTCCAAAAGAGTGTCCCTTTCTGCTGTCAGCTCATCTAGTTTTCTTTTTAGAAAGGTCTCTTTTTTTAACCTCTTCAAGCTGTTTCATCGCAGTTGGGGCTGTCACTGCATGACAGACAAAGAAGGGGAGAACATGTCAATAGTATTCCTTAAAACTGTACATAGGGTATGTCTTTAACCCTTTTTTAAAAAAAAACTTGCCTCCAGTTTCTCCATCACTGAATGATTTATTTAACAGTTAGATAAGAAAATATTTTTTGGATTTTCAAATATGGTAATAACACTCTGATAGCCTACCAGTACAGTGGTACCTCACCTTACGAAATTAATTCGCTCCAGAAGTGGTTTCGTAACGTGAATTTTTCGTAAGTTGAGTAGCTATTTCAATGGAAAAGGCCTGATCCGTTCCAAGTTTTTTTTTTATATAGTGTAACATTTTTTTTATAGTGTAACATTGTGTTCTGCGTCCTGATTGGCTAAGAGACTAGACCAGGACTAAACGTGGAATAAATCAGGTCTAGACCAAAACTAAACCAGGTCTAAACCTGGACTGGACCTGGACTAAACCAGGACTGGACCAGGTCTAGACCTGGACTAAACCAGGATTAAACCACCACGTGCTCTTTGCTGGTTTCGTGCGGCTGGTTTGTTGCTCGGGCTCCAGAGGACATGGTCCGGGCGCCGTGGTTCTATCTCGTGCTTGCAGACCCGGTGCCGGTCGTGCAGACCAGGACTAGCGGTGCTCCTTGCGCGCCGCGCGGTGAGGTGCTCCTCGCGCGGTGCTCCGGAGTCGTGTCTCCCCCCACGCTTCATTATTTAATACATTTTGTTGAAAATCTATGAAAGTTTGAGTGTTTAAACGAGAGAGAAATGTGAGAAAAGGTTAATTCCAGTCTGAGAAAAGCGTATAATGTGTGCGGTGAGGCATTTAGAGCCTTAAAATATGTAGAATAATTGTAAAATATAAAGTTGTCCTACTTCAGGGATTTCTCATTGCGGGTTATTTCTGGAACCTAACCCCGTGTGTGTTGATATAGTGTAATTACGTTGCAGGGCGCGCATCTGAGCACGCATTATTTGATTTTTCGCGTTTCGTAACTTGAATTTTCTTTCGTATTTAGAGACCAAAATTTAACGTGAAGGTGTTTCGTAACTTGGATTTTTCGTTTGTAGGGTCTTTTGTAACGTGAGGTATCACTGTACTTAGTTAATATCAGCAGACATTAACATTGGAACCCACTTTTTAAAATCAGATGGTTATAATATTGATTTAAGATTTTCAGATTTTAGATTTTATTGATCGCACACACGGGAGAAATTCACTTCTGCATTTCCCCCGGGGAGGGCAGTACCGTGAAGGGTCTTGCCCAAGGACCCACACTGGCTTGCTCATTGCTGGTGGGGATTTTAACCCAGGTTCCCGCGGGTGAAAGTCACGTGACATACCAGTTTTGTTTCCACACAAACGGAGATTTTTGCTCTGAAAACGATTCTTTCTAAAAACTCAAAAGTGGGGATTTTGGAAATCTCCGGTCTCTGTTTTTAAAAATACCAGTGTACGTGTAAACGGGGCTTATGTTGGAAAACGGAGGGAGAGAAATATTAGTTTCTCAAAATACCTAGCACGTGTAAACGGGGCCTGAGAGTTGGATTTTAAAGCACGCCGTACCAGAACGATTAAATGAAATGCCGACCCAACAAAAAGCTAAACCAATCGGCTAGCTAGCGAACTTTTGGCTAGTTGGTTGAATGACGCAGCTAAATGACCAAATAACCCTTCCTTTGGGCCACATTAAAAGGTGTAATGTACGGTACTAAATATGAGAGCACCGTAACATACTCAGGCTTACACATTATACATTGAATGACTGAATTATGGTGACGTAAGATTGTGTACAACTTACAGGGTTCTCAAGTCTCACGCTTTGAGAGTGTGACACACGCAATTCGACGTGTTCACACGCTCACACACCACAGGTGGTATTTCTCACGCAAATTTAGTTACGCAATTCAAGCGCAGCGCACAGCGCTTTTGTGCCCAGAAAATCGGTTAGATAATGCAGGCACCGCGCGTTTTAGCGAAAAAAGTCACTCACACCCCCACTCCTTGGGAAAAATTGTTCACTCGCAACCCCCCCCTTCCTCGAAAATTACGCAGTCTCACGCACGACCCCGCTCAGAGCCCTGTTACATTTAACAGGTTGCATAATACAAATATCCACACAGATGAAAATGCTTACCTGTGCTACAGCCACTGTCCTCTTCACTCAACCTTTCCTCCAAAAAGCTCTCTGGTTCTGCCAGAGTGTCGGGAGCTGCGGAATCTTCAGCGGCCCCAAGATCATTTGCGATAAGTTTGCGCTGTCGCCGCGTCCCATGTCTACGCGCAGCCATAGCGAAAGTAGACTAACACGTTCTGGCGCTACTGCCAATCTCTCCCGCACTGCCAAAGTCACGCTTCTGAAACAACCAATCAGAGTGATCTCATCTAATAGTATAATATATTATGCCTATGATTATAATTATTTATTCAGACGTAATAACAATGCAAAAATAATATGATCAAATTGTTTTTAAAACACGAGTCCCGAATTAATGATAGATAACATTATTTATATTTTTAGGTATGATGATGCAGTGGGAGGGACCATGCCTGTCGTAATATCTCCGTTCATTGGCTATTTCTGTCGGGACTAGGATCAAATTGATTTGGCGGGCGATTCTGGCGGGCACACATAAGAGATCGTAAGAAAACATGACTCACTTAGCTAGAAAACTGAAAGAGCTTACAGAGGGAAAGAAAACAGAGAAAAGACATTTGCGGCTGATTAAATGGTTGCAGAAGAAAAAAATTCTTGCTAAGAAGATGAAATGCAATAAATGTGGACATAGAATGAAGATGAGAAGGAGCGATTGCAACGACTGCTTTGAATGGTAAGTAATGTTAAGGTTAAGTTAAGGCAAATTGTTTTGCAAGGGAATGGGATGAGCCATTGTGGTTTTCATATGCCTTTGACTCTCCAACACTTTTTCCTTACAGGAGGTGTCAAAGGCACCACAGAAAAGTGAAGAAGTCCATCAGGGACAGGTCCATTTTTAGCCGCACTAAAATCACCCTGTTCAACTGGCTGAAGTTTGTGTACAGGTAAGTTTCTTTTCGTCTCCTTTTTTGGATTTTTTATTTTTTTTTCCAGATGTGAATGGTATGATGGCATATTAGGGCAATATAGAGAGGGAGGTAATATTTCGAGGAAAAATTAACAAATTTACGAGAGATAAACTTGGACATTTGTGACATTATTATGTAGCAAATAACATAGGCCTACATCTAAAAAAAAATAACATACATCAAATGTGAACACATCGGTGTTTCCCACCAACTGACAGTGCACATACGCAGCAAATCTGAAGTAGACTGAATACCAAACTTTTCCTTTAACAATGTATAACAAAATGGAGAAAAAGGAAAGAGGTCATGGTTTAATAATTTAGAACAGAAAAAAAAAAACTACTTGGATTTTTGAGAACCTCCATTTGACTTATGAATGACCCTATTGGTAACATCGATCATGATCCACACACCAACAATGACTTGTTTAGGGTTGTTATATGGTTATGTGATATATTTTTGACTTGGAGTTCAATGACTACTGAAGTGTATTAGTATTATTGTATAAGTGATCAATTCATTATAAAAGTAGCAGGTTTAGTACCTAAGAGCCATTTACAAAATAAAACAATTAAATGTGTTGCTGCCTCATGTGAGTTCTCCTTGAGGTACAATACAGATAAAAAGCTATGGAGCCTTTATATCCTCCTGGGACCCAAAGAAAAAGGTGTATTTCATTTTTTTTTTTTTTTTCTATTTGGAGGTAAATGAACACTTTAGCATTTACATTTTGTTAATTTTATTTTTATTCATAATGTTGTAACGTGTCCTCTGTAATGGACTGTAATAGTGTTAAATCAAACACGTTTTTTTGATGACCAACATCTTAATTTCTTATTTATTTATTTATTTATTATATTATTATTTATGTATTGATCTGGTTTAGACCTGGTTTAGACCTGGTTTAGTCCTGGTTTAGTCCTGGTTTAGACCTGGTTTAGACCTGGTTTAGTCCTGGTTTAGACCTGGTTTAGTCCTGGTTTAGATCTGGTTTAGACCTGGTTTAGATCTGGTTTAGACCTGGTTTATTCCTGGTTTAGATCTAGTTTAGACCTGGTTTATTCCTGGTTTAGACCTGGTTTAAACCTGAATCAAATTTGGTTCAGACCTGGTTTAGACCTGACTTAGACCTGGCTTAGTCCTGATTTTCTCCTGGTTTAGTCCTATTTTGTCTCAGTTTATTCCTGATTTAGTCCTGGTTTAGTCCTAGTTGAGACCTGGTTTATTTATTTATGTATGTATTTATCATAGTGCAGCCACAAACTAGAGTGTATCTCTAAACACTTAAAAGACTGGTTAATTCAATGTCCACTATAAAGGACACAAAATAATGGGCCGGGTCTCAGGAGGTTAAACTGGCTATTGCACATGTCCTGCTGCTTCTGTTTTTCATTAATTTTTTAAAATTTTAAGGTTCTGTCAAGGACTTCGGCTACGTCAGGTTGACATGATGGAAGATGGCATCACGGGAAGTTCCAAATCGCTGACAAAGATGGCCAAAAAAATCCGTGAGGTCTGTGTGGCTGCAATGGAGAAGTTAAAAAGGAGAACAGGACAGCGCATTGGGGGACGAAAGCAGTTCATCACAATAGATGAAAGTGCTTTCCGGCACAAGAGAAAAGTAAGTACACTTACTGTGATTATTAGCTTACAATTACATGGCATAGTATAAACAGGGTTATTTACATTGCTTTTAGAGTCAGTCTTTGTTCCATGAAGATGTTTTTTTGTACATTGCTCATGGGGTTATCATTTGTTTTTCAGTATGGTAGAGGCAGAGTGGCTGGTGCCTGGAAGAGAAAGAAGTGGGTGTTCGGCATGTTGGGTGTATATAAACGAGGCACCAGGACAAAGCCAGTTCTCCGCCTGGTGGAAAGGAGAACAAGGAGAGACTGGTGCCTCTGATAGTCCACCATGCAAGGAGAGGATCAACAATAATTAGTGATGAGTGGCGTGCCTATAGACAGCTACCCCAGCTAGGCTATAGGCATTTTACCGTGAATCACAGCGTTTCATTTGTGGATGCCCAAACAGGAGCACACACCCAACATATAGAGAGGGCCTGGAGGACCTACAAAGAAAGAGTTTGGAGGCTGCGGGGAAATCGCACAGAAGAACTGCTGCAGAATAATCTGGCAGTGATCGAATGGCAGGAGTGGCTAGGGAAATGTCATCGTAATGGACCCCTAGGCCGCCTCTTCCATGACATTGCCAAAATGTTCAAAGTTAACTCTTAATACAGTGGTACCTCACCTTACGAAATTAATTCATTCCAGAAGTGGTTTCGTAACGTGAATTTTTCGTAAGTTGAGTAGCTATTTCAATGGAAAAAGCCTGATTCGTTCCAAGGCCCCGATCCAAGTTTTTTTTTTTTATAGTGCAACTTTTTTTATAGTGTAACATTGTGTTCTGTGTCCTGATTGGTTTCTCAGACTGGATTTAAACTTTTCTCACGTTTGTCTCTCGTTTAAACACTCAAACTTTCATAGATTTTCAACAAAATGTATTAATAGTGAAGTGTGGGGGGAAGCGGGAGGGGGGAGAAGACTGCGTGGACATGTGTGATAGCGCAGCATGACCCGGCGCGGAGCTGACAGCAGGTCTAGACCAAGGTCTAAACCTGGACTGGACCAGAACTAAACCTGGACTAAACCAGGACTAGACCAGGACTAGACCAGGTGGATTAAAGCGCCGCGCGCGGGTCTATTTCCTGGTTTCTCACAAGTCACAGCTGAGGCGAGGAGGACCGCATGCAGTCTGAGCGCATGAAGGCATTAACGAGAGCCATGCAAGAGCCGCGGTGGTCAGGTCTAGAGGAGGTCTAGACCACCGCGGCTCCTGGTTTAGTCCAGGTTTAATCCTGGTCCAGTCCAGGTTTAGACCTTGGTCTAGACCTGCTGTCAGCCCCGCGCCGGGTCATGTGCGCTATCACACATGTCCGCGCAGGCTTCTCCCCCCCACGCTTCACTATTAATACATTTTGTTGAAAATCTATGAAAGTTTGAGTGTTTAAACGAGACACAAACGTGAGAAAAGTTTAAATCCAGTCAGAGAAAAAGCGTGTAATGTGGCTGAGTGCGCATTATTTGAATTTTTGAGATTTCGCGTTTCGTAACTTGAATTTTCTTTCGTATCTACAGACAAAAATTTACTGTGAAGGCGTTTCGTAACTTGAAATTTTCGTTTGTTGGGTCATTCGTAAGGTGAGGTACCACTGTACAATGTTTTCATGTTATACAAATGAAATGCCAGTGTTAATGTATTTCTGTTCTGTATTATATTTTGTTCTGTATCTGTGATCAACCTGATAATAAATGACATAAGGTAATAAAATACAAAATAATCATGGTTAAGTTTGAGATTTTATGAATACATTGTTGACATGAACAAAAGATTTGTAAAAGGTAATTGTGATAGGATAGTTTGAAGCTTATATGTTTTCACAGATCATTTGTAAACGGTAATAGTGAGTTACACATATTGAATTGAGCTTTTGTAGATGAGGATGTGTTTTCACTTTATATTAGCGGGTCCAAAAAGCTTTGTTAATAGTTTGTAGACATGAACAGATCATTTATAAGCGGTAATAGTGAGTTACACATATTGAATTGAGCTTTTGTAGATGAGGATGTGTTTTCACTTTATATTAGCGGGTCCAAAAAGCTTTGTTAATAGTTTGTAGACATGAACAGATCATTTATAAGCGGTAATAGTGAGTTACACATATTGAATTGAGCTTTTGTAGATGATGTGTTTTCACTTTATATTAGCGGGTCCAAAAAGCTTTGTTAATAGTTTGTAGACATGAACAGATCATTTATAAGCGGTAATAGTGAGTTACACATATTGAATTGAGCTTTTGTAGATGAGGATGTGTTTTCACTTTATATTAGCGGGTCCAGAAAGCTTTGTTAATAGTTTGTAGACATGAACAGATAATTTATAAGCGGTAATAGTGAGTTACACATATTGAATTGAGCTTTTGTAGATGAGGATGTGTTTTCACTTTATATTAGCGGGTAAAAAAACCTTGTTAATAGTTTGTAGACATGAACAGATCATTTATAAGCGGTAATAGTGAGTTACACATATTGAAGTGAGCTTTTGTAGGCTATATAATCATTTACAAAAACATAATTAGTTAGGTTGTCATTAATAAATATTTCTTAATGTATTTCTTACTCATTAACAAATATTTGTAAATGTTTTGTTAAATAATTAGTTAATTATTTACTAAGTATTTGTTACTCATTAACAAATATTTGATAATATATTTCTTACTCATTAACAAATATTTGTAAATGTTTTGTTAAATAGTTAGTAATAATTAATTCATATTTGTAAATGTTTTGCTAAATAATTAGTTCATTATTAACTAAATATTTGTTACACATTAACAAATATTTGTTAATATATTTCTTACTCATTAACAAATATTTGTAAATGTTTTGTTAAATATTTAGTAATAATTAGTTCATTATTTACTAAGTGTTACTAATGCTTTACTAATGCTTTATAAGCGACCGTTATTATAAAGTGTTACCCTGGTATTGAAACTAGATGCTCATTTGAGCAGGTATCAATACTAAAAAGTTCCATTCACAGGACAGAAATGAGCCTTTCCTGAATCACTTTAGAATGATCTTGAGCTGTATGAAAACAAGAATCAGCTCTCAAGTAAATCTATTGTCAGCTTCACCGTCAGCAAAACTCCACTCTGGACTTGGGATAAATAATTAAGATGCTTGGAATGCATAAGGTCAGTGAGGAATTACTTCAATTTAATGTATTTTTGTAAAGCCCAAAATCACAGCAGCAGTTGCCTCCTGGGGCATAGAAAGATAGTTGATGGGTGATTGTTTTCACTTCTTAAAACCCTGTAGCACTCTCTGTTGGTGGCATGGTGGCTGAGTGGCTAGCGCTCATGCTTCACAGCAAGAAGGTTCCGGGTTCAATCCCCGGGTCGCCTGAACCTTTCTGTGTGGAGTTTGCATGTTCTCTCTGTGGCTGGGTGGGTTTCCTTTGGGCACTCCGGTTTCTCCCCCATCAACTCAAAACATGTACCATAGGTAAAATCCTCCATCTGACCAAACCGAAGCAAGAAGATCATGGAGATGGGCACAGTTATGTGCTGCCCACTGCTCCTAATAACAGGATGGGTTAAATGCAGAGAAGAATTTTTCATGTGTGAGATCAATAAAGTCACTTCTTCTGTTGCAAATATGCAACATATAATTCAAAGGTCATGACATTAATGTATTAACTAATTCATGTACACAAGAACCCAAAGAGGCAAATATGCTACATTGAGTGCTGCCATCTAGTGGTCTGTGGTGTCATCATCGAATCCAAGATGTCTGCCTGCATGTGAGCCACAAACTCTTTGGCCGTTTCCCAATTCAGCGACGGCACGCTTGTGAGTGTGCACTTGGTCTGTCGTCGAGACGGCGCACACTCGCTCTGTCCTTAGTGCACTACGTTTCTCACATGGCCGCCTGCGAAATGGAACAAGTCCCGCCTCAGCTCAATGAGCCGGGTGATCTGCTCCTTGTTCCCTAAAGACAAAAATATTATACTATTGCGACTAGTAATACTTGGAATTGGGACATGGCCAATGTTCCCCCTAATTTTTAATGTGTCTGAGCAAACACACACTAACTCCACATCCGAAATGCCCCCCGCGCGGCTCGCACTTTGCAGATATAAAAAAATGACCCCGCGGCTGAATAAAAAGCAGAGATCCGCTAAAAGCTCTTTCATCCCTGGTTTACAGTGCGCTGCATAAGTTTTCTTGTGCGCTGAGAATGTGCGAGCAGTGCACAGCTTAGAGTAAACGTTGGACATGGCTACACTGTAGAATATCCAGCATTACAACAGCAAAGGAAATATAGAAGTGTAAGGGGAAAAGCATGTGAACGGTAATACAGGTGCCGTGAACTATGCCGTTACAGCTACCGTCACACATGTTTAACGTAGTTTATGAAGAGTTTCATGTAGCATAGTTGTAGGTGAGGTGAACCAGTACGTATATTTTATAGTGACGTCGCAACTCTCACTTGTGGATGTCGCTGGCGAGTCGGTCTTTGTAGTCATATATCCTCCCGCGCTGTGCATGCTGGGGCTTTTAAGTGTGCGAAGCGTGCATGTTTGCACGCTTGGTCCACGCCCCGATTTCCATGGAAACGACGGCGCCGTTCAGAGCTCATCTTAACGGTGCAGGGGGAAAAAAACGAATGGAACGGCGCTTGTCGCGCCGGATATGACGCACATCCCGTTCCAAGGACACTCACAAGTGTGCCGTCGCTGGATTGGGAAACGGCCTTTGGCTTCTCAAGTTCTGACACCAAACTGTCCATTATCAAGGTAAGAAATCAATTTGAAGTTCATCAATATAGGCAGAGGAATACCTACAGATTTAAGATATGTCATAGTCTTTCAGTTTTATATTAGTGTATTTTGGTAGGTTCCACCATTTTGATTACGTTGCAAATATGCAACACTGGGTTCCTAGATCTGTGCTAGTATATCATCTGCACATTTTGTTCATTGGGTCAATGGACTGCAATTGACTTGTGTTGATGTCATAAATTATCAATGTCCTTTTTTATTGCATCAAGGTGCTAAATAACTATTAATTCTACATTTTAAAATGTTCTCAGGTGAGAGAGCAAAAAGGTACAATGTTGAAGATGTCCTGACAATGCTGAACAACAGTAATGAGAGTGAAAAAGAGGAACGTGCATCCGATAGTGATGATGATGAGGATTACCAACCAGGCCCAGGGGATGATGATGATGATGATTCGAGCGAAGGCTCCACACTTCCAGATGGGAAGAACTACAAAGTCACCACAGACAATTTCTTCACCAGCATGCCGTTGATTGTCAAACTGAAAGAGCGGAGCATTCTGTACCTTGGAACAGCATGGACCAGTAGGCTGAAGAACTGTAGACTGAAAGATGAGAAAGTTCTCAAAAAGGAGGGAAGAGGCAGCTTTGACTACAGGGTCGAAACTACACATGGTGTGAGCGCTGTGAAATGGTACGATAATCGTGCTGTGCTGGTAGTCTCATCCTACCTTGGTCCAGAACCAACAGACAGTGTCAGATGCCAGGATAAAGCAAAGAAGGACTTCACTCTTGTCACCAGACCAAATGTGGTGAAGGTGTACAATAGTCAGATGGGGGGTGTTGACTTCCTAGACTGCCTCATTTCGAAGTACAGGTACCCGATGAAGGCCAGACGATGGTACATCTACCTCTTCTGGCACAGAGTCACTACTGCACTTGTTCAAGCATGGTTGCCCTATCATAGACACGGCAGTGCCCTGGCCATGCACAAGAAGGACATCATGAAATACTGCACCTTCCAGGCTGCTGTAGCTACTGCTCTGATCAGAGAATCAGAATCAGAATCAGAAAGGTTTTAATGCCATATGTTTGAACAAGTTCACAACATTAGGAAATTGCTGCGGTGCTTGGAGCAGAATGTAAACCAACACTTAACATGCAATAAATAAAATAGAATAATGATCATGACAAATGTGCTGGTGGCACAAAGAGGAGTAGACTGTGGCAACTTCTCCAGTTGGCCAACTGGAGAAGTTGCCACAGTCTACTCTCCGAGGGCATCCAGAGTAGATCAACTGGATGATGTTCTCCATGACAATGTTGGACACTTGCCAGTAAAAGTCAGCAAGCATGGCAGATGCAAAGTGTGCAAAGATGGTTTCACTGACACTTCATGTGTCAGGTGCAAGGTTCACCTGTGCTTCAACGAGAAGCGCAATTGCTACATGGCTTACCATGTTGAGTATTGTTCTGCCTGATCTGTTTGCAGTTTGTATTCAATATTTTAGTTTCAATAAAGTTACTATAGCGTTATTGTTTTTGTTTTTGTTTTTTTGTTTTTTTGCAGTAGTAGTTACTATACTTATGTCAAAATTCCGACTGAAAAGCACAACATTGCAAATGTGCTACATCTTCAAATTTGGTCAATGAATGCTGCTTACCAAAAATATTGACACATTTTGTTCTTACCCATCCCCATTGACTAAAATTTATCAGGGGTTATTTTTTGCAACAAATATTTCTATGTCTGGGTTGTACGTTAACTAAGGAAGCTTAACTGAAACTGTGGCTTTTATTTATCTGTTTATTTTTCTTATTTACTTTTTCTAAAAAAAAATACATAGGAATTTTAAGTGACGTCCTCTAACTCCGTAAAACTCTGCCCTGTCTATTTAGTACTGCCTGCCTCTGCTTCAGTTTTCAATCAATTTCATCGATTTTTCTGGAAAGCTCCCCCTCCCACCCGCCTGTCTGTCACCAACGAAAAAAACGCCACGTATTTACCTGTCCAATTGTTTTTGTCGTTATATGTTGTGAATATTGTTTTTTTTTGTGATCAATGTTTTATTAGATCTTTAATATTTATGGGTGAAAGAGTAAACAATAAAGCAAAGAATATATGTGCACATTTGTACAAAATTTTCATACATTTTACCCTCATCACCCACCCCCTGCCCCACCCACCCTGGGTTTGCGGCAGGTCCCACCCTGCCGCAAACCCACCCCGCCCCTGGACCTATAGGTCCAGGGGCGGGGACCTATAGGGCCCCCCTGACCCCCAGGTGTATTAAAGAGAAAATGCATTCAGAAATACATATATACACATAGACACATATACATACAGTATATATATATATATACATACATATACATACACATGGTAAAGGAGAAATTCAATTTGTCAACTGGACAAAGTTTATTTGGTCGAAAACGTTTCGCAGCTCATCTGAGTTGCTTCGTCAGTTCTGGTAAGAGTGCTGATGGACACTGCTTATATCTAGCTGCACAGAGGAGCTAACTACACTGAAATTATTCTGAAACTATGCGTGAAAAGTCCCTCAGTCGTCCAGGTAGAACCCATGATAATTCTGAAACTATCCCACTATCCCAACTATCCCACCTCTTTGTTTTCAGCTTTCTGTCTTTTGTTTTTTCAGTTTCTCTCTGGCGTCTAGTTTAGCATACCCATTCAAACCCTAATGGTTTGAACCTGGACCTGACCTGGCTAGACCCCTTGTTTCCTTTGTTTGTTTTGATTTAGGTTTGAGAATGGAATTATATATGGGAGACAAATTATGTCTGACTCCCCCATTCCTGTTTAAGGAAGGACTCTCTTTTTTGACAAAAATAGCCTCTTTAACTCCACTTTCAAACCAGTTCTTTTCTCTGGCCAAGATCTGTACCTCACTGTCCTCAAAGGAGTGGCCCGTGGCTTATAGGTGGAGATGTACGGCAGATGTGGACTGTGACCTGGCAGACTGGATCCTGGACTACCTCACAAACCGGCCCCCGTTTGTGAGAGCCAAGAACTGTGTGTCTGACCTCCTGCCCTGCAGTGTGGGGGCGCCCCAGGGCACTGTCCTCGCGCCCTTTCTTTTCACCCTCTACACTGCAGACTTCAGACACAACACGGACAGCTGTGTCCTGCAGAAGTTCTCTGATGACTCTGCCATCATTGGTCTCATCAAGGATGACGATGATGGGGAGTACAGAGGACTAATACAGGACTTTGTGGACTGGAGTCAGCGGAACCACCTCATCATCAATGCAGGGAAGACCAAGGAGATGGTGGTGGACTTCCGCAGACGCCACTCTACTGCCCCCTCAGTGAACATCCAGGGAAGGGACATTGAGAGAGTGGACTCTTACAAGTACCTGGGTGTTCATCTGAACAATAAGCTGGACTGGACTCATAACACAGACGCACTGTACAGGAAGGGCCAGAGTCGGCTCTATCTCCTGAGGAGACTACGGTCCTTTGGAGTGAGAGGGCCACTCCTGAAGACCTTCTATGACTCTGTGGTGGCATCAGCCATCCTGTACGGTGTGGTCTGCTGGAGCAGCAGCATCACAGAGAGGGAGAAGAAGAGGCTGGACAAGGTCATCAAGAAGTCCAGCTCTGTCCTGGGCTGTCCTCTGGACTCAGTGCAGAAGGTGGGGGACAAGAGGGTCCTGGCTAAGGTCACCTCTATGCTGGACCATGAGTCTCACCCCCTGCAGGACGCTCTGTCTGCTCTGGAGAGCAGCATCAGTGACAGACTGATTCACCCTCGCTGTGTGAAGGAGAGGTTTCGCAGGTCTTTCCTTCCTGCTGCTGTCAGACTGTACAACGAACACTGTTAACATGTCATTCAACGTATCGGCACTTACAAATATTCAACTATAATCCAGAGTCTATTTTTAGGTCTAGTTTTAAATTATCCTAGGCCATTATTTATTTATTTATTATATTGTTCTGTTGCATGTTACTTTTTCGTGCTGTTCTTGATCTGTGCGTTGCAACACTGGAATTTCCCCACTGTGGGACTAATAAAGGCATATCTTATCTTATCTTATCTTATGACAGTCCACTCTGGCACACCCGTCTGTGTTGGTACATCCTCTTGTGAAGTGGGTGTTTTGTTTCTCCAATGTAGCGCTCACTGCAGTCTTCACTACACTGAATGGAGTAGACCACATTGAGAAACTGAAAAAGCAAAAGACAGAAAGCTGAAAACAAAGAGGGGCGATAGTTTCTGAATAATTTCAGTATAGTTAGCTCCTCCCTGCAGCTAGATATAAGCAGTGTCCATCAGCGTCTGAACAGAACTGACAAAGCAACTCGGATGAGCTGCGAAACGTTTTCGACCAAATAAACTTTGTCCACTTGACAAATTGAATTTCTCCTTTTACCATGGATTCTACCTAGGCGACTGAGGGATTCTTCTCACATACATACACATACAAATACATACTCATGTGCATACACACACATGCATATGTACATACATCCATATGCATATATGCATATACATACAATCATAACAGTAGCAACAATACTACCAGCAATAACAATATTATTATTAACATCATCATCATTGTCATCATCGTCATCATCATCATAATCATCTTTATGAGAGAGGGGAAAAAAAAGGTTGGAATTAGAGGTATGCATGTTAGCATAGCCTTAGTTATTTAAAAGAGATTTTAAAGTCATTAGATCCTCCCACAGCTGTATGTTTTTAAATTTGGCTTTATGGATTCTTGAAGCCCATTGCTCTTATGATGCGATATCCATGAAGTCCAAGATCCACCTTTGCAAGTGCACAAGCTGTGGGGTCTTCCACTTGCAGGCTACCAGATGCTTTGCTGCAGTTAACCCAGCTAAAAGTATGCGTCTTTCCATGAATGTCAGACATAAATTGGAAGTGTCATTCAATAAAAGTATTTCTGGTAGGCATGGTATTGTTTTTTTGTAATATTTGAAAGAATTGATGATAACAGGAGAAGTTCAATTTGTCAACTGGACCAACATGGTCCAGTTGACAAATTGAACTTCTCCTGTTATCATGGATTCTACCTGGACGACTGAGGGACTTTTCACGCATTTGAAAGAATTGTTGCAACATTCTCCCAAAAAGAGGATAATTTAGTGCATTCCCAAACTAAATGGATAAATGATTCTACTGCATTACAGTCACAGAGTGTGCAATTGGGTGAAGAAAGGGCTCTTATTTTGAACAATATACAAGGAGTGAAATAAGTTCTATGAACAATATTGAAATGAATGGTTTGGTGACTGGGGTTACGAGATGAGAGCTGTATATTTTGCCATACAGTTTCCCAATTCACTTTGGAGCAATCAGGGTCATCTTCCCACTGCTTGGTGACTTGCATAGAGTGATCTTGAGTCTGTAAAAAATAATATATTCTAGATACACTCCTTTTTGGATTATATATCAATTGGTGAGGTGGATGAGCAGTAGGAGGGGTCTTCCATGGCACGCCATATGTGCGCATTGCTGTTCGTAATTGAAGATAAAAGAAAAAAGATGTTCCAGGTAAGTTATACTTTTTCTGCAAATCTTGGAAACATAGAAGGCCAGAGGAATTGCATATATTACCCAGAGTATGTACTCCACTTCTACTCCAAGAAGGGAAAGAAATAAGACGGTCTCCAATTTTGAGACTATAGTTTTGAAATATTGGAGAATGCGAAAACCATTTATTATTGAGTTTACAATGTGTATGCAAATAGTTCCAAACTCTGATTATTTCAGTTATTATAGATCCATATTTTATTGATTTGCTTGGAGAGATGTTGCAGTATAAAAAATCTTTAAGTCTATGGGGAAATATTCAATACCATTCAAAATTTGGCACCCCAAACCCTCCTTTACTTTTAGGCTTTTGTAATACAGATAATTTAACCCTATGTTTTTTTTTTCTTCCAGATAAATGTGGATATGGATGAGTGTAGCTTCTCCCAATATTCTTTAGTGGGGGAAAGTAGAATCATCAAGCTGAGGAAGTTAACTCGAGGCAGGATATTCATTTTAATGACTGAGATACGTGCTGCAAATGACAGTGAGAGAGAGCACCACTTTTCTAGATCGCTGTGAACTTCTTTTGCACGCCTGTTGTAATTATGCTTAACAATTTCTGTAACTGATGGATATATATCAACTCCAAGATATTTAAAATGATGTACTGTTGGTATATGTTGAATGTGAATGTCCTGAGTTGAGTTAAGTGGGAGGAGAGCAGATTTGCCCCAGTTCACTTTATAGCCAGAAATGGAACCAAAGACATTGAAAAGGCTAAGGAGGTGTGGGAGGGATTGAGAGGTATTGTCTATATAAAGTAATATGTCATCCTCATAAAGAGATATAAAATGAGAAGTGTTGAAGATGGAAATGGGTTTATGGCCAACTGACTGACGCACTGCTTGAGCAACAGGTTCCAGGCTGAGTGCGAACAGCAAAGGAGACAGGGGGCAGCCCTGACGTGGGCCACGAGCTACGTTAAAGGGTTTAGAGAAGGTCTTTCCTGTGAGGACCACTGCCATTGGATTTGATTACAAGATTTTAATCATTGAGGTAAACAGATCCAAAGCCAATATGATGGAGCACAGACCACAAAAAATGCCACTCAAGGCGGTCGAAGGCCTTCTCTGCGTCCAGTGAAAGGACAGCAGAGTTGGGGCTGGGGGTGTGTTCGATAATGTGTAGCAGTCGGCGCACATTATCAGACGCGAGGCGAGTTTTGATAAACCCTGTCTGGCCTAAATGGATGAGGTCGTTCACAAGAGGTTCCAATCTGGAGGTTAAAACCTTAGCGTGAATATTGTTATTGACTGTACTGCACTTTTCATCTCTGTCATCTTCGAGTCTGCAGCGCGCACATGTGCAGTGACCCCTGGCCGTCTCTATCACTGTCCTGCTTGGGGGAAACGAAATTTCGATCTTCTGTGTGTCTTGTACATATGGTTTTTCGACAATAAAGCAAACTATGAACTTCTGTGACCACAATAGGAGGAAGGCCCTTCACCAGGACTAGAATCATACTCATCTGGGGTGCCCCGAGTCCGTGCACATTGTCCGTCACTGGACAATGACAGTGGTGATATGTCCACAGGAGATGGTGATTTGCGCCCTGACTGAATCATGTCATCGGACAATGACAGTGTCGATATGTCCACTGGAGATGGTGATTTGCACCTTGACTGACTCATGTCACTGGACAATGACAGTGTCGATATGTCCACGAGAGATGGTGATTTGAGCCTTCTGTTTGTTACATTACGAACAGGAGTCAGTACCTGTTCATCATTCATAGTTTTAAAGCTGACATGCTTAGCTTTAACTTTTGTCTGAGGGCTTGAGGGAGTGACATTTTCCTCTAAATGTTTCATTTTCCTCTGTGCTTTCTTAGGGTGGCAAAATGAAACACGTGTGACCTCCACTGCCCCCATGGGTCGAGCAGCGGTACTTGTTAAAACTCGAGATTGCTCACCACTCTTCATTTGAGCTGTACCAGCACTAACTTTGTTCTAAGTGTTAGGGTTAGCAATAGTAATATTATTACTAAGAATAATAAATATGTTTGCTTGTCTTTAAGGCGGTTCTAGATTCCTGTGCCCTCATTAACTTTTGGTGCTTTGATCTCAAAGCTTTTTTCGTACTACAAAGGTTCTATGTGACTGTGACATCGTGTTCTTTGTAGTTTCCTTCTTTGAAATCTTTCATGTTTCTGTATCAATCAATCAATCAATCAATATTTATAAAGCGCTTTTCAACAAAATGTAACACAAAGCGCGATTCTGTAACGGAATCATCGCCATGGTAACCAATAAGGAATAAATCAGAATTCCAGGACCAGAGTTCTAGAATGTTTCTGTTCCGACAGAATCTACACTATTCCTCTTAAGAAACTAAAGCCCCATTCACACATAGTTCCAAGGAAATTGCTCGGTACAAAATGCCATTCCAGGTGAAAAAAAATACAGTATTTAGTAAATTTAGCATACTAAATATACTTTTGAAAACCTTAAAAAATGCATAATGTGTGTAACATAATGTGCTATTTTGACTAACTGAACTAATTTTGAACTCAGTATACTTAAGTTATAACTAAATAGTAATAAAGTTCAATTCAATAAAGTACATTTATTGTTCTAAAATTGAAGCATTTTAAGTACAGTAATTCTGATTATCCGTATCCATCAGATGCTTTGGATGCTCTGCTTTGGAATACACATTTGTTGCTTTAAATAAGCAAAAACACTGGTAGATTAAAGGTGACATTTACAAAGAAAAGGGCTAGCAGTGAAAAGAGTTTGTTTTTACATTTCTGTATGCATATATTAATGTATATACATTATTGTACAATTTATTTAAACATTAATTTTTGCATTCATTTATTTATACACACACACACACACTCACACACACTCATCTGTGTTGCCCTGAGTCCGTACATGGATGATTCTCTGAGAAGTTTGACTCATGACACTGGACAATGACAGTGGCGATATGTCCACGGGGATGGTGATTTGAGCCCTGTGTCTGTTACAATACAAACAGGAGTCACCTGTTCATCATCCATAGTATTAAAGCTGACATGTTTAGTTTTAACTTTTGTCTGAGGGCTTGAGGGAGTGACGTTTTCCTCTAAATGTTTCATTTTCCTCTGTGCTTTCTTAGGGTGGCAAAATGAAACACGTGTGCCCTCCACTGCCCCCATGGGTCGAGCCGTGGTACGTGTTAAAACTGGATATTGCTCACCACTCTTCATTTGAGCTGTACCAGCACTAGTGGAAAGAAAAGTGGACATCCCTTCATCAGGACTACAGGTGTGATCAGACTGGTTGGTGTACTCCATAGGCTCAGTTATTATCATTTTGATGTCCCACACAGGACTACTTGTTTGTGGAGCAGATGGCACACTATGGCCTGTTTTTGAAAACTTGATACATTAAGACGTGCTTTTTCCTCTGTCCACACTCTGAAAGTTTCAGAGAGCGTAGTGTCCTTTGATGTTTTTGGACTAACACTTGTGGATGAGGATTTGGCGGCTTCTTCCTCCTCTAAACTGTGTTGTATGGGGGGACTTGGGGATTTACAAATTTCAACATGTTCCTGTTCTTTTGTTTGTTTCTCTTTGCCATGGACATTGGCTGATGCCCCTTTTGTACTATGCGTTAAAATAATTGGACTATTGATATTAGCTGAGACATTTACCATCTCAGTACTTTTGATATCCTTTGTGGGGCTGCTCCCTTTGTCTTTGGCTGGAACCAGGGTTGCATGGAGACCCCACAGGTCTTCTACAGTCAGTGAAGACCCCAGAGGTCTTCTACAGTCAGCACGGACACTCCACGGGTCTTCTACAGTCAGCATGGACACCCCGCAGGTCTTCTACAGTCAGCACGGAGACCCCACAGGTCTTCTACAGTCAGTGAAGACCCCAGAGGTCTTCTACAGTCAGCACGGAGACCCCACAGGTCTTCTACAGTCAGTGAAGACCCCAGAGGTCTTCTACAGTCAGCACGGACACTCCACGGGTCTTCTACAGTCAGCACGGAGACCCCACAGGTCTTCTACAGTCAGCACGGAGACCCCACAGGTCTTCTACCGTCAGTGAAGACCCCAGAGGTCTTCTACAGTCAGCACGGAGATCCCACAGGTCTTCTACAGTCAGTCTTGAATCTTGAATCTTGAATCTTGAACATGTACATTCAGATCCAAAGGCCGTTTATATAAATCCAAACAGATAAATTAATAGAGGAATCCCACACATTTGAGAAAGGTGTATTTTCGCAATTTAAATAATGATTTCAATATGAGCACGATTCATTTGCAGCCCTTATTATTACTGGAGTAATAAAGCAACATGCCCCATACCTAATCAGGGGCAGGAGTCTGGGTCAGCACAGCTCCAGCGCAGTGTTGGCTTTACTTTGTTATCTGCATTTGACCCATTTCATGAATCATGAGCATCTCAGCCAACAGTTCTGTGGCCCCAGCAGTGGAGGCTGCAAATGAGAAAAGAAAATTCATATAAAACATTTTAAACAGTTTTCTTGTTGTTATATTAGATGTGATGGACATAACAGCCACAGGTGTCTAGTATCTACACCAGAATCTGCACCTGTTCAATGAGCCTAATGTCTGTCTTATATCTAACCTGTCCAGGCAGTATTATTTACTCTTCACTTTACAAACATGCACAGATTGTAAAAAACAGATAATGTATTCCCAGAATTAAATGTATACAATCAGAATCAGAATCAGAAAGGTTTTATTGCCATATGTTTGAACATGTTCACAACATTAGGAAATTGCTTTGGTACTTGGAGCAGAATAAAATAGAACAATGGATGCTTGTATTACATGGTTCATGTAAATATAAACTTTAATATAGTCAAACTGTCTTTTAAGTTTAATGTATGAAATATTACATTTTTATCTTACCTCAGAGCTGCACTGGCCAAGTGTTTATGTGTTTACATGAAAACATCCTTCTCGTAGCTTCATTAATCCCTCCGTGGTCTTCTTTTCCCCTGACAGTAAAAACATTATTAAAGTTTGATCTGTCCAAATACGAAGGCTTGAGCAGACTTTTCACCACGTTAGCTGGAGATTACTAGCCAAACTTTTAGCTCAAAGCTCAGAGATTCGCGCAGTTTAAAACAATGATTTTGTGGTTTATGGCCATATTTTTTTATGTTTACAGTTTTGTTAGTGATGGTTTCCTAAAGTTAAAATTGTGTACTCACGTTTTCTCCGCTCTCCGAATGGTCTTTTTGCTTCATGGTTTCGCTCTGTGTTTTTGAACATTTGTCTGCCGCCGCACGGTGAATGCTGGGATATTGGAGGGTGCGAAGTGTACTCGGATGTGCCCTTCGTTCACGGCCTGATCTCCATGGAAAAAAGGAAGGGAAAAGTTTCCGTTTTTACAGATACCAGGGTATGTGTAAACAGGCCCATTGTTGCTGAAAGTAAGCAAAAACACTGATAGGTTAGAAGTTGTGTTGTGGACCTATCTGGGTGAGAACAAAATGGAGATCTTGAGTCAAACAATTGTCTTTGTGTAGTTTATTCTCTTGCAAGAGAAAGAGAAAATAGAGAAGAGACATAGAGAGACAGAGCGCATGGGGCAGTCCCACACTGGGTTTTATACAGGTAGTACAGAGGAATGTACACAGGTCTTCATGACATAAAAACTGAGGGGAGGACTGGACAGTGAGGGGAGGCACCTGAGAGGAATGACATTTCCAATGGAAAAGTACTCACTGAAACTTGGGCCAAATAATTATGACAGTAAATATGTCATCATGTATTTTGCTACTACAGTTGCATTTACAAATGAAAGAGTTAATTTGGTTTGTTTTTACATTTCTGTATGTATTAATTAATGTATATAAATTATTTTACAATTTATTTAAACATTATTTTTGTATTCATTTATTTATTTCCACTTTTATTTTTTTTACTACATTCATTTATGGCCACATGAGTGGGCGGGGCTGACTGTGACAGAATGCTGGGCTCTCCTTCCTCCTGTTTAAGTGCAGCTACTTCTGTTTGATGCATTACTACTTCAGCCACTGCTACTTCAAGTAGCAGCACAAAAAATAACAAGAAAAGAGTTAAAATACAATATTTTTGAAGTATTACATCATTGTCTGAAGTTATTACATCATGACATATGAGATTATGTCACACAGTGTATGGAGAATAATTTGACTTATATCTTAATCGCTCTGACTAAACGCAACTACATTTAGAGGTTTAGTGACAGTTACCCAATGCCCATATCATAAGGGAAACAATACCCGACACTACTGTATATACATAATTAAGCTAATTACAGATATAGCTGTTTATGTTAAGTAGCTCGCTAGTAGCTAATGTTTAAGTAAAGAAATAAAGTTTAGCTTTTGAAGACGCTAACAATAACAATGTGGCACGCAGCTGTTAGCATTACATAGCTAATGTTTAAGTAAATACATGACGTTTACTTTTTGATGAGGCTAACAACAAAACGTACCAGCACATCTGGGGGTTATTGTTGTACGTTAAGCACTTTAGTCAACTGTGGGTTTTTTTAAGTGTGCTATACAAATACATTTGACACCGGTGACATCTAAATCACGACTTTTTGAGATAAAAGCACGTGAATGTAAACAAGCCATAAGCTAACCAAACGCAAGCACCACATGAATGGAGTTAGTTACGCTGTATAACAAAGTAATACCCTACCATTTGTATGTGAGATGAACCTGATCCACTACAGTCCCAGTAAGCTCTTTGATGTTACACAGCAAGCGCCTCCTTTGTTATTCAACAGCCCATCATTAACTTCACTTTTCTGCTGAAAATCTCATCTCTGTTGACTCCAATCTGCATGGAGGTAACTCCTGCTGCTCCATGGGTGCAAACAGGAGAGACGATGACCACAACGGGATGTTCGAACAGGGATATCTTTGTCCTTGGCCAGTGTGGGTCCTTGGGCAAGACCCTTCACGGTACTGCCCCTCAGGTGACGAGCTGCCCACTGCAGCCCACTTGGGTCAAATGCAGAAGTGAATTTCTCCTGTGTGTCACTGTGTGTGAGATCAATAAAGTCTAAATCTTAATCTTAATGTTGCTACAAGTGGAGCCATTTGATAGATTATGTTTTTCAGGAAGCAATGCAAAAACATTGTCTAGAGCTGTCAGCTGTCATCTTCATTCAAAACTGAGGGGACCTTCCACTGCCTAAGAGTGACGTTCCCACAGGAGGGTCAAAGGATGTGTCACTGATTTCACCATCAATGAACAAATCAGACTGTGCGACCATGTTTAACTGGGCTTTTTTGAAGGGGCAGAGAGGACATGGGGACCAGATGGATATGTAAAACATATAACAAGGTAACAAGTTTTGTTGTTTCATAAAATCTTTTAATAACCTTTAGAACATAAATTTATTTTCTAATAACTTATTTCTATAACTGAAACTTATAGAATTGGTAATTGGTAATTTGTTCGTTTACTTTAGGTAACACACACTTATTGCCAGAAGCATGTCTGTTTTCATAATTATGGATTTCTGTACACAACTTTAATTTATGAAAAAGAGTTTGAGGAGTCTTAGTGACAGAAACACTCCTGAATAATGTAAGCAGTGAAAATAAAAGTCTGTTGCGTAACAATTATCAGTCTCATTTCTGATTCATTTAGCATTGGTGCAATAATCAGGGCCGAGTAGCAGTCGTGCTGCCCTGTTTTGTACTATTTGTAATGTTCTATTTTCAGCTGTATTGGACCATACAGTTGAACAATAGTCTTACATTTTTTCATAATGCCTGACTTGCATTTTATTTGATTTTTTATTGTATTTATTTGGAGCCCCATTAGCTTCCACAAAGTGGTCGCTGGTCTTCCTAGGATCCATACAAAAATTATAAAATTACTCTAACATTTAAATTTAACACATAAATATACTATTCATCTACATTTCATGCATTTGGCCGCACGGTGGCTGAGTGGCTAGCACGATCCCCGGGTCGCCTGGGCCGTTCTGTGTGTGTTCTGTGTGGAGTTTGCATGCACGGTCCGGGTTCGATCCCCGGGTTGCCCCGGGCCTTTCTGTGTGGAGTTTGCATGTTCTCCCCGTATCTGGGTGGGTTTCCTTCGGGCACTCCGGTTTCCCCCATCAACCCAAAACATGCTCAGGTAAAATCCTCCAGCTTAGGTCCTAACCAAGTCTAGCAATAAGATCATGGAGATGGGTCCTCGGGTGCCTGAAAGATGAGCTGCCCACTGCTCCTGAAGGATGGGTCAAATGCAGAGAAATAATTTCCCTACGGGGATAAATAAAGCATGTCTTCTTCTTCTTCTTCTTCTTCTTCTTCTTCTTCTTCTACTTCTTCTTATCACTGGCAGCAGTCTCCCCTCCATCCAGGACATTTACCACAGCAGGGGTCTGCGTAAGGCACGCAGCATCACTAAAGACCATACTCATCCGGCACAAGGACTCTTTCGTCTGCTACCCTCTGGTAGACGATACAGGAGCCTGCCAGCACGCACAAAAAGACTCAACAGCTATTACCCCCAAGCTGTCAGACTACTGAACTCTGGATAATACTCTAAATAATACTGAACTCTCAATAATACTGCACTAAACTACTTTTCATTATGCATAATGTTTACTGCTGCTGCTCTATATGAATGTATCATGTTTGTCACTACCTCACTGTAAACTACTGTTACCTGTGCAATAACCCATATGCAATATTTATATCATACCATGTGCAATACGAAATCCACATGCAACACTTATACTACACCATATTATGTGCAAACTGTGAAATACTCTACTTACACCTTATTTAATCCTATCTGCACCTTTGAACATTGTACTTTGTATTTTTATTCAATTTTATTACATATTTTTATAATATTGTTTACTTCTCCCACTGCACTTTTTGCAACACTTTTCTACCATGTACTTTTATTGCTGCTATTAGTACTTCTGACTATCTTAGCGAGTCAAAGGTTCCTCTGATCCTAAGCATTTCATTGCATTGTTGACCCTGTGTTGATTCTGCATATGACAAATAAACAAATCTTGAATCTTGAATCTTGAATATTCATAACAACATTAAAATTATTGAAATCCTCCTCCATACATTTCATTCAAACATTTTTATTCAAAAATAGAAGTATTTGAAGCATTTTTGGGCTCAAAAGATTTCTTTCTCCTCTTGGGTATCCAAGAGGAGGAACTGATGAGGCAGGAGTACACAAATACAGTGCATCCGGAAAGTATTCACAGCGCTTCATTTTTTCCACATTTTGTCATGTTACAGCCTCATTCCATTGTGACATTTTTTGAATTTATTAAAAATAGAAAACTAAGAAATCAATTTTTTTTCAAATCACAAATCACTTTTTCCACTGATCATTCTTGAGATGTTTTACAGCTTAATTGAAGTCACCTGCAGTAAATTCAGTTGATTGGACATGATTTGGAAAGGCACACACCTGTCTATATAAGGTCCCACAGTTGACCGTGCATATCAGAGCACAAACACCAAGTATGAAGTTCTAGGAATTGTCTGTAGACCTGCGAGACAGGATTGTCTTGAGGCACAAATCTGGGGAAGGATACAGAAAAATTTCTGCTGCTTTGAAGGTCCCAATGAGCACAGTGGCCTCCATTATTCGTAAATGGAAGACGTTTGGAACCACCAGAACTATTCCTAGAGCTAGCCGTCTAAACTGAGCAATCAGGGGAGAAGGGCCTTAGTCAGGAAGGTGACCAAGAACCAGATGGTCACTCTGTCAGAGCTCCAGCTTTCCTCTGTGGAGAGAGGAGAGCCTTCCAGAAGGACAATCATCTCTACAGCAACTCACCAATCAGGCCTGTATGGTAGAATGGCCAGACGAAAGCCACTCCTTAGTAAAACGACTATGGCAGCCCGTCTATAATTAGCCAAAAGGCACCTGAATGACTCTCAGACCATAAGAAACAAAATTCTCTGGTCTAATGAGACAAAGATTGAGCACTTTGGTGTGAATGCCAGGCATTATGTTTGGAGGAAACCAGGCACCGCTCATCACCAAGCCAATACCATCCCTACAGTGAAGCATGGTGGTGGCAGCATCATGCTATGGGGATGTTTTTCAGCAGCAGAAACTGGCAGACTAGTCAGGATAGAAGGAAAAATGAATGTAGCAATATACAGAGATATCCTGGATGAAAACCTGCTCCAGAGCGCTCTTGACCTCAGACTGGGGCGAAGGTTCATTTTTCAGCAGGACAACGACCCGAAGCACACAGCCAAGATCTCAAAGGATTGGCTTCAGAACTACTCTGTGAATGTCCTGGAGTGGCCCAGCCACTCCAGGACTTGAATCCGATTGAACATTTCTGGAGAGACCTGAAAATGGCTGTGCACAGACGTCTCCCATCCAACCTGATGGAGCTTGAGAATTACTGTAACGAAGAATGAGCAAAACTGCCTAAAGATAGGTGTGCTAAGCTTGTGGCATCATACTCAAAAAGACTTGAGGCTGTAATTGCTGCCAAAGGTGGATCAACAAAGTATTAAGCAAATGCTGTGAATACTTATGTAAATGTGATTTCTTAGTTTTCTATTTTTAAATAAATTCAAAAAATGTAAAAAAAAAACTAAAAAAAAAACTTTTGTGTGTGGGGTATTGTGTGTAGAATTTTGAGGTAAGAAATTAATTTAATACAATTTGGAATGAGGCTGTAACATGACAAAATGTGGAAAAAAATGAAGCGCTGTGAATACTTTCCGGATGCACTTTTCAGGACAGTTTGAACAAGTGTGGGTAGGTCTTTGAATTGCGAGGTAAATCAACTGGACTATCAATATTAGGTGAGACAATTACCATCTCAGTCGTTTTGATATCCTTTTTAGGGCTACTCCCTTTGTCTTTGGCTGGAACCAGGGTTGTATCCATAGAAGGTTGAGTTTTAGGAGTTTTAACAAGTTTTAACAGTTTGAACAAGTGTGGGTAGGTCTTTTTTTGTGAATTCCAATATTCCAGTGGGTCTTCAGTTCTAGGAATGTTTGCTGTTGACAGGTATCTTTGAACCTCTATTATAGCATCAGCCATAAAACTTGTGTTTCTGCTCTCAGACAACTCCATGTCTAGTTGTTGCCACAGGTTGTCTCAGTGACACGTGATACAATGTGGTACAATACGACGCAATCACTGTGTCGTCACATGACTTTTCTTACAGTAACACGCTCAGTGACACAGCTCAGCTGAGGCATTGCTTTCAGCGCATGATG
Organism: Paratrypauchen microcephalus; assembly: GCA_036785185.1. Classification (NCBI taxonomy): domain Eukaryota; kingdom Metazoa; phylum Chordata; class Actinopteri; order Gobiiformes; family Gobiidae; genus Paratrypauchen; species Paratrypauchen microcephalus. Next base: position 4,610,304 of record JAVJIX010000017.1, read on the forward strand.
CGTGTATCAGTGCTTCAGCTCGTTTAGACCAACACTAGTTATGCCGTGACCAAAACTTTGAACTTAAAACATTTTTTTAAAATTTATTGGCCTTGTGCCCCTTCTTGAGCCGCCACCTTAACGTGGTCGAGGGGTTTGAGTGCCCGAATAATCCCGGGTTGTTGTCTGGTTAGCTCAACTGGTAAGTCACTGACTTTCCCCCCGGGGGTTGTGGGTTCAAATCCCCTCCGGCAATGAGCTAACCAGTGTGGGTCCTTGGGCAAGATCCTTCACGGTACTGCCCCCCGGGCGCCGAAAAAGATGGCTGCTCACTGCTCCTGAAAAGGATGGGTCAAATGCAGAAGTCAAATTTCTCCTGTGTGTCATTGTGTTTGAGACCAATAAAGGCTTAATCTTAATCTTAATCTTGTCGGGGGCTTTATGCCCCTGGTAGGGTCACCAAAGGCAAACAGGTCCTGGGGGACGGGTCAGACTAAGAGTGGTTCAGAAGCCCTTATGATGAGTTTCACATCAAGGTCAGATACGTCACCCGGACTGGCGTTGCTGGGCCCCACCCTGGAGCCAGACCTGGGGTGGGTGCTCACCAGCGAGCATCTGGTGGCCGGGCCTTTCCCCACAGGAGCGAAGCCCGAAGGAGCGACGTGGGCTGTCCTCCTGTGGACCCATCCCCCGCAGGAAGATCCATAATGGACGGGTGCAAAGAGATCTAGGCGGCAGTTGAAGGCAGGGGCCTCAACGGCCAGATCTCCGGACATGGAGACTAGCTCTGGGAGAGGAGCTGGAGGAAGTGTCCGGGGTGAAGCAGTCTGGGTGTCCCTGCTTAGACTGTTGCCCCCGCGACCCGGCCCCGGATAAGTGGAAGAAAATGGATGGATGGATGGATATTGGCCTTGTGGTCATTATGTATAGGACAGTCCTCTAACTTTCTAACAGTTAAAGGCCGTCACCCTCTGGGAAAAAAAAAAAATGACATGAATATTGTTTATGGAGGCTGGTTACATTTGAACAAGGCAATATGAGCAGGGGCCATAATCAGATGCTGGATCAACTGAGCGGTCTTCCTTTGATATCAAGAGTAAAGAGACAGCAGTCCTTAAACACTTTTGTATACGGTGTTGATGAGTGTTGAAAGTTGATGTGTCTTTTTGCAGATGACAAGAATGACAGATGACAATGACAAGAATCATCTTCTCCACAATGTGACCTACGGTTTTGTGGAAAGCAGAAATTCATCCACCATCTTAAGGCAAAGATATTCTAAGACTTGGCAGGTGCACACATCTTGAGGAACATCTTCACTCACCAGTCTTTGGACTCCAGTGGAGACCAGTACAGCTGCATGAACCTTATTCTTTCCACATTCAAACAGTTGGCTCCACCATCTTATAAATTGACATTTTTGGGGCAATGGTTTATTTTTGAACCATTTTGAAAGCCATGATCTTTTGTTTTCCTTTTTTGCTGGTGCTTTTTGCAAGTCATTCAAAGAAATGCCAAATGATGATAACATTAAATTAAAGGTTATGTCTTCAGTCATCCAGTTGGCGAACTCTGAATGCAGCACCTTGTTCATTTGAATATAATCTGTAGTTGCTGTTTTCAAGAATACCTTTGAGACTATGCTCGAAACTTCCTCAGCGACAACTTGCAAAATTTCCCTTTGATTGCGTGCAAGCATTTCCCTTGTTGCCATATTGTTATTGTTAATGTACTGTCTTTGAATATCTCTCAAATCCTCCAAACATTTTTCAAATGTATCTATTTCAACACTAACGATGGGATGAAAACAGTTTTCCCCTGGCTCACTGAGATGCTTAGATGTATGTAGAGGACTTTTACCAGTACTGATGCCACTGCTGGAACCACAGATGTCAGTTTTTTGTAGAACAAGTGCTGTATCACCACTTAGGTGACCAAAATAGGAGGAAGGCCCTTCATCAGGACTAGAAGTGTAGTCATACTCATCTGTGTTGCCCTGAGTCCGTACACAGATGATTCTCTGAGAATCAACATTGTCCAGTGTCATTGTCCAGTCACTCATGACAATGGAGAATGACAATGGCGATATGTCCACAGGAGATGGTGATTTGAGCTCTATCTGACTCATGACACTGGACAATGACAGTGGCGATATGTCCACGGGAGATGGTGATTTGAGCCCAATCTGACTCATGACACTGGACAATGACAGTGGCGAAATGTCCATGGGAGATGGTGATTTGATGTCCCACACAGGACTACTTGTTTGTGGAGGAGATGGCACAATATTGGCTGTGGCCTGTTTTTGAAGACTTGGCACATTAAGACGTGTGCATTTTCTCTGTCCACAGTCTGAAGGTATCAGAGAGTGTGTTGATGTTCCAGTTTTTGGACTGACACTTGTGGATGAGGATTTGGCTGCTTCTTCCTCCTCTAAACTGTCTTGTATGGGAAGACTTGGGGATTTACAAATTTCAACAATTTTGTAAAATTCCCCTTGCCCCTGTTCTTTGGCTGGTTTGCCTTGGCTATGGACATTGGCAGACTTCCTTCTTGAATCGCGAGGTAAATTAACTGGACTGTTGATATTAGGTAAGACATTTAGGCACTTTGTGTTACATTTATGTATGAAAAGTGCTTTATAAATCATGTTTGATTGATTAATTGATTGATTTATAATCTCAGTGATTTTGATATCCTTTTTGGGGCTACTCACTTTGTCTTTGGCTGGAACCAGAGTTGTATCCATAAAAAGTTGAGTTTTAGGTGTTTTAGTTTGATCCATAGGATCAGTTTTTGGACTGACACTTGTGGATGAGGATTTGTCTGCTTCTTCCTCCTCTAAACTGTCTTGTATGGGAGGACTTGAGGATTTACAAATTTCAACATTTTTGTAAATGTCTTGCCCCTGTTCTTTGGTTGGTTTGCCTTTGCTATGCACATCAGCAGACTTCCTTCTTGAATTGCAAGGTAAATCAACTGGACTATCGATATTAGGTGAGACATTTACCATCTCAGTCGTTTTGATATCCTTTTTGGGGCTACTTCCTTTGTCTTTGACTGGAACCAGAGTTGTGTCCATAGAAGGTTGAGTTTTAGGAGTTTTAGTTTCATCCATAGGATCAGTTTTTGGACTGACACTTGTGGATGAGGATTTGGCTGCTTCTTCCTCCTTTAAACTGTCTTGTATGGGATGACTTGGGGATTCACAAATTTCAACATTTTTGTAAAATTCTTGGCCCTGTTCTTTGGTTGGTTTGCCTTTGCTATGGACATTGGCAGACTTCCTTCTTGAACTGTGAGGTAAATAAACTGGACTATCGATATTAGGTGAGACATGTACCATCTCAGTTGTTTTGATATCCTTTTTGGGGCTACTCCCTTTGTCTTTGGCTGGAACCAGAGTTGTATCCATAGAAGGTTGAGTTTTAGGTGTTTTAGTTTGATCCATAGGATCAGTTTTTGGACTGACACTTCTGGATGAAGATTTTGCCATGTCTTCCTCCTCTAAACTGTCTTGTATGGGAGGACTTGGGGTTTTACAAATTTCAGCCTTTTTGTAAACTTCTTGCTCCTGCTCTTTGGTTGATTTGCCTTTGCTATGGACATTGGCAGACTTCCTTCTTGACCTACGAGGTAAATCAACTGGACTATTGATAATAGGTGAGACATTTACCATCTCAGTCATTTTGATATCCTTTTTGGGGCTACTCCCTTTATCTTTGGCTGGAACCAGAGTTGTATCCATAGAAGGTTGAGTTTTAGGTGTTTTAGTTTGATCCATAGGATCACTTTTTGGACTGACACTTGAGGATGAGGATTTGGCCACCTCTTCCTTCTCTAAACTGTCTTGTATGGGAGGACTTGGGGTTTTACAATTTTCAATATTTTTGTAAACGTCTTGCCCCTGTTCTTTGGCTGATTTGCCTTTGCTATGGACATCAGCAGACTTCCTTCTTGAACTGTGAGGTAAATCAACTGGACTATTGATATTAGGTGAGACATTTACCATCTCAGTCGTTTTGATATCCTTTTTGGGGCTACTCCCTTTGTCTTTGGCTGGAACCAGAGTTGTATCTATAGAAGGTTGAGTTTTCGGTGTTTTAGTTTGATCAACAGGATCACTTTCTGGACTGACACTTGTGGATGAGGATTTGGCCCCTTCTTTCCCCTCTAAACTGTCTTGTATGGGAGGACTTGGGGATTCACAAATTTCAAATTTTTTGTAAACTTCTTGCCCCTGTTCTTTGGTTGGTTTGCCTTTGCTATGGACATTGGCAGACTTCCTTCTTGATTTGTAAGGTAAATCAACTGGACTATTGATATTAGGTGAGACATGTACCATCTCAGTCATTTTGATATCCTTTTTGGGGCTACTCCCTTTGTCTTTGGCTGGAACCAGAGTTGTATCCATAGAAGGTTGAGTTTTAGGTGTTTTAGTTTGATCCATAGGATCACTTTTTGGACTGACATTTGTGGATGAGGATTTGGCTGCCTCGTCCTCCTCTAAACTGTCTTGTCTTGGGGATTTACAAATTTCAACATGTTTCTGTTTTTTTGTTTGTTTCTCTTTGCTATGGACATTTGCTGACGTCCTTTTTGTACCACGCAGTAAATTAATTGGACTTTCGATATTAGCTGAGACATTTACCATCTCAGTACTTTTGATATCCTTTGTGGGCCTACTCCCTTTGTCTTTAGCTGTAACCAGGGTTTTCCTCATAAGTCTGGCACTGTCTGTTTTGGTTTTTGTGTCAGGTAAAGCAGGGATTACTTGTACCGCACTGGCACCTCTCTGTGAGGGCCTGCTTGGCATCTTTGTGTCTCTTTGTGGTGTTGATTTGGCTTTACTTGATTTAACAACAGGAAATGAATAGGGCGCTGATTCAGGCTTTGTAAAACGTTGTAATTTTGAAAAAGCTGGAGAAGGTATTTTCCTCGTAAGTCTGGCACTGTCTGTTTTGGGTTTTGTGTCAGGTAAATCAGAGACTACTTGTACTGCACTGGCACCTTTCTGTGAGGGCCTGCTTGGCATCTCTCTGTCTTCATGTGATGTTGATTTGGCTTCACTTGATTTAACAACAGGCTTTATTTGTCTGGCATTGTATGTTTTTCTAATGTCCATTGTGGGACCGTTATTAATATTACTTTTTGCCAATTTTGATATATTATCGTCTCCTTCAGTCTCCAGGGTTGAAGGTTGTTCTTTTGGGATATTCAACTTAGAGGTAAATGATAATTTAGAATAATTAACAGTGATTTCCTCAGTGTGATGACCACCAGTTAAAACAACGGTTTCCTTTAAATGATATTCACATATTTCTAACTCTAACTTATTTCTAACTCCAGTCTTGGAGCTGGTGTCTGGTTTAAGACGAAAATCCATTTTGCTTTGTTAGGGTGTTAGGGTTAGCAATAGCAATATTATTACTAAGAATAATAAATCCGTTTGCTTGTCTGTAAGGCGGTTCTAGATTCCGGTGCCCTCATTAACTTTCAGTGCTTTGATCTCAAAGCTTTTGTCATACTACAAAGGTTCTATGTGACTGTGACATCATGTTCTTTGAAGTTTCCATCTTTTAAGTCTTTGAATTTTCTGTGAATAAACCAGAATTCCAGAACCAGAGTTCCAGAATGTTTCTGTTCCGACAGAATTTACAATATTCCAAACTAAAGCCCCATTCACACATAGTTCCAAGGAAATTGCTTGGTACAAAATGCTATCCCAGATGAACAAAAAATACAGTATTTAGTCAATTTAGCATACTAAATATACTTTTGAAAACCTTTAAAAAATGCATAATGTGTGTAACATAATGTGTGTTATTTTGACTAACTAAACAAATTTTGAGCTCAGTATACTTAGTAAAGTACATTTATTCTTCTAAAATTGAAGCATTTTAAATACACTTAATATACTTTAAGTACTTAAGTACAGTGATTCTGATTATTCGTATCCATCACATTTGGATAGAGCTTTGGATGCTCTGCCTTGGAATACACATTTGCACACAAACACAATGTTGCTGAAAATAAGCAAAAACACTGGTAGGTTAAAGGTGACATTTACAACAACAAAAAAAAGGGCTAGCAGTGAAAAGAGATAGTTTTTAGTTTTTACATTTCTGTATATATTTCTGTATATATATATATATATATATATATATATATATATACCGGCTGGATATATATACCGGCTGGTAAGAATCGAATCCACCCCCCTCGAGGGGCAATGAGCAAGCCACTTTGGGTCCTTGGGCAAGACCCTTCACGGTACAGCCCACCTCATTTTGATGCTGAGAGACAATTTATTTATTTACTTGTTTATTTGAAGGACAATGTGCAGGTACATTAAAAAGATGGCTGCACCAGATTTAGCAGAATGCTAATTTCCATCTGTAGTCCTTAACAAACATTAAAAACATTAAAAACAATTACATATAAAAGGTGCAATACAAAAAACAATATACAGGCGTGCAAAATTTTCAATACATAGTGCAATTTTCGATACCTAATACAAACTACAAGTTATTAAAATGCGAGACATTTAAAGTGTAATAAATTTCAGAGTAGATTTCGATACCTAGTGCAAACTACAAGATATTAAAGTGCAAGACATATAAAATGCAATAAATATCAGAATAAATACAGTGTTGTCGCTATCAGATGCTACCCACAAGGGTAGCATCCGATAGCTCCGTACCTTATTGGTATTATAAATGTAAACAAAACAGTAATATGACACTAATGATCTTGGTATTCTAGTGGCCATCAGATGGTACCCACGAGGGTAACATCTGATGGCCAAATACCCGTCTGGTATTTTTAGTGTGAGCAGGACTGATGGTCAAGAAGCCAGTTTTTAACAGCCCGTGAAAAGCTGAGATAATCTGCCATGTTCTTCAAATTTTCTGGAAGCCCGTTCCATTCCTTGATGGCTTTATAGGAGAAGGCAGATTGAGAGAAAGCGGACTTTCTTTTAAGAACATTGCAGTCACCCCTAGACACGGACCTTAACACTCTGCTTGTTATTTGAGAGCGAGGCTGTACATAGGTCTTTAGTGGGGGTGGGGCAGCGTCATGCAAGATTTTATGTACCAGGCGAATATTAGAGTACCTGATCAAGTTGTCAAAGCTTAATATTTTAAATTTGTCCAATATGTAGCAGTGATGGTAGCGTCTAGGCTTTTTATCAAGTATTTTCAGTGCCTGATTATGCAATGATCTAAGAGGATTTAATACTGTTGTTTTGGCTTGAGACCATGAAGAAATACAATACAGAATGTGAGATAAAATCATAGCATGACAATGAAAATGACAATGAACCTTACGAGATGGCGGCTCTCCACAACATGGAAGCTCATGTCAGGCATCATGGCGGCTAAGATAAGTGGGCACATGAGCAGAGCACAGAAAGGCAGTGGTTGACCGAACAGTCGCCTGTGACTGTAGAACTGTGCACTGCCTGGATTGATTACTAGAAAGTCTATGACTCAGTGCCACGCACATGGATCACTGAGTGCTTGGAGCTGTACAATATCAATCGGGCTCTAAGGCTGTTGCAAACTCAATGCGGTTGTGGAAAACCACCCTTGAAGCCAATGGCAAGCCACTTGCACAAGTGTCCATCAAATGTGGCATATACTAAGGAGATGCACTGTCCCCACTGTTGTTCTGCATAGGTCTGAACCCCCCTCAGCCAAATCATTGAAAGCACTGGCTACGGATACCGACTCAAAAACAGCCACCATCAGTCACCTCCTCTACATGGATGACATCAAGCTGTACACTAAGAGCGAGGATCTACAGCACAGACATTGGAATGTCATTTGGGCTTGAGAAATGTAGTAGGTGATGGTGACAAAGAGAGGGAAGGTAGTCCACACAGCCCCTCTGTGTTCCCTCTGGGGTCTCACTCCCAGAGGGAACAATAGCAGACATTGAGGAAAGTTACAAGTACAAGTGGAAAGTTACAAGTACAAGTTACATGTGTGGGATACCAAGGTATCCCACAAGCAAATGGCAACCTTGAAGAGGAAACAAGGAAAGCAGCTATGACCAAATACCTGCAACGTGTAAGGCAAGTCCTAAGAAGTCAGCTCAATGAACAAGGCCCAGGCAATAAACAGCTATGCCCTGCCAGTGATCAGATACCCTGCAGGAATCATAAGCTGGCTGAAGGAGGAGATACAGACCACAGACATTAAGACACGAAAGCTCCTGACCATGCATAGAGGGTTCTTTCCCAAATCCAGCACCCTGAGACTGTACACAAGCCGGAAGGAAGGAGGCCAAGAACTAGTGAGTGTGGGAACCACTGTCCAGGATGAAACATCCAAAAAGGCCTCGTCAGGTGATGTGCTCAAGGAATACCTCAGACAGTGGAGTGCAGAGGAAGTGGTGCTGGAGGGACCATCATGGCAGGACAAGCCCCTACATGGGGCGTACCACCGAAACATAACTGAAGTGGCTGATATCAAGAAATCCTACCAATGGCTGGAGAGGGCTGGTCTGAAGGACAGCACAGAGGCCATCATCCTGGCTGCATAGATTAGTTTAGTTTAGGCTTAAGCCTTTATTGGTCTCACACACAATGACACACAGTGACACACGGGAGAAATTTGACTTCTGCATTTGACCCATCCTTTTCAGGAGCAGTGAGCAGCCACCTTTTTTCGGCGCCCGGGGGGCAGTACCGTGAAGGGTCTTGCCCAAGGACCCACACTGGTTAGCTCATTGCCCGGGGGGGATTTGAACCCACAACCCCCAGGGGGAAAGTCCATGACTTACCAGTTGAGCTAACCAGCCGGCCTTGAGCCGGCTGGTTACCTCAAGGCCAGCAGGCCTTGAGCACCCGAGCAATAGAGGCCCAGATCTACCACACCAGACAAGATCCAAGGTGTAGGCTGTGCAAAGAGGCTCCTGTGACAGTCTAGCACATACAGTAACTGCATACATGGAGCGACACAACCAAGTGGCAGGCATAATGTACAAAAACATCTGTGCAGAGTACGGGGTGGAGACCCCAAGGTCAAGGTGGGAAACACCTCCGAAGGTTGCGGAGAATGACCGAGCCAAGATCCTGTGGGACTTCCAAATACAGACTGACAGAATGGTGATGGCGAACCAGACATAGTGGTGGTGGATAAGCAACAGAACAGAGCCGTGGTGGTGGACATTGCAATAACAACCAACTTCAGGAAGAAGATGGAACAGCAGCTGCAGCAGCGGAATGTCAGGGAGGTGTGGAGGAGTCTGAAGAGTGTCTCTGGCTTCAATCCTCCGCCCGTCCAGACAGAGGGAGATCAACAGTGGGTGAACGATCTGAAATCACACTTCCTGAGGTTTGATCGATCACTCCCCCCTCTCCCCGCACCGCTGCATGGGCTCACCTTGTCCCCTGCACAATGGCCCAGTCTGTCACCTCTTCACACCTTTGCCTCAGCCCCCCAGCCCCCGAATCCACATCAAGTACGCAGCCAGACCCCCAGCACATGCCTTCGCTCTTTGTCCTTCACAACAGCTCAGGTTAGGAGAAAACTGAGCCGGATAAGGAGTAGAAAAGCTGCTGGACCAGACGGGATCAGCCCCAGGCTCCTTAAGTCCTGTGCAGATGAGCTGTGTGGAGTTATGGAGCATGTCTTCAACCTGAGCCTGAAGCTGAAGGTGGTGCCACAGCTCTGGAAGACCTCCTGTGTGGTACCTGTGCCCAAGACACCGCACGCCAAAGACCTCAACAGCTTCAGGCCAGTGGCTCTCACGTCTCATCTGATGAAGACTCTGGAGAGGCTCATCCTGGGTCACCTCCGCTCCACGGTGAGCTCGGCGATGGAACCGCTGCAGTTCGCGTATCGGCCCGGCATCGGAGTAGAGGACGCCATCATCTCTCTGATGCATCGCTCGCTGTCCCACTTGGAGATGCCCGGCAGCACTGTGAGAATCTTGTTCTTCGACTTCTCCAGTGCTTTCAACACCATCCAGCCGCTGCTCCTGAGGGACAAGCTGGAGTGGGCAGGAGTGGACTGTGACCTGGCTGAGTGGATCCTGGACTACCTCACAAACCGGCCCCAGTTTGTGAGAGCCCGGGACTGTGTGTCTGACCTCATGACCTGCAGTGTGGGGGCGCCCCAGGGCTCGGTCCTCGCGCCCTTCCTCTTCACCCTCTACACTGCAGACTTCAGACATAACATGGACAGCTGTGTCCTGCAAAAGTTCTCTGATGACTCCGCCATCATTGGTCTCATCACAGACGATGATGACACGGAGTACAGAGGACTAACGCAGGACTTTGTGGACTGGTGTCAGCGGAACCACCTTCTCATCAACGCGGGTAAGACCAAGGAGATGGTGGTGGACTTCCGCAGACGCCATTCTACTCCCCCCCCCACCCCACCCCCCCACCAGTGAACATCCAGGGAAGGGACATTGAGAGAGTGGACTCTGACAAGTACCTGGGTGTTCATCTGAACAATAAACTGGACTGGACTCATAACACAGATGCACTGTACAGGAAGGGCCAGAGTCGGCTCTATCTCCTGAGGAGGTTGCGGTCCTTTGGAGTGAGAGAGCCACTCCTGAGGACCTTCTATGACTCTGTGGTGGCATCAGCCATCCTGTACGGTGTGGTCTGCTGGAGCAGCAACATCACAGAGAGGGATGTTGGAAGAAGAAACTGGACAAGGTCATCAGGAAGTCCAGCTCCGTCTTGGGCTGTCTTCTGGACTCGGTGCAGCAGGTGGGGGACAAGAGGGTCCTGGCTAAACTCATGTCTATGCTGGACCATGAGTGTCACCCCCTGCAGGACGCTCTGTCGGCTTTAGAGAGCAGCATCACCCTCGCTGTGTTAAAGAGAGATTTCGCAGGTCTTTCCTTCCTGCTGCTGTCAGACTGTACAATGATCAATGCTAGTCACGTTCATCTCCATAGCAACCATGTGTCATCTCCATAGTAATAATTACATGTGCAATATTATTTAAAGTCACTTTACCTGCTACTTATTTGTGTAACAACCACTGTCCATCACTGCACTGTACACAATCATCTGAGTCACTTTATTGTAGTGATATTATATATTACTGAACTGGAGTCACTTTAACTGCTGTTTGTTCACTGCTCAGAATCAAAGACATTTATTGTGCAACGTTCCTGTGCCTTTAACCTTACAGTGTTGTGCTTTTTTAGTTGATTGTACATACTTATTATTATTATCTTAATTTTTGATGCATGCTCTTTTTTCCAACTGTTTCTGAAACTTGCGTTGTGACACTGCAATTTCCCCATTGTGGGACAAATAAAGGATTATCTTATCTTATCTAACAAGCGATGGTAACATCAGAGAAATACCAGGGGCTCAAGGAGGAGCTGGAGAAGGCCTGGAAGGTGAAGGCATCAATGGTGCCTGTGGTGATCGGAGCACTCAGGGCTGTAACCCCCAAACTGGAGGAGTGATTACAGCATATCCCAGGAAAAACATCAGCCATTCATTTATGCCCACAATTCCTTCTATATTTATGTATTTCCACATTTATTCTTTTCTAATGAGTGGGAGGGGCTGACTGTGACAGAAAGTGCAGCTACTTCTGTTTGATGCACTGCTACTTCAGCTACTACTTTTATTAGTAGTGGTATTAGTATTCATGTTAGTATTTGTAGTAGTAGGTGATGCCCCTGCCCCACACAAAAAATAAAAAGAAAAGAGTTAAAATACAATATTTTTGAAGTATTACATTATTGTCTGAAGTTATTACATCATGACATGTTTCCTGTACCCAGCCTATAATGTAATAACCAGCCTGTAATGTCATACTTGCATTATTGGCACAGCATTATTATATTATTGGCTCTCAAGTTGTTACATTATTGGTCAGTTATTACATTATGGGTGTATTTCATTTAAAATAATACATCAGACTTTGAATTGAACATCAAAAAATCTTTCTGTACGTTTCAAAATCTTTGAAATTGGAATATTTCTGTGTAGGTCCACCTTTAAGGGCTGATCCCCATGTCCCTGAGAGGAACTACAATTCATGCATATTCATAAAAACATTCAAATGATTCAAATCCTTCTCCATACATTTCATTCAAACATTTTCAAACATTCAATTCTTGAAGAAGATTATAGATTACAGGGCTTACCCACGAAACTATCCTATTTACAACAAATTCCAAATATATTTACAAAAGACTTGAGTACCTCTATATACAGAAATCCCTTACCCAGAAAAAAATAATCAAATAATTGTTAGATAATTATTTTCTCATCGTTCTAGGCCACTGCTCCTTGGTGAGTGTTTCCCAGTAGGGGCAGTAAATTCTGCTTTTAAACTGGCTATAGCCGGATCTGTGGTGCAAGGTTCCCCACACTTGGTGCATCTGTTGGAGGTGACTGTCCTTGTGTACTGGCGTTTTTGTGGTGTGTCTACCAAAAAACATACTAAAAAGCATGTTCATTATGGATGTTTTTATTGTGCTGAAAATACAGAAAAGCATGCATTCAGGATGATGGATACAGCTCCAGATCCACTCGTCTTTGTTAAGTTTTGTCAAAGTGACCAGGTAAGTACACCTGTACAAACATGTTCTGAAATGTGATTCTTGTATTAGTTTGTCAGTTCAGATTTCTTTTTTTTTTTTTTTTTTTGGTCAATTCTTCTGGACGTGCTTAAAATGCGACCTTTGAACAGAATTCTATTATTTAAACATAAATTGCAAATCTAACAGCTGTCGCAGTGCTTGTCAGAAAATGTGCAATTCAATATTTTTACCCAAATGGATCAGTCCTAGTTGGAAGCACTTCCGCAGTTAACAGGGGAGGGTGCTGTGTCTCTTACGCAGCACAGAGCGCACAGGGCTGGGCTGAGACGGTTGTGATGGAGCCCGCGGTGCAGCTTTGACCTGCCAACTGTGAGGAGCCCAAATGAGCTTAGCACCAGCGTGAAACTCGAGCTGGGTATGGGCCACGGAGGAGAGGATACACCAGCTCTACGCACGAGAAGGCACTTTTAAGATTCTGAAAGCAACATCACGATACACAAAGGATTAAAAACAGTTCGACATATAAATAAAATAATCACCGTGGGTCCTGTTGTTTCCCCTCATCGTTCTTGTGAGTGGTTATCGCTCGTAGTTATATTGCCAAGTAATGTTGTGTTCTTTGGCAAGACACTTAGGCTGTGTCCCATTACTCTGCCTTACCCTTTCCCCTTTATCTACGTCTTTGCCTTGCCCCTCGATACCGAGCTGAGCTCGGGGTACAAATGTTCCCCTAAGAAATGGGACACCACTCAATTACCGTTTGCGTCATCATCCCTTGCCTCTACCTGAGCTGCTACGTCTACAGAGGCGACAACAACTGACGCAAACAAACGTAAACAAATGTCAAGGATTATCGGGTACCGCAGCTCAACAAAAATTTGCTTGTTTATGCATGAAAGTTCAATGAAAACGATAACGTCGGCTAAACAGACACCGCAACAACAGTTCACTAAAAGTAAGGTAGAACACAAGCGTCATAATTGTAAACCAAGCTAAACTGTTAATCGATAATTACAAATGCTGAAAATACATTTATGTATATGAGGCTGGTCGATGTGACGCTGCCATCCTGAACCCAAAACCTGCCTGAGCTTGTAGGCGTACCCCTTCGTTCAAGTCTGGTCGAGAGCTTACTTTGTTTCAAGGGGTATGTAGCCCGAGGTCGTGGCCCGAGCCCTTGATCAAAATTAGAATTGGGACACCCCTTGCCCTCACATGAACGTGCAAAACCAAGGGGTAGGGGTAAGACGAAGGGGTAAGACAGAGATATGGGACACCGCCTCAGACTTAGACAAACTTTATTGATCCACAAAGGAAATAATTTGGACACAGTAGCTCACTTATCACAATATAATATAATAACAAAGACCAACAAATAAATGGTAATAATAAATTCAAAATAAGCAGCAAAAACTTTACTTTTTTTTGCATTTTGTACCATATTTTTGATTATTAGGCCTGATTTTTCATGCCAATTACACCACTATTAATTCACATAAAAACGAATGAAGTATGCCATTATTTTCAATGGTTAAAAACCTTACAAGTGACAAAAAAATGAGAATTACTTCATGTTTATTACACCTACAACAACAGTCAACACACTGGACACACTTTTTCATTTACAGTTCTTTATTTCCATATTTTATTTCATGACACATGGAATGTTGAAAAACAAAAACATTACCGTACCGTATTTTCGGAGTATAAGTCACCAAATGAAGAAGAAAAAAACATATATAAGTCACACCAGACTATAAGTCGCACTTCTTGGGGGAAATTTCTTTTAAAAATCAGAGAGCAGGAACCAGGATTTCATCTTGAAAGGCATGTATTTCAATTTGAAAGGTAATAGTAATAATAACTACATAATGATAACCACAAAATAAATGACATACCGTAACAAGTTTACCAAACTCTCCCTCTCACTCCAAATCACTAAATCCTCTGAATTCATTCTCGGTGTCACTTCGGACCAACTCAGCGAACTCCGGGGATAAACATTTGCAGTGGTACAGAAGTAAAAGTAGTAGCAGATACTGGCACACAAGCCTACAGCGTCCTCTCGTGGTGAAAATTTATATTATAAAATCGCAGCCAGAGTATAAGTCGCAGGACCACCCAAAATGACTTATAGTCCGAATAATATGGTAACTTTTTTTAGAATTTTTAAAATAGCCTTTACCCTCGTTCTTGACATTTCTTGACCCTGAGGCACAGCTGTGAAGTGAAAACCATTTCAGGAGACTTCATCAAGAAGCTCATTGAGAGAAGGACAAGGGTTTGCAGCTCTGTGGACAAAACAAAGGGTGGATACTTTGAGCATTTGGCTATAAAATTCTTGAGTTAACTGTTTTCTTTGCTACATAATTCTTTGTATCTTGCTTCATATATATGAGTAGTTAAGCAGTTAACATAAAGAAAACAAAGCACTGAATGAAATGGTGCGTCCAAACTTTAGACTTTTTCCTAAATTCCACCTACAAATGTGTATAAAGCATAAAGTTAATTACTGAAAAGTAGATGAGTTTTTATTAGTCAGTTGAATTGAGAGCCCCAACACATTTCTCTGAGTCTGCTAAATGAAGTTTGTTTTAAGCAGAAGAAATACAAATATCTCTATTGCATTCTCCCACAAACGACAGAAAATGTTTTACAGATCGTCAAATCTGTAATTCCGTTCTTTTACCCTGATTTGTTTGCTAAATTGTGTGATTTTTGTTCTTGTTGCAGAATAACATATGCTGAGTTTTAGCGAGCTTAGACGTAAAGAAATTTCCCTTTGAGAACCAGAGAGGAAAAACTCAACAATGAGGAATTGTACTGGGCTGCCCGGGCGCCGAGGGAGAGCAAGGTTACAGAAAAACAGTGGAGCAGAGCAGAGTTCTCATAGAAAATCAATGTGGGGGCGCTTGTTACTGTTCTGGACCGCTGTGGGCCGGACAGGACGCATTCTTCACCGTGAGGAGAGCTCAGAGGGAGACGTGTCAAACTGTGAACCACTGTGGAAGTCTATCACAGCAATAACATGCCACAGACAGGAGACACTGTGCAAATTTGACTTTTAAGTAAAGCTAGGTTTAGTTTAGTTTAACACGTTAATTAGATTAATTAATTACACTGCAAATTAACCCCTGGATCACCGTTGTGATCCAGGGGTTGGCGGTTCGAATCCTGCTCTTGACGGGTTGACCGCGTGTGATCCCAGCTCCCACAGATGAGCGCTGCCGTTGTGTCCTTGGGCAAGACACTTAACCCCACCTCGCCCCCAGTGTCTGTGGACACTGGTAGCCCCCATGGCAGAAGATAAATCAAATCTGGGCAGTGGAACACTGCTTGGACTGCTGCCCCCGCGACCCAGAAAATCGAAAAAGCGGAAGAAGCTGAGCTGACTGCAAATTAACGTGTTATAAAAATTAACACAATGAATTATGAGTGGTAATTCCATGCGCGCGCATTTTAAATTTGGCGTGCGGCGAGCTAATCGCTGCCAGGGGCTTTGAACAACTTTGACAACAAGTTTATTCATAAACTAAGAAGAAGTGACTTTATTGATCTCACACTGGAGAAATTCTTCTCTGCATTTTAACCCATCCTATATACTGTATATATACATATATTAGGAGCAGTGGGCAGCACACATTAGGGCGCCCGGGGACCATGATCTCCATGATCTTCTTGCTTCGGCTTGGTCAGGACCTAAGCTGGAGGTACCTATGGTGCATGTTTTGGGTTGGTGGGGGAAACCGGTGTGCCCGGAGGAAACCCACCCAGACACGGGGAGAACATGCAAACTCCACACAGAAAGGCTCGGGCAACCCGGGGATCGAACCCAGACCATGCATGCAAACTCCACACAGAACACACACGGAAAGGCCTGGGCAACCCGGGGATCGAACCCGGAACCTTCTTGCTGTGAAGCAAGAGCGCTAGTCACTCAGCTACCGTGCCGCCAGCTACCGTGCCGCCAACAATCTATTATCATAAAGAATGCAGTGATTTGGAGCTTTTGTCAAAAATAATTTTCTGATCACCGAAGCTGTTCCAGCCTGGTGGATCATTTGAACGCAAAACATGTAATAATAATAATAATAATAATAATAATAATAATAATAATAATAATAATAAATATAGCCGCAAGCGGCGATGATCGGCCCTCGCTTGCACTCGCAGGGGGGGTGGCGCTAACGCGCCATTTTCCTATTCCCATGAGCCATATATGTACTAAATTAGGTGTGGCTACACCAAAGCTTTTGCCGGCGTTCTAATGGCAGGGACAGCTGTTTGACCTGTTACCATGGCAACATGACGGGAGATGCCGCGGGGTCATCATTGAGATTTTTGATCGAGACCCTGTCACGAATGTGTGGTCCAAATTTGGTGTGTCTACGGCAAAGTAAAATCTTTCTGTTCCATGCAATCTCCCTAGGGGGCGCTATTACGGCCAATTGAGATTTTCTTATATCAATCTGTGTTGGGCCGGGGTGTTCACCAACGATTAAAGTTTGAGTGAAATCAGCCAAAGTATGAGCGAAATTTTAACTCGTCGAAGTTTGACAGGAAATGACGCCTTCGCCACCAGGTCACATGGTCTATCCAATATGGCTGGTTGGTTGCCTAGCAATGGTGTAATATAATTGTTTGTTCCTCTTCCCATGACGCATCTGTGTACCAAATTTGGTTTGACTAGGACAAAGTTTTTGCCTAGCGTCCCATTGATGACGACAGATTTTTGGCCTGTTGCCATGGCAACACAATGGGAGATGCCATGGGGTCATCATTGAGATTTTTGCTCGAGACCCTATCACGAATGTGTGTACCAAATTTGGTATGTCTACGACAAAGTAAAATTTTGCACTTCCATGTAGTCTCCCTAGGGGGCGCTATAGTGTCCATTTCAGATTTTCTTATATCAATCTGTTCAGGGCCGGGGTGTCCACCAATGATTGAAGTTTGAGTGAAATCAGCCAAAGTATGCGTGAATTAACACTTGTCGAAGTTTGACAAGAAATGACGCATTTGCCACCAGGTCACATGGTCTATCCAATATGGCTGGTTGGTCGCCTAGCAACCGCTTAATATACTTTTTGTTCCTATTCCCATGATGCATCTGTGTACCAAATTTGGTTTGGCTACGACAAAGTTTTTGCCTGGCGTCCCATTGGTGACGAAAGATGTTTGGCCTGTTGCCATGGCAACACGATGGGACATGGCGTGTTGGCGTCATTGAGTTTTTTGATCAAGACCCCGTCACGAATGTGTGTACCAAATTTGGTATGTCTACGACAAAGTAAAATTTTGCACTTCCATGCAATCTCCCTAGGTGGCGCTATAGCACCCATTTCAGATTTTCTTATATTAATCTGTTCAGGGCCGGGGTGTCCACCAACGATTAAAGTTTGAGTGAAATCGGCCAAAGTATGCGTGAATTATCGCTCATCGAATTTGATGGCGAGTCTCAAAAACGAACCTGAAATTTGTGGCGTTGTCACGGAAACACCGTTCACTCTTTTAGAACGCTTTTAACAACTTTTAATGTCCCATTTGTCTAGATGATACAGCACGATTCTGGTGAGTCTGGGTCAAAAACCCTAGGAGGAGTTCGTTAAAATACGAGGACAGGAAAATGCGCCCTCGGTGTCAGGTCACGTGCTCGGTCCAAAATGGCCGACTTCCTGTTGGTCGCCTAGCAACCGCATAATATACTTTTTTGTTCCTATTCCCATGATGCATCTGTGTACCAAATTTGGTTTGGCTATGACAAAGTTTATGCCGGACGTCCCATTGGCGACGACAGATGTTTGGCCTGTTGCCATGGCAACACGATGGGACATGGTGTGTTGACGTCATTAAGTTTTTTGATCGATACCCCGTCACGAATATGTGTACCAAATTTGGTATGTCTATGACAAAGTAAAATTTTGCGCTTCCATGCAATCTCCCTAGGTGGCGCTATAGCACCCATTTCAGATTTTCTTATATCAATCTGTTCAGGGCCGGGGTGTCCACCAACGATTAAAATTTGAGGTAAATCGGCCAAAGTATGCGCAAATTATCGCTCGTCGAAGTTTGATGGCGAGCCGCAAAAACGAACCCGAAATTTGTGGCGTTGTCACGGAAACACCGTTCACTCTTTTAGAACGCTTTTAACAACTTTTAATGTCCCACTTGTCTAGATGATACAGCACGATTCTGGTGAGTCTGGGTCAAAAACCCTAGGAGGAGTTCGTTAAAATACGAGGACAGGAAACTCCGCCTTCGGCGCCGGGTCACGTGCTCGTTCCAATATGGCCGACTTCCTGTTGGTCGCCTAGCAACGGCATAATATATTTTTTGGTTTGTAACGACATGACCTATCCACCACCCGAATTTCGTTTGTCTACGACAAAGTTCATTTTTCGGGTATAGCCATAGGCGCAATGTATTTTGATTTTCCAGGTGGCGCTGTCGAGCCATTTTTAAAGATTTTTTAATACTAATTATTTGTAAATTCCTTTTTTGGCGTTCTTGAATTTTGTGCAAAATTTCGTGAGTTTTCGTCGGTGGGAAGTACCCGAAACCTGAAAAAAGGGGTTAGAAAAATAATAATAATAAGAATAAAATATAGCCGCAAGCGGCGATGATCGGCCCTCGCTTGCACTCGCAGGGGGGGTGGCGCTAACGCGCCATTTTCCTATTCCCATGAGCCATATATGTACTAAATTAGGTGTGGCTACACCAAAGCTTTTGCCGGCGTTCTAATGGCAGGGACAGCTGTTTGACCTGTTACCATGGCAACATGACGGGAGATGCCGCGGGGTCATCATTGAGATTTTTGATCGAGACCCTGTCACGAATGTGTGGTCCAAATTTGGTGTGTCTACGGCAAAGTAAAATCTTTCTGTTCCATGCAATCTCCCTAGGGGGCGCTATTACGGCCAATTGAGATTTTCTTATATCAATCTGTGTTGGGCCGGGGTGTTCAGCAACGATTAAAGTTTGAGTAAAATCGGCCAAAGTATGAGCGAAATTTTAACTCGTCGAAGTTTGACAGGAAATGACGCCTTCGCCACCAGGTCACATGGTCTATCCAATATGGCTGGTTGGTTGCCTAGCAATGGTGTAATATAATTGTTTGTTCCTCTTCCCATGACGCATCTGTGTACCAAATTTGGTTTGACTAGGACAAAGTTTTTGCCTAGCGTCCCATTGATGACGACAGATTTTTGGCCTGTTGCCATGGCAACACAATGGGAGATGCCATGGGGTCATCATTGAGATTTTTGCTCGAGACCCTATCACGAATGTGTGTACCAAATTTGGTATGTCTACGACAAAGTAAAATTTTGCACTTCCATGTAGTCTCCCTAGGGGGCGCTATAGTGTCCATTTCAGATTTTCTTATATCAATCTGTTCAGGGCCGGGGTGTCCACCAATGATTGAAGTTTGAGTGAAATCAGCCAAAGTATGCGTGAATTAACACTTGTCGAAGTTTGACAAGAAATGACGCATTTGCCACCAGGTCACATGGTCTATCCAATATGGCTGGTTGGTCGCCTAGCAACCGCTTAATATACTTTTTTGTTCCTATTCCCATGATGCATCTGTGTACCAAATTTGGTTTGGCTACGACAAAGTTTTTGCCTGGCGTCCCATTGGTGACAACAGATGTTTGGCCTGTTGCCATGGCAACACGATGGGACATGGCGTGTTGGCGTCATTGAGTTTTTTGATCAAGACCCCGTCACAAATGTGTGTACCAAATTTGGTATGTCTACGACAAAATAAAATTTTGCACTTCCATGCAATCTCCCTAGGTGGCGCTATAGTGTCCATTTCAGATTTTCTCATATCAATCTGTTCAGGGCCGGGGTGTCCACCAACGATTAAAGTTTGAGTGAAATCGGCCAAAGTATGCGTGAATTATCGCTCATCGAATTTGATGGCGAGTCTCAAAAACGAACCTGAAATTTGTGGCGTTCTCACGGAAACACCGTTCACTCTTTTAGAACGCTTTTAACAACTTTTAATGTCCCACTTGTCTAGATGATACAGCACGATTCTGGTGAGTCTGGGTCAAAAACTCAAGGAGGAGTTCGTTAAAATACGAGGACAGGAAAATGCGCCCTCGGTGTCAGGTCACGTGCTCGGTCCAAAATGGCCGACTTCCTGTTGATCGCCTAGCAACCGCATAATATACTTTTTTGTTCCTATTCCCATGATGCATCTGTGTACCAAATTTGGTTTGGCTATGACAAAGTTTATGCCGGACGTCCCATTGGCGACGACAGATGTTTGGCCTGTTGCCATGGCAACACGATGGGACATGGTGTGTTGACGTCATTAAGTTTTTTGATCGATACCCCGTCACGAATATGTGTACCAAATTTGGTATGTCTATGACAAAGTAAAATTTTGCGCTTCCATGCAATCTCCCTAGGTGGCGCTATAGCACCCATTTCAGATTTTCTTATATCAATCTGTTCAGGGCCGGGGTGTCCACCAATGATTAAAGTTTGAGTGAAATCGGCCAAAGTATGCGCGAATTATCGCTCGTCGAAGTTTGATGGCGAGCCGCAAGCGAACCCGAAATTTGTGGCGTTGTCACGGAAACACCGTTCACTCTTTTAGAACGCTTTTAACAACTTTTAATGTCCCACTTGTCTAGATGATACAGCACGATTCTGGTGAGTCTGGGTCAAAAACCCTAGGAGGAGTTCGTTAAAATACGAGGACAGGAAACTCCGCCTTCGGCGCCCGGTCGCGTGCTCGGGCCAATATGGCCGACTTCCTGTTGGTCGCCTAGCAACGGCATAATATATTTTTTGGTTTGTAACGACATGACCTATCCACCACCCGAATTTCGTTTGTCTACGACAAAGTTCATTTTTCGGGTATAGCCATAGGCGCAATGTATTTTGATTTTCCAGGTGGCGCTGTCGAGCCATTTTTAAAGATTTTTTAATACTGATTATTTGTAAATTCCTTTTTTGGCATTCTTGAATTTTGTGCAAAATTTCGTGAGTTTTCGTCGGTGGGAAGTACCCGAAACCTGCAAAAATGGGGGGAGAAAAATAATAATAATAAGAAATATAGCCGCAAGCGGCGATGATCGGCCCTCGCTTGCACTCGCAGGGGGGGTGGCGCTAACGCGCCATTTTCCTATTCCCATGAGCCATATATGTACTAAATTAGGTGTGGCTACACCAAAGCTTTTGCCGGCGTTCTAATGGCAGGGACAGCTGTTTGACCTGTTACCATGGCAACATGACGGGAGATGCCGCGGGGTCATCATTGAGATTTTTGATCGAGACCCTGTCACGAATGGGTGGTCCAAATTTGGTGTGTCTACGGCAAAGTAAAATCTTTCTGTTCCATGCAATCTCCCTAAAGGGCGCTATTACGGCCAATTGAGATTTTCTTATATCAATCTGTGTAGGGCCGGAGTGTTCAGCAACGATTAAAGTTTGAGTAAAATCGGCCAAAGTATGAGCGAATTATCACTCGTCGAAGTTTGACAGGAAATGACGCCTTTGCCACCAGGTCACATGGTCTATCCAATATGGCTGGTTGGTTGCCTAGCAACGATGTAATATAATTTTTTGTTCCTCTTCCCATGATGCATCTGTGTACCAAATTTGGTTTGACTAGGACAAAGTTTTTGCCTAGCGTCCCATTGATGATGACAGATTTTTGGCCTGTTGTCATGGCAACACAATGGGAGATGCCATGGGGTCATCATTGAGATTTTTGCTCGAGACCCTATCACGAATGTGTGTATCAAATTTGGTATGTCTACGACAAAGTAAAATTTTGCACTTCCATGTAGTCTCCCTAGGGGCGCTATAGTGTCCATTTCAGATTTTCTTATATCAATCTGTTCAGGGTCAGGGTGTCCACCAATGATTGAAGTTTGAGTGAAATCAGCCAAAGTATGCGTGAATTAACACTTGTCGAAGTTTGACAAGAAATGACGCATTTGCCACCAGGTCACATGGTCTATCCAATATGTCTGGTTGGTCGCCTAGCAACCGCTTAATATACTTTTTTGTTCCTCTTCCCATGATGCATCTGTGTACCAAATTTGGTTTGACTATGACAAAGTTTTTGCAGAGAATCCTAATGACAAGGACAGATGTTTGGCCTGTTGCCATGGCAACACGATGGGACATGGCGTGTTGGCGTCATTGAGTTTTTTGATCGAGACCCCGTCACGAATATGTGTACCAAATTTGGTATGTCTATGACAAAGTAAAATTTTGCACTTCCATGCAATCTCCCTAGGTGGCGCTATAGCACCCATTTCAGATTTTCTTATATCAATCTGTTCAGGGTCGGGGTGTCCACCAATGATTGAAGTTTGAGTGAAATCGGCCAAAGTATGCGCGAATTATCGCTCGTCGAAGTTTGATGGCGAGCCGCAAAAACGAACCTGAAATTTGTGGCGTTGTCACGGAAACACCGTTCACTCTTTTAGAATGCTTTTAACAACTTTTAATGTCCCACTTGTCTAGATGATACAGCACGATTCTGGTGAGTCTGGGTCAAAAACCCTAGGAGGAGTTCGTTAAAATACGAGGACAGGAAAATGCGCCCTCGGTGCCAGGTCACGTGCTCGGTCCAAAATGGCCGACTTCCTGTTGGTCGCCTAGCAACCGCATAATATACTTTTTTGTTCTGATTCGCATGATGCATCTGTGTACCAAATTTGGTTTGGCTACGACAAAGTTTTTGCCAGGCGTCCCATTGGCGACGACAGATGTTTGGCCTGTTGCCATGGCAACACGATGGGGCATGGCGTGTTGGCGTCATTGAGTTTTTTGATCGATACCCCGTCACAAATATGTGTACCAAATTTGGTATGTCTACGACAAAGTAAAATTTTGCGCTTCCATGCAATCTCCCTAGGGGGCGCTATAGTGTCCATTTCAGATTTTCTTATATCAATCTGTTCAGGGCCGGGGTGTCCACCAACGATTAAAGTTTGAGTGAAATCGGCCAAAGTATGCACGAATTATCGCTCGTCGAAGTTTGATGGCGAGCCGCAAAAACGAACCCGAAATTTGTGGCGTTGTCACGGAAACACCGTTCACTCTTTTAGAACGCTTTTAACAACTTTTAATGTCCCACTTGTCTAGATGATACAGCACGATTCTGGTGAGTCTGGGTCAAAAACCCTAGGAGGAGTTCGTTAAAATACGAAGACAGGAAACTCCGCCTTCGGCGCCGGGTCGCGTGCTCGGGCCAATATGGCCGACTTCCTGTTGGTCGCCTAGCAACGGCGTAATATATTTTTTGGTTTGTAACGACATGACCTATCCACCACCCGAATTTCGTTTGTCTACGACAAAGTTCATTTTTCGGGTATAGCCATTGGCGCAATGTATTTTGATTTTCCAGGTGGCGCTGTCGAGCAATTTTTTAAGATTTTTTAATACAGATTATTTGTAAATTCCTTTTTTGGCATTCTTGAATTTTGTGCAAAATTTCGTGAGTTTTCGTCCGTGGGAAGTACCCGAAACCTGCAAAAAGGGGGGGAGAAAAATAATAATAAGAATAAATAATAATAATAAATATAGCCGCAAGCGGCGATGATCGGCCCTCGCTTGCACTCGCAGGGGGGGTGGCGCTAACGCGCCATTTTCCTATTCCCATGAGCCATGTACTAAATTAGGTGTGGCTACACCAAAGCTTTTGCCGGCGTCCTAATGGCAGGGACAGCTGTTTGACCTGTTACCATGGCAACATGACGGGAGATGCCGCGGGGTCATCATTGAGATTTTTGATCGAGACCCTGTCACGAATGTGTGGTCCAAACTTGGTTTGTCTACGGCAAAGTAAAATCTTTCTGTTCCATGCAATCTCCCTAGGGGGCGCTATTACGGCCAATTGAGATTTTCTTATATCAATCTGTGTAGGGCCGGGGTGTTCAGCAACGATTAAAGTTTGAGTAAAATCGGCCAAAGTATGATCGAATTATCACTCGTCAAAGTTTGACAGGAAATGACCCCTTTGCCACCAGGTCACATGGTCTATCCAACATGGCTGGTTGGTTGCCTAGCAACGATGTAATATACTTTTTTGTTCCTCTACCCATGATGCATCTGTGTACCAAATTTGGTTTGGCTATGACAAAGTTTTTGCCTGGCGTCCCATTGGTGTTTGGCCTGTTGCCATGGCAACACGATGGGACATGGCGTGTTGGCGTCAATGAGTTTTTTTATCGAGACCCTGTCACAAATGTGTGTACCAAATTTGGTATGTCTACGACAAAGTAAAATTTTGCACTTCCATGCAATCTCCCTAGGTGGCGCTATAGCACCCATTTCAGATTTTCTTATATCAATCTGTTCAGGGCCGGGGTGTCCACCAATGATTAAAGTTTGAGTGAAATCGGCCAAAGTATGCACGAATTATCGCTGTAAAAACGAACCCGAAATTTGTGGTGTTGTCACGGAAACTCCGTTCACTCTTTTAGAACGCTTTTAACAACTTTTAATGTCCCACTTGTCTAGATGATACAGCACGATTCTGGTGAGTCTGGGTCAAAAACCCTAGGAGGAGTTCGTTAAAATACGAGGACAGGAAAATGCGCCTTCAACTCCGGGTCACATGCTCGGTCCAATATGGCCGACTTCCTGTTGGTCGCCTACCAATGGCGAAATATACTTTTTTGGTCCTATTCCCATGATGCATCTGTGTACCAAATTTGGTTTGGCTACGACAAAGTTTTTGCCTGACATCCCATTGGCAAGGAGAGAGGTTTGGCCTGTTGCCATGGCAACACAATGAGAGATGGCGCGGGGGTGTCATTGAGATTTTTGATCGAGACTCTGTCACGAATGTGTGTACCAAATTTGGTATGTCTACGACAAAGTAAAATTTTGCAATTCCATGCAATCTCCCTAGGTGGCGCTATAGTGTCCATTTCAGATTTTCTTATATTAATCTGTTCAGGGCCGGGGTGTCCACCAACGATTAAAGTTTGAGTGAAATCGGCCAAAGTATGCGCGAATTATCGCTCGTCGAAGTTTGATGGCGAGCCACAAAAACGAACCTGAAATTTGTGGCGTTGTCACGGAAACACCGTTCACTCTTTTAGAACGCTTTTAACAACTTTTAATGTCCCACTTGTCTAGATGATACAGCACGATTCTGGTGAGTCTGGGTCAAAAACCCTAGGAGGAGTTCGTTAAAATACGAGGACAGGAAAATGCGCCCTCGGTGCCAGGTCACGTGCTCGGTCCAAAATGGCCGACTTCCTGTTGGTCGCCTAGCAACGGCATAATATACTTTTTTGTTCCGATTCGCATGATGCATCTGTGTACCAAATTTGGTTTGGCTACGACAAAGTTTTTGCCAGGCGTCCCATTGGCGATGACAGATGTTTGGCCTGTTGCCATGGCAACACGATGGGACATGGCGTGTTGGCGTCATTGAGTTTTTTGATCGATACCCCGTCACAAATATGTGTACCAAATTTGGTATGTCTACGACAAAGTAAAATTTTGCGCTTCCATGCAATCTCCCTAGGTGGCGCTATAGCACCCATTTCAGATTTTCTTATATTAATCTGTTCAGGGCCGGGGTGTCCACCAACGATTAAAGTTTGAGTGAAATCGGCCAAAGTATGCGCGAATGATCGCTCGTCGAAGGTTGATGGCGAATCGCAAAAACGAACCCGAAATTTGTGGCGTTGTCACGGAAACACCGTTCACTCTTTTAGAACGCTTTTAACAACTTTTAATGTCCCACTTGTCTAGATGATACAGCACGATTCTGGTGAGTCTGGGTCAAAAACCCTAGGAGGAGTTCGTTAAAATACGAGGACAGGAAACTGCGCCTTCGGCGCCGGGTCGCGTGCTCGGGCCAATATGGCTGACTTCCTGTTGGTCGCCTAGCAACCGCATAATATACTTTTTGGTTTGTAACGACATGACCTATCCACCACCCGAATTTCGTTTGTCTACGACAAAGTTCATTTTTCGGGTATAGCCATAGACGCAATGTATTTTGATTTTCCAGGTGGCGCTGTCGAGCCATTTTTTAAGATTTTTTAATACAGATTATTTGTAAATTCCTTTTTTGGCGTTCTTGAATTTTGTGCAAAATTTCGTGAGTTTTCGTCGGTGGGAAGTACCCGAAACCTGCAAAAAGGGGGGGAGGAAAATAATAATAAGAATAAGAAAAACCAGAACAATAACAATATGGTGCCACCTATGGTGGCAATATATATATCAATGGAAAGGGCTCGTGTCCAGTAACGCACCCGTGGGGTCCATTGTCAATGACGAGCGCGTTGCGCTCGTCATTGACCTCATCGATTACTCACTTGCCCAATACACATTTTTGGCGTTTACGATGGTTAACGATTACAATTATGCCGCTTTCGCGGCAATGGGCTGTGCCAGTCTGTGCTATTGGAACCTATGAGTGTCACTATAGTGTGGCATTGAGTGTTTGGAAAAGGGAGAGCGCTTCGCGCTCTGGTTTTGTGGGCACACATGACATCGTGCACTGCGTGCACGATGTCATGTGTGCCCACAAAACAATTACAATTTTGCCGCCACGGGCGGTGCCACCGTGCCAGGTCAGCGGGCACCAGTCGTTGACATGAGTGCTAGGTGCTTAAAAAGGGGAGAGCGCTTCGCGCTCTGCTGCGTGCGCAAAACAAAGCGCTTCGCGCTTTGTTTTCCGCACGCTGGTGGGCCGAGAATGTTTTGGGGTGAACAATTACAATTTGGCCGCTATCGCGGCCACGGGCGATGCCACCGTGCCAAGTCAGCGGGCACCAGTCGTTGACATGAGTGCTAGGTGTTTAAAAGGGGAGAGCGCTTCGCGCTCTGCTGCGTGCACAAAACAAAGCGCTTCGCGCTTTGTTTTAATGCACGCTAATTCTACAGTGCTTCGCACTGCAGAACAGTAACAAAGGCCCTACGCTTTAGCGCTCGGGCCTAATAATAAGAAAAACCAGAACAATAACAATATGGTGCCACCTATGGTGGCAATATATATATCAATGGAAAGGGCTCGCGTCCAGTAACGCACCCGTGGGGTCCATTGTCAATGACGAGCGCGTTGCGCTCGTCATTGACCTCATCGATACTCACTTGCCCAATACACATTTTTGGCGTTTACGATGGTTAACGATTACAATTATGCCGCTTTCGCGGCAATGGGCAGTGCCAGTCTGTGCTATTGGATCCTATGAGTGTCACTATAGTGTGGCATTGAGTGTTTGGAAAAGGGAGAGCGCTTCGCGCTCTGGTTTTGTGGGCACACATGACATCGTGCACTGCGTGCACGATGTCATGTGCCCACAAAACGACAATTTTGCCGCCATGGGCGGTGCCACCGTGCCAGGTCAGCGGGCACCAGTCGTTGACATGAGTGCTAGGTGCTTAAAAAGGGAGAGCGCTTCGCGCTCTGCTGCGTGCGCAAAACAAAGCGCTTCGCGCTTTGTTTTGCGCACGCTGGTGGGCCGAGAATGTTTTGGGGTGAACAATTACAATTTGGCCGCTATCGCGGCCACGGGCGATGCCACCGTGCCAAGTCAGCGGGCACCAGTCATTGACATGAGTGCTAGGTGTTTAAAAAGGGGAGAGCGCTTCGCGCTCTGCTGCGTGCACAAAACAAAGCGCTTCGCGCTTTGTTTTGTGCACGCTGGTTCTGCAGTGCTTCGCACTGCAGAACAGTAACAAAAGGCCCTACGCTTTAGCGCTCGGGCCTAATAATAATAATAATAATTCATAGCATTTATATAGCGCCTTTCATGACACCCAAAGCGCTTTACAGTTCATTGTTCATTCACTCCACACTTGGTGGTGGTAAGCTACTTTCTGTAGCCACAGCTGCCCTGGGGCAGACTGAGGGAAGTGAAGCTGCCAATCTGCGCATTCGGCCCCTCCAAGCACCTCCAACACTCACACACACAGCACTTTCATACTAGGCAATGTGGGTGAAGTGTCTTGCCTAAAGACACAATGACAGTTTTTGCGACTGGCGCCCCCCTGTGGCACCTGGAATTCCCAGTGTCTCCCATCCAAGTACTAACCAGGCCCTGCATTGCTTAGCTTCTGAGATCTGACGGCCACAAATTGTTTATTATTATTATTATTATTATTATTATTATTATTATTATTATTATTATTATATTATTATTATTATTATTATTATTATTGGTACAGATCTGGTCCTGAGCCTAGTCCATGCTCCAAGCTGAGGAGGAACACTTGGCGAAGAGGTGCTCCTTTGTGCATACAGACGAGTGGAGCGTCTTTAACCCACTCCCAAAATACACTGTCCTGACACACACTCCCCTGAACCACGGCCAGAGGAAGGAATACATTTGTATACTAAGCACCAGAGGGAAATGGAAATCGAAAGAAAAGTGCAAAACTGTATTATATTTAGTGTAGAGAGAGAGGGCATTACACTTCCATGGGGTGTTCATTCCTAACACTTACCATATTTAGAGCACCACCTTTTGATTCACCAAAAACAGCATATTAACATGTTTAAAACGTTTCAGTCTCCTGTGACTTCCTCCTCCGAACACTATCGCAACACAATCTGCGTGCATCCCGCTAATCAAGCTCCTCCACATCGCATCAGGTTTGTGAAGTTGTAGTGTATTGTGTTGCATCATGCTTTTGTATATTTATGGAGAATTGTCATGTGGGAGCATGGGTGACGTAGGCTTATGGGTGGAGCATTGGACA
This sequence comes from Paratrypauchen microcephalus, assembly GCA_036785185.1. NCBI lineage: Eukaryota > Metazoa > Chordata > Actinopteri > Gobiiformes > Gobiidae > Paratrypauchen > Paratrypauchen microcephalus. The sequence goes on from JAVJIX010000017.1 coordinate 4,639,521, forward strand.
GAAAGCTCCATAAAGTTGAGTTTGCATAACACCTCCTCTTTAAACTACTGATTTATTAGACTACAGAGGTTAGTTTCTGTTTAGACACTGTAGCCTTGTCGAATGTTGAATTAATGAAAATTAGCTTATCATCAGTGCGTATTTGTGCCTTATTGTAGAAGGTCAAAAACTAAAGAAAATAGACAGATTGCAGCTGGGGGTGCGTGCAGCCCCTTAGAAGCCATCAGAGCAGTCAGGGCGGCACTCTGTCGACTCAGCTTCTCTACCAAGTTTCTACAGTTTCTAATGTTTATCAGGAAATAACTACTCAGTGTTCTGTTTGAGTGTAATTTTTGGGACATTTAGGGCAAGATTTGGGACAGTTTAGATTTAGCCCCGGTGTATACTGACTGCAGGTGCGGTGTGGGTTCGGTTTTACTGTGACTTGAATGCCCCACTGACTGCAGTCTCTGCTGCCGTGCGGGTAAAGTGTGGAAACTGCACTCCTGAGACCTCTCCTGTATTCACGGGGATTCACGCTCTGGTTGGGAGTTCACGCCATAGATTAGCGTGTACAAGAAGCCCTGTTGGTCACCAACAGCGGCATTTCACACTACGACCACTTTCTCATGCCTTTGGATACCACTTTCTCATGCTTTTACTGCTTATACACTGGCTATCTTATAGCAGTCCACTATTTCCACGTCATGACCCTGGATGGTAACGGGCTGAACTGGTGTCCTCTTTCTCCTGAAGTCAGAATCAGAATCAGAATCAGAAAGATTTTTTATTGCCATTGTCAAGTGAACAGAGTTCACAAAACTAGGAACTTGTCTCGGTGATAAGGTGCAAACATAAAACACTAAATAATAATAATAATACCTAAAATATAGCTATAGTAATAGAAAAACACAATAAACAATCCAAATAACAAAAAGGTTCAGATGACCAGTTCCTTGGTCTTGTCCACATTCAAGAGCAGACGGTTTCAAAACTTAGCTGGAACTACAACAGGTGAGCTGATCTGTGCGATAAGTCTCTCCCAAATAACATTAAAGTTAGAAACTGGCATTAGCATCAGTTTTTCAGTTGGTCACTGTCACCTTTTTGTTGAAACTCAGACTTCTAAACAGGACCATCAGTGCATGGACCGATCACAGCTCCTGAAAATGTGTTGTTTAAATCAATTGTGTATTTTTTCTTGAGTTTAAACCTATTTTAACAGTTTTTAGGTAGTTTTTGCATGTATTGTGTCACTGTGGTAACCGCTGAACATTCTGACAGAGAAATACATATAGGACACCCCCAACAGTGGTGGATGAAGTACTCAATTCTGTTACTTAAATAAAAGTACAGACACAAGGGTAAAAGATTTCACAAATAAAAGTATCACATGAAAAATCTGCTTAAGTAGGCCAAAAACTATTGAAGTACCCATTAAAAAGTTAAAATATTTAGCTTTTTTTTTCTTTTTTCTTTTTTCTTTTTTTTTTTTTTTTAAATCATCAGTTGTGACTGATTTTAAGTGATTCAAATGATTTCAGATTTTTTTCTCTAGTGGTTTTTGTATATAGTTTGCTTGAAGTTCAGATGTTAAATAATGAAATGTGCTAAAAATATACGTCTCATACATTCATGCTCCCAAGTAAAAGTAAAGTATCCACTGTAAAATTTACTTTAAAGGTGCATTGTGTAACTTTTCTGGTGGAGAATCCAGCAAATGCTTTTCTCCATGGAGATGTTATAGCTTTGACCAAACCAGACCAAGTTTCAGGTCAGATCTGTGGAGAGGCGACCCCGCTCACAGTCAGAATGCCTGTTTTTCTGGGTATTTTTGAGCTATAAAACTACCTGTAGTTGCCTAAATGTAAAGTAGAGCTGTTTAATGTCACACTGTGGAACATTCTACTATACAGGCCAAACGTACAATGTTTTTTTCCCATACTCTCCTAGTTACTGTTTCTATTATTATTACTTATTTTATTTTATTCTTGCCTGCATGCACTTCTTTCTTGTTCAAACTGTCTCTGCCTGGAGCTACTGGGGCAAGTAAATTTCTCCTGTGTGAGATCAATAAAGTCTTATCTTATCTTATTCCAGGCAGAGCAATGACGTCTCCATAGAAACAAGCAGGTGACAAACCCTCCACCAGAACAGTTACACCATGCACCATTAAATAACTTTGAGGTTTTATATATATATATATATATATATATATATATATATATATATATATATATATATATATATATATATATATATATATATATATATATATATATATATATATATATATATATATATATCCTTTTTTCCCCTCTAAAGTGTGTATTATGTCACATTCTGCCAGAGAAACACATATACAGCTCTGGAAAAAAATAAGAGACCACTGCTTTTTTTTTTTCTGAAATCAGCATCTCTACATGTATTACAGCCATTCCATTCCAGCGTCTGTTGAATTCCAACACAAACACAAAGCTGAGCTACTTCAGTTCTTGCACAAGGAGTGGAATAATATATAATATCACTACAATAAACTGACTCAGATGATTGTGTACAGTGCAGTGATGGACAGTGATTGTTACACAAATAAGTAGCAGGTAAAGTGACTTTAAATAATATTGCACATGTAATTATTACTATGGAGATGACACATGGTTGCTATGGAGATGAACATGACTAGCATTGATCATTGTACAGTCAATTAGCCATTCCTTGAGTTGTTTCTTAAAGATCCCATGACATGGTACTTCTTGATGCTTTTATATGGCTCCTTAATGGTTCCCTAATACTGTAAATGAATCCTTCTTCAAAATCAACACTCAGTGCATGAGAAAGAGAGATAAGATGAGAAAGAGTCATAAATATCTCTCTCAAACTCTTTATTCTGGGCGTAGTAGAGGGTGGGGGCGTGGCCAAACTTTCCGCTCTTGGCTCTGAGCTCTCAGCTGATCAATTTCCGTGTTTTTGCACGGGGGGAGAGATTTGAAGCATTCCATTGAAAAATAAATACATTTCCACAGAAAATAAAATTAAATCACTGCTGTTCAAAGGTCCAGAGGCTCAGATAAAGGACTTCCGAGCCTAGAAACACTCGGACGTGCCTCCAGGCAAATAAAAAAACGCATTTCGCATTGCCTAGCGCATTCGCAGTCCAAACTCTGTGGGCGTGATTTACAGAGACGCTGAGTACAGACAGACGGGGGTGGAACTGCATTTGCATTTCTTTTTTCGATCTGACGTCAATAAGGTGCCTTGTTCAAAATCGCCCGTTTGAGCTCCGATGTTTTGTAACGCACAAAAGGATCGCAAATGCTCAGTTTAGACATTTCGCAACTTTTAACCATGGGGGGGGGGGGGCTAAACAGGGTAGGGGAGCTCACATTAACGTTCAAAAACCTCAGAAAGTGAAAATTTCATGCCATGGGACCTTTAAAAGAAGCAGACGTGGTGCTGTCCCTGATGCCGTTGGCATTCCAGCTCGTGCACAGAGAGCACATTTTGGGCAAAGGTGCACTTCCTGAGCTGAACGTCACAGTCCCCTCTAGCTGTTGACCTAGTGCTAGTCTCACAGTTTCTTTTTTTGATAAACTCCTCTAACGGTGGCGGGGCAGTACCATTTAGTACCCGATACACTAGACAACAGTTTTTAAACGTTTTCAGTCTCAATATTTAAGAAATTATATTTATCTAGATGAGAACTGCTGAATGTATAGCGGGTTCTTCTCCAAAGACGACCAAGATTCAAAAATGTTTATTTCCCTGACAAAAAGTCTAAAGCAGAGCTGTGGGTCAGCCTCCCCTAGAGCTTACAGTAATAAGTCTTACGGCAAGAGCAGCAAACTGACGACTTGCTCCTCCCTCACACACAGATAAAATACAATATGTAAATAATATGTTGATTCAGGATCCGCCTTCTGCTCTGGCCCACATCCGCCCAGTCTTCTTTTGCACCAGTCTTGCCGTCTTCCACAGCGCGCTCACCAGAACCAGATCCTTCATAAATTCCACAGAACTCCCCAACCTCGCTATCTCCCTTCCTGGCACACATTAACTCCCGAGGTCAAATAATACAATCCATATGTGATTTTCAGTGTTCCCTATAAAAATTAAGTAATGTAAGTGATATTCAAGCAAGTCACTTGGTGTTTATATTATTAATATTCCTTCAGAACATATATGAAAGGACTGAGGTTTCCAATCAAGTATCTTGATTGATCGTTTGTAAAGTTGTTCAGTTGGCTTGAGTGCAGTAACGCCAGCAAATGAACACACAGTAAAGCAATAGTCAATATGAGAAAAAATCATACAATGGAGGTGGGACTTTGCTGCCTCTGTTGTGATAAAAGGCCACATATTGATTTCTGCACCAAATATTGATTTCTGAATTCTTCTTGTATTATGTTGTTTTAAAATGAATTTGATCTTGTTTCTTTGCATTGTTTGAGGTCTGAAAACATGTATCTTTTTTGTTATTTTGACCATTTGTCATTTTCTGCAAATAAATGCTCTAAACGATAATATTTTTATTTGGAATTTGGGGGAAATAGTACGTCAGTAGCTACAGTTAGACTCAAACAAAAATGTTCCTTTTGCCCAAACACATACCTATAAGTAGTAAAATCAGAAAAACTGATCATTTTTCAGTGGTCTTTTTTTTTTCCCCCCAGAGCTGTAGCACACCCCCAGCACGATGTCACTGCACAGTATCAATACATTCTACATGTTGCCCAATCCTCTCCTCCATCCGTCATCGTTCCACTTTTATGTCCGACTTGATCCCATCCATCCCCTGTGCTCTTCCGTGGAGTCATTACGTTGGCCGCCCTGCTTAATAGACATCATCCCTGCTGCTAATAACGCACTCTGAAGGTCACCCCGCCCCGCTCATCCCAAACAAAAGAGCACGCATTACCTCCGCCACTGCCACCAACAATATGTCAGACCAAATTAAACTCCCTACGCCCATCCATCGCTCCCTCCATCCCTCTGTAGCGGTCAGCGCAGTTGGCCGTACGCGCCAGCTCCGTATCTACCGGCCAGTATTATCATATAAATGAGATTGGCCGTGCTAATTGGGGGTCGGAATGAAACTCGGGAGGCTGCATGGATGAAGTGGTCCATGGTTAAGTGAACGGTGATTGACTAACTCCAGACAAATGAGCGCACCGTGGATTTGGTACAAGGCGGGGAGGGGTGTGGAGTAAACGAGGGAGCAGAGGGAGTAGAAGGAGCAGAGTTCACGTTTCACCGGGGCTGGAGGGACTGATGTGGGGTCAGGGGAGGATCTGCACTGTGGTTATTGCATTACTACTACTACATGGGATGCTCCAATAAACACCGCTGATCAAAGAAATTGGCCGGATCGGGTATCGGTTCCGTGATATCAGATCGGCCAATATCCTGGTTGGGTTGTTTACTGGATCTAATAAGCCTATTTACAGGCTGGCGATGGCCAAACAGCAAAAAAGCTTGGCCAAAATGTAATATACAAACACTTAAATCATCAGAAAATTACCTAAAAGTAGTGAAATTATCTGTCCATATAGCAAGATCATTTTAATTGACAAGTTATCTTAAAATAAACTACCTCTAGACTAGAATTAATCAGTCTCAGAACTAGTAAGTAAACAATAAATCTGAAAACAAGATGAATAACCTGATGTAAGTTTTAAAATCTTGGCCAGATCAGAGAAATTTGCAGTACAGAACATCTCATATTTGGACTTTATTGATACAAAGTTTTTCAGTAGTTATTTGCAAGATAAATAACAGTTAGATAACACAATATACTCAATTACTGGGCCAAAACCACACACTATGACAAAGTTCTGGAGCTGTATTCTGTCTCCCTGATTCCAGAGGATGTGATTGAGGAATTAACCAATCAGAGAGAGACGCATGCTCCGTTTATGTTAAAAACAGACATGTGGTTAACAGGTAAAAGAAAAAAAGGGGGGGGGGGGGCAACCCGAAAGCAACAAACTAATGTTTATCTGAATAAGAAGTCCTTATTTTGACTGATTTTGAGAGACACATGATACAAATGAGCGGCTTTGGTTGGATCATCTCAAGTTTGGACAGTTTTTTTCACGCTCTATGAGGCATAAAATAAATGCTGTAATAACTGTGTTTTGGAGGGAGAAATTCCACTTTATTGGTATTGGTAAATTTTGGGGGTCACTTTTTAGCCCCAATATAAACTAAAATTATTGTTATGTTACTGTATTTGACTTGTATTTGTATTTATACTTGTGTTTGGTCTTACTTGCTAAATTGTACCATCTAGTGGCCACTTTAATTTACTCGTGTAGCAAGAACAGTAGAAGAAGAATCGCTCCTGGCCGCTCCTTTGTTCTGGTGTTTTTCTTTGGTGTTTGTTTAAGCATCGCCTGTAAGCATGACATTGTAAAACATTGCCTTCTGTATGTTGAATACACTAGTTAACATGTTTTTAGTGTGTGATTGTTATGCAAAGTGTATGTGATTGTTATGCAAATTACGGCGCTATTGCTTATTTTGCGATGCTAATCACCGTGTTATCTACCTATTGGCTGTTAGCTACCTAAGGCTACGTCCACACGACAATGATACTGCATTTTTTTTTATGAGGGTTGGAAAAAATACGCATCCACACATGTGTCGGATTCAGGGCTCTCAAGTCTCACGCTTTGAGAGTGTGACACACGCAATTCGATGTGTTCACATGCTCACACGCCACACATGGTATTTCTCACGCTGAAATGTAGTTACACAATTCAAGCGCACAGCGCTTCTGTGCCCAGAAAATCGGTTAGATAATGCAGGCACCGCATTATCTAAAAAATTTAAAAAGTCCCCGCTCCTCGGAAATTACGCTGTCTCACACACGACCCCGCTCAAAACTTGAGAGCCCTGGTCGGATTAGTAAATATTTGCGTCCAGGTGAAAACAGAACGCTGAGTGAAAACGATGTAATACATACGCCACACCAATATGTGGCACTGTAAACAGGAAACAGCAAGAGCCCCCAGACATGCAATACTACAAAGAGCGCATGAGCATAAAGTCCTTTCTCTTCCGTAAACAAGCAAACACAACAAGATAGTACTGGCCATCGCACGCACTAAAGCAACTCTTGTTTGGAGCGACGACGAAGTGGAGCTACTTCTGCGGGTTACGTAGCGTAACGCTGGATTACAAAACACAACAGTATCATCATAATGTCGACTGGGAGTCCTGCCCAAGCATATGTTGGCTTTTCGGTGAGAATATACAACTGGGGACCATCACCAAAGGGCAGCTATATAGTTGTGTGAATTTGTGTAAAGAAAACAGAAATGCTTTTATATATTTTTGTGTGTGATACTGCATGTGCCTGTTTGTAAAAGGTAAATTTTCATTAAATAAAAAAGACAAGAAATGGTTGCTCTTTTTCTTTATTTACAGCACACAACACACTCAAATTGGTATGGGCTCCTCATTGTCCACTATCTGCCTTTTTATTGATGGGATCTTTCCAGTTTTAAAATACGCGTTCAGGTTTGAACTGGCAAACACTTTTGCGTCGTGCGTACTGCCAGGCCACTTCACAAATACGTCCATAAATCGGTACCTGTTGTCACACACTGCTTGTATGTTTAGGGAATGTTTGCCCTTTCTATTGATGTAGTCCGTGGCGTTGGAGGATGGCTGCTTTATTTCAACGTGGGTCCCATCGATCGCTCCCAAACATTGTGGCATGCCATGCACACGACAGAAGCCCGAAACAAGCTCTTCTTGGTTCAAGGTTCCGTGAAAGGCACCTTGATGTATTTTGGGCCGAGTTGAAGAGCAATAGCCTTACAGGTCTGTCTAACGATGACGGAGACAGCCTGTTGCGACAGTCCCAATGAGTTCGGCATTTTTCGTAGTCTTCGTTGTTCGTTGTTTGGCCTTCTCTTGTGGCCCTGTTCTTCACTCAGGGCCACAAGAGAAGCTCTGGACATCCGAAAATTCGCTCTCCATTCATCATCCATGACGCCATTGACGAAGTTGTCCCACCAGCTACTCGTTCTCCCAGGCCTCACCCAAAATCTTCTTCTGGTGGCCCGTTTTGTTGTACACGGCAGCGGGCTTAAAAGAATCCGACGCACATAATTGTGCATGCGTCTCCGCTGGTGTTGCATTGCATAGTAGACCAATAGGTTTTGATGCAACAGTGCAAATTACAAATGTCCGCATAACAAACTCAATTCCATTGTCCGCCGTGGTTGTTGTTATCTGGTCATTACCGGCAAATTGCGCAGGGTTACCTTCTGGTCACGTGATGATGACAGCATGGCAACGTCATCGTTTTCCCAAAAGTCACGTTTTGCTCACCCACACGACAACGCGACCCCCGGCGTTCTCAGATTTCTCCACTCTGGAAGCCGTTTTCAAAAAACACAGTTTTCACCCACCCAAAACGCCGGTGCCGTGTGGACGAAAGGCCAAAACAAATACAAACTTCTCAGTTTCCACCAAAAAACATCGTGTGGACAGGGCCTAAGTCTATTGACTGTGGCGTCATTGTTAGACATTAGCCATACCCAACTCTATGAAGATGACACTGTAATATATACACATGGCAAAAGCACCTCACAAGTCGCAGAAGTCCTCACACAATCCATGGTTCACGTCTCTAACTGGTTAAAACAGTCCTGCCTGCAACTCAATGTCAATAAAATTGTAGCAATGTTCTTTACCAAATCCTCTAATCCCATAACCCATCATGATATCTTGATGCACAGTTGGTCCACGCCCTGATTTCCATGGAAATGACTGCGGTTTTCAGGGTGCATTTTAAGTGTGCATAGGGAAAAAAAGAAATGCGACGGCAGTATGCCGGAAGTGACGTGTGTGCCGTTAAAACCATACTCCGAACTGTGCACACTGCGAATTGAGACACGGCTTTGGACTTAGACTTGGACAGACTTTGTTAATCCACAAGGGAAATTGTTTTGGGGTTGGTGTTTGTTGGTATTATTCACAGATTTGTAAATACTAGCTAGCTGATATTAATACTAGGGATGCAAATTATCGATTAATTCATTAATCTATAGTTGATTGACCTTATCGATCGACTTACGATTAATTGATAAGCGGCGTTTTTCACCTGAATTTTAGTGTTTCAATAGGGTTTTTAAAAATATAAGCTATTGTATACATAACACTGAGTCATAAATATACTCAACAAAAATATAAACCGATCCGACATCATGACCAGTGCACAGGTGCGCCCCAGACTGCCCACAATAAAAGGCCACCCCGAAATGTGCATTTTTTTTTTTTTGCTTTATTGGCGGTCTGGGGACTCAGAACCAGTCAGTATCTGGTGTGACCACCATTTGCCTCATGCAGTGCAACACATCTTCTTCGCATAGAGTTTATCAGATTGTCAGTTGTGGCCTGTGAAATGTTGGTACACTCCTCTTCAATGGCTGTGCGAAGTTGCTGGATATTAGTGGGAGCTGGTACACGCTGTCGTATACGCCGGTCAAGCACATCCCAAACATGCTCAATGAGTGACATGTCCGGTGAGTATGCTGGCCATGCAAGAACTGGGACATTTTCAGCTTCCAAGAATTGTGTACAGATCCTTGCAACATGGGTCCGTGCATTATCTTGCTGAAACATGAGGTGATGTTCATGGATGTATGGCACAACAATGGGCCTCAGGATCTCATCACGGTATCTCTGTGCATTCAAAATGCCATCAATAAAATGCACCTGTGTTCTTCGTCCATAACAGCCTTTGAAGAGGAGTGGACCAACATTCCACAGGCCACAATTGACAATCTGATAAACTCTATGCAAAGAAGATGTGTTGCACTGCATGAGGCAAATGGTGGTCACACCAGATACTGACTGGTTCTGAGTCCCCAGACCCCCAATAAAGCAAAAAAAAATGCACATTTCGGGGTGGCCTTTTATTGTGGGCAGTCTGGGGCGCACCTGTGCACTGGTCATGATGTCGGATCGGCATCTTGATGTGGCGCACCTGTGAGGTGGGGTGGATTGTCTCGGCGGGGCAGAGGTGCTCGCTGTCACACATTTGGACAGATTTGTTAACAATGTTTGAGAGAAATGGTAGTGTTGTGTATCTGGAGTGAATTTTGGATCTTTGGGTCCATCTCAGGAAAAATGGGAGCAAAAACAAAAGTGTTGCGTTTATATTTTTGTTGAGTGTATATCATAGTATTATTATATTGTATATTCCTTAATTATTCCTTAGTAAAACGCACACAAATGTAGCCTATTGATGCTGAATAACAAAATACATTCTTTATTGAAAATAAATTTTTTTTGAGTTTTTTGTAAAAACGAAACGCGCGCTTTTATTGTGTAGGCGGATGTGCGTGCGGTGCGTGGTACATGCTGCTTGACGCGGAGCTCCGTGATATGAAATGATTTAAAAAATGAATTGATCGGGGAAAACATTTCACTCACACACACGCACAGTCGCACACACACGCGCACACACCGGAACATGGGCTGCTTCCACTACCATTAAATTTCATCAAAGATATCTGCTGTCTGTGACATTTCTTCTGGATCTAGCAAGGCCATTCACAATAATGTTTGTTTTTTGTTTTTGTTTTTTTGTGCTACTACTACTACTACTACTACTACTACTACTACTACTACTACTACTACTACTACTACTACTCCTACTACTATTACTACTACTACTACTACTACTACTACTCCTACTACTATTACTACTACTGTGAATCTGCTGCTGCTACTATTACAACTGCAACTCATCTGCTACTACTGCGACTGTTGCTACTATACTACTACTACTGCTACTGTTGCTACTCCTACTACTACTATTGTACTTACTACCTGAAGTGCCAAGGTGCATGCTCCACATCAATCTATTCCTCACTTTTATCCACTCCATGACTCCTCGGTTCCTCGCTTGAAATGATCATTTACTGAAAACAGAAGGCGGGTTTTCATTTGGAACAAACACACAAACACAAATGATAAACTAAAAGAAACATATTTACATGTACTTCTACCACAGTGACAGTTCAGCACTACTGTTCCTAGTCATTTTTGGCAACTTCAGCCCAAACTAGGTAAATTTGGAGCTTTCTGGTGTAAATCATCTGAATCTAAGTTTGTGCTGCCCAAAGTGGCCTCAAAAATACCTAGAAAAACAAACATTTTGACTGTGAGCGCGGCCTCCTCTCCACAGATCTGACCTATAACTGGGTCCGGTTTGGTCTCCATGAAGATAGAAAGGTTTACCATTGTGAGATTCTAGACAAATAACATAGCCATGGAGTAAAGTATTTGAATGGAAAAGTTACACAATGTATCTTTAAATGTAAAAACACACATTTCATACATGGTTTCGTGCTGGATTTGAACTGCAGATGCTGCATGCTTCACTGGCATGTGTGAAGAACAGGAGACAAAAGTTGAAGTCTCCAGTGCACTTTAAATGAACCGTGCACTGCCATAATAAAAGAGCTAAAAAAGACTCTCTGCATGAGCTGGTGGGGCCGACAACATCTCAGCTATCTGATTGTGAGGATTAAGAACAGCTCTGTCATAAAAGAACGTGAAACCGGAAATGAGATGTAGATAACTGTGGCTAATTACATGTGCGGCATGCGTGTGTGGGCAGGTGTTTATACCAGTGTGGGGACTGAAATCTGTGCACACTAGCATCACCTGTCTCCCTTATGTGGACAAAATTCAGGTCTGTGTGATGTAAATCCGTCAGTAGATCAACAGCATGGTTTCTAGTTCAGATCTGGGTTCCTGTAGGTCAGTGGTTCTTAACCTGGGGTTGATCGAACCGTAGGGGTTTGGTGAGTCAGTCTCAGGGGTTCGGCGGCGGTTAAGACACACACCTGGCTCATATGATTCGTGATTCAATTCAATTTCTCTTTATTGCATGTGCATATGCTTCTGTTCTGACCCTGAGAGCGAGCAGACGTCTCTCCTTTTCCTCTCTTATCTATTGCTCCTGTTGTCTGCGTGCCTCTCTTGTTTTTGTCATTTTCTCGCTTTTTGGAGCAGATTTTCCAAATTTCAAAAGATGGATGTGATCAGCTGGACCCTCAGCGCTATTGATACTCTTTTTTCACGGAGGAGTGCCGCTCCGGGAGAAGCGGTGTGTCCAGATGGTACTTTTGCTGCTGGATATGCGAGGGACTCGTATCGTGCGTGGCAAGTCGTATGTTTGGCACCAATGTACCTGGAGGATGTGGAGGATATTTACGTATTTGGATTTCTGATAGCTGGACATCTGTTAATTGGCCTGGGATTGTCCATGATCTATCGCATAATTTGTAAGCTGGCAGCTTGTAAAGAATCCCCTAAGCTGTCTGCCGAAATTTCGAGCCATTGTGAAGCCGTTGGAGATCTTGTGAAAGGATTACATCAGAAAGTGGGACAGGTTGAGGTCCTTTTGGAAGGATTTCAACCGAAGGAAACATCTCGACGTTTGGATATCATCACAGGTATGGTGACAGAACTGTGTAAAGCCAACGCAGCGCAGTCTGTGCGCCAAGAGGAACTAATGAGATCTCTCATGAATCTTCATGGCGATATGAAGCTCAGTCTAAATTATTTACCTGGGTCTCTAAAAATGTATTTCTAAATTAACCCCCCTGGATTATTATTATGTCTCCTGTGAAAATCTGGCTTCAATGGTTATCTGTGTCTTCCAAGGCCATCTGTTATCTGGACTCTACATAAACATGGCACCCACTCTTACACTGTCACTGAAAACAGAAATAATAGTAGAAATTCCCTGTCTTTAGAAGGTCTGACCTCTGCTCTCGGTTCAATCAACTTCATCGATTTCCAATCTGACCCTCCCCCCCCCCCCCACACACACACACACATCCTTCCTTATGTAACCAACAAAAAAGATCACCTTATGTTATATCTCCAATTGTTTTTCTGTCATTACATGTTGTTAAATTGTCATTGATTGTACTGCATCTTTTTCTACTCTGCAACCAAGTTGGCGCCGCGAATGGCAGCCCTGGTGCTCGGAGTGTCTGTCCGCTCTAGGTATCAAAGCAAGTTCCTAATGTTGTGAACCTGTTCACTCATATGGCAATAAAAACCTTCCTGATTCCTGATATACATACGAGAATATATAGCCCAGATGAAATTGCTGTCCTCTCCCACCTCAGTGCAAGCATTCAAGTGAAAACAAAAACAAAAACGAAATGTAAAGACATACTGGACTAGACAAAAAAATAAAATAAAATAAAATAAACAAGGCAAAAATGTGCAAACACTCGGTAAACATAGACAAAAAAAAAACACAATAGACAAAACAGAGATTACAGATGAAAAGTGAGGTAGTGCCAAAATATATGAAGTAAACAATTTGATTGTCCATATAAGTGAAAAAAGTGAGGTAGTGCATCATGAAGTGAGGTAGTGCATCATAGTTCAAGATATCTTTACAAGAAGTCCTTTTCGAGGATGCTGAACATAAAAACGAAGAAAAGGAATAGACTTTGCTGTGAAAATGACGTGAGAATGGCACTTGCCAAGGTGAAGCATTTCTGAACTGATCTCTGAAAGGCAACAGCAGAAGTCGCACTGATTTGCAGTAAATATTCATTATTATTGTAGCCTGATGGAAATTAGGTGATGGGTGTGTGTTAAAATGTTAAAAATAATAAACAGCATAAATACAATAAGTTCATTATTGGAATACATAAGGTAAAAAATTAAAACAATTTCAGTGTGGTAGTGTTAAAGGTCCCATGGCATGAAATTTTCACTTTCTGAGGTTTTTGAACGTTAATGTGAGCTCCCCTACCCTGTTTAGGCCCCCCCCCCCCATGGTTAAAAGTTGCGAAATGTCTAAACTGAGCATTTGCGATCCTTTTCTGCGTTACAAAAAATAGGAGCTCAAATGGGCGAGTTTGAACAAGGCACCTTATTGAAGTCAGATCGAAAAAAGAAATGCAAATGCAGTCCCACCCCCGTCTGTCTGTACTCAGCGTCTCTGTAAATCACGCCCAGAGAGTTTGGACTGCGAATGCGCTAGGCAATGTGAAATGCGTTTTTTTATTTGCCTGGAGGCACGTCCGAGTGTTTCTAGGCTCGGAAGTCCTTTATCTGAGCCTCTGAACCTTTGAACAGCAGTGGTTTAATTTTATTTTATGTGGAAATGTGTTTATTTTTCAATGGAACACTTCAACTCTCTCCCCCCGTACAAAAACAAGGAAATGGATCAGAGAGCGCTCAGAGCAGAGAGCGGAGCGTTTAGCCACGCCCCCACCTTCTACTATTGGCCAGCTTTTTTCTCCTCATTTGCATTCAAGCAACAACGCCCATTATAGAGTGTTCTGAGTGAGAAAAATTACTCTTTCTCATCTTATCTCTGTTTCTCATGCACTGAGTGTTGATTTTGGAGAAGGATTCATTTACAGTATTAGGGAACCATTAAGGAGCCATATAAAAGCATCAAGAAGTACCATGTCATGGGATCTTTAAAAAAGGTAATGTATGGTAAGGTCTGTCATTTGTTGTGAGTTCATGTGTTGGTTTTGTTTTGAACCCACTGATGTTAATGCACAGTTCATTTTTTGCACCAGTAAAACATATACCTATGTCTTGAATTTGAAAAAAAAAAAAAAAATTCAATAAAGAAGGTTCTGTGAATGTGCATGTGAAACTGGCGTGGTTCAGTACCTCCAACAAGGTTAAGATCCACTGCTGTAGGTGAAGTTCAAGGTTTAAGCTAAGTTCCTTTTTGACAGATTTTTAAAAGAGCCCATATGATGCTATTTTCTGATCTATGTTATAATATTGTTCCTCATCAAGAAGAGTGTTGTGTTTTGTTTCATTCACACATTGTGATGGAGCAGGTCTGTCCCTAAGAACAGTGTCCCCGGGGAGAGCAGGCGAGAGTGACTGACAGACTTCAAGGGGAAGTCTACTAAAAACAGTTTTTTTGCTTGCCTCTATATTTAACTAAAAAAAAAAAAGTGTAAATAATATTCACACACGTTCCCCACCATTTTGCACTGTGGGAGAGCAAAATGAACCACCCAAAATGCATATCCCAACTTCACGAATCCTGCCACACATGTCTTCACTAGAATCATTTGTATGATTTCAGCCCTCGAATTGCCAATCTCGACTGGACTAAAGGTCAAATGTAGCTGTTAACGTGAAAACTACCACAACATGACATCACAACTTGGAATAGAGCATTTGGAGTTTTGGAGATATAGACAAACCAATAATAAATGGTTACTCAAACATTTGTGAATGAAACAAAACACAGCTTCATCTAAGATTAAGCCTTTATTGGTCTCACACACAATGACACACGGGAGAAATTTGACTTCTGCATTTGACCCATCCTTTTCAGGAGCAGTGAGCAGCCATCTTTTTCGGCACCCGGGGGGGCAGTACAGTGAAGGGTCTTACCCAAGGACCCACACTGGCTAGCTCATTGCCGGGTGGGATTTAAACCCACAACCCCCAGGGGGAAAGTCAGTGACTTACCAGTTGAGCTAACCAGCGAGTTCAGGTATGTTTAACATGGCTAAACATGGCTAAAAGCTCATAAGAGTCAGTTTTGTATAATATAGGACCTTTAAAGTTTGCTGCATCTACATTTTGCTGGAATCTTTAATATCGTGTTTGAATGCAGTGCTCGTCCCCTGTAGGTCAGATGATGTGATTATTGTATTAATTTTTGTATGAATCCATTTCTGTCTCACCTGTTTATGCTCCTGAACATGTTTAGAATGTGCATAGTGAGCTGTGTCTTGTTACTTTCAGGTAATGAAGAAGAAGACCTTGAAGACTAAAACCAAAGCTAAACTGGAACTAAAGAAGGGGAGGGTGTAGGAGTAAAGGGAACAGCCCACCTGGGAACAGTCTGACATTTGAGCTGTGGACCAGGGCAATTACAGAGCCGTCGGCGTCATGCGCCTGCACTGAGCCTGGACACAGACAGGGACTTCCTCTGTGCGCACAAACGGTAAATACTGAACACCACTCGTCTGTCACTGACCATGGAGCCTGGTGGTGCTTTGCAGATGTGATTTCATTTTTCTCTCAGATGGGAGCAAGAGACAGAGTTCCCTACTGACCAGGGTTTTAAGCCCTCTTTTCTTCGAGCAGGACTCTAACCCCCTCTTAAGGCCTTTAATAAAATTGGTCTTGGCTGTGCATTCTTCAGTGTCTCATCGAAGTTCGGATGCTGTCAGTCCGGTCCCGGGAAACAGTCCTGGTCACTGGCCGATGCAGAATTCACTATGGCGGGCTTTCCTCCTGGTCTTGCGGGCTGTGCACAGTCTTCAGTCACCCTGGATCTGCTTTCCCGGACACGGACGTGAGAACATCCGGCTCAAAGGACCAAGTTATGTCAGAAAAATCACCTACTCTGAATACAGGGAGTCCTCGGGTTACGACGTTGATCCGTTCTTAAGACGCGTCGTAACCCGAATTTCGTCGTAAACCGGATTTTGCCTTTGATCTTCCAACCAAAGCACCAATAACCTTTCCATCTCAATAATTAGACCACTACGATGCTTGTTTATCACTGCCGCTTTCATAGGAGCAGATCAGAGCCCACATCAGGTACTTCAGCCCACATTGGACACGCACACGAGGCTGTCTTCTTCTCCCTACAACCACAACAGAGCGTATTCTTCCGCCGTGCGCCGCGCGCCGCGCGCCGCGTGCGTTTGTTTACATCTTTTACCACGCTAAACCGTGTAAGACGGAATGACGCGTAATATATACATATTTTTTTTAATGGGGGCGCGTTCGTAACCACGAAACGTCGTAACCCGAGACCGTCGTAACCCGAGGACCCCCTGTATACAGATGAGTTCAGTGAAGAACCACAGCAACACTCATTTAAGTTTTACTTGCAGATGACAGACAGAGTGGTCAGGCACCTTCTCTGCTGGGCTGTCCCTTCTTGCACCTTTTATTAATTCACAGATGGGTGTGCATATTTGCATATTAATTCACAAATATGCAAATTTCACATGATAAAACAATGTGGCTTCTTAGACTTTCCCAGACAGAGTCTCAGACTACCTTGAGACTCACAGCTGCAGCTTTACAGATTACTCTCTTCCTGGATTGTCTGACTCTCTTCCCCATAATATTGAGACACAATATTTAATTTGATCAAAATACATGAAGCAATGATAACACATTTATAATTATTCCAACAGAGGGTTACTTTAGAAATGTATTCTGGTACAGTTACTAGTTACCACTTAAAATATGTATTCAGTAAGATAATAAGATAAGATAAGATATGCCTTTATAGACAAGATAAGATATGCCTTTATAGACAGGGGTGCACATAACTGGTACGCAGGTGTGCATGCGCGACAAAAATGAGCAAATTGGGCAAATTACCCAAAACAAGCAGCAGGTGTTCACTTGTGTGTATGTCAGTTGAATGATATAAACTATCATTTATTCCATCTGTTTTTCTTTATTTCACGTCGAGTTCTTCTCTTCTATATCTTCGTTGGGGGTTTTATGGCAGCAGTGGCTTTGTTTTGAGTCAACACTGCGTGCGCATTCAGTGATGACGTAGCTTTGAAACTGGTCTGTTAGTCCCACAGTGGGGAAATTCGAGTGTTGCAACGCACAGATCAAGAACAGCAGGAAATTGTAGCATGCAATAAAACAAGATAATAAATAATGGCTTAAAATAATTTAAAACTAGTCTTAAAAATAGACTAGAGTATAGTTGAATATTGTAGTGTAGATAAAGTTGAATGACATATTAACAGTGTTCATTGTACAGTCTGACAGCAGCAGGAAGGAAAGACCTGCAAAACCTCTCCTTCACACAGCGAGGGTGAATCAGTCTGTCACTGAAGCTGCTCTCCAGAGCAGACAGAGCGTCCTGCAGGGGGTGAGACTCATGGTCCAGCATAGAGGTGACCTTAGCCAGGACCCTCTTGTCCCCCACCTCCTGCACTGAGTCCAGAGGACAGCCCAGGACAGAGCTGGACTTTTTGATACCTTGTTCAGCTTCTTCCTCTCCCTCTCTGTGATGCTGCTGCTCCAGCAGACCACACCGTACAGGATGGCTGATGCCACCACAGAGTCATAGAAGGTCTTCAGGAGTGGCCCTCTCACTCCAAAAGACCTGAGTCTCCTCAGAAGATAGAGCCTGCTCTGGCCCTTGCTGTACAGTGCATCCAAGAACCATAATCTTAAACTAATGTAACTTGATTACTTTCAAGTACTTTTGGATGACTTTAACACCAAATATCCGATAACAAGAAAACAGTAACATTTTGTGCATTATAAAGAAACTGAGGAAAGCTAATTTGAACAGTAGCTTATAGTCCTACAATGAAAGTGCAAAAGTCTTGACCACATAGTACAGTTTATTAAGAAAAAAAATCCCCTTGTCTTCTTTAAAAAATAAAATAACATTGAAATTTCCACCCATTAAATGCGCTTTTCTCGGTTGAAGCCATGCCAGGTGCAAGTTTGTTCCATAGTACTGCCACGACGTGAAGTGTTGCATTGTACGACAGTTTGTGCTGTTTTTCCTCCATCTGCTTTAAATGAAAAAATTAAATAACATAAAATGCTTTCAAATTGTAATCCTGCTAAATAATCCCCATTTTCCCAAATGTACCTGTAATCTGAGTACATCTTCTTTCCTTATAACTGTAGCGGAATGCAGTTACCTTTTTTGTATCCTTTTACTTATCACCATTCCATGTATTCCGTTACTCCCCAAGCCTGCTATTGACTACAATGTACTTTGACATGAAATCTTCAAAAGGTAAATTCACAAATGTCGAACCTGATCATTTCTTAGTGACAAGACTCCAAACCTCTCCATATTGCAACAAAAATACTAATTCAATTATATTAACTTGCCCCTATATTAAACAACATTACAACATTGGCCTATAGAATGTTGTGATGTTGTGGGAAACCCAGCAATTACTGTCAACATAAAGTCACTGACATTTTCTCACAGTGGGAAGGGTAACCAAAACGTTTACTCAAGTAGAGTCATCGTCATTACACATAAAAAGACCCCACCATCATATAGATTATACAATATATTACTCTATGAACTTTGAAGTTTTTTTGAACTTTGATGAAGTACAGAAGCCAACAGAGGCCATGTTCGTAATGATTATTTTCCACCTTAATAACGAGAAAATTAACTTGAGATCTTGAGAAAACGACAATTAATTCCTGATTTTGAGAAAACAAAACTGTTATTCCGTGATCTTGAGAAAACAAAGAATTATTCAGTCTCAAAACATGAAAAAATATGGATGTTGTAGTTCTAACATATTGCCACTAGATGTCACTGTGGAGAGAGTTTCGAACTGTGTTTCAGCGCTTCGGCACAATCGCTTCAACTGCTTCGGTGTTTCATGAAGCCTCACTTTGCCCATCCCTACAGACATCTCCGTCGGTAAAGACGAAGCCGGGCCAGTCTTCTGCGGAGGTGCCGCGGACTAATCTTGAAATTATCCCGAATTAAAAGACGTAATGCAATCTCCCCCTGTGTCAACCCCTGATCAAAATCTTGCCTTATCAGCTGATCGATTATTATTCCAGACATTCTAATGCCAAAAACGCGTCTATTCAGAATGAGAAATAGCCCCGAAGTCAGCCTGTCACAACGTGGCGGTAGACGTTTCAGTTGTTTTCCCGAGATCACAGAATAATTATTTCATTTTCTCAAGATCTCGAATTAATTGTGTTGTTTTCTCGAGATCTCAAATTAATTATCTCGTTATCTCGGGATAACAAGGAAGAAAAAATATTGCTTGCTGTCAACTTCCTTAATGAAGAGTACTGTTACATTATACAATATGATACTGGACCACACTTGACCACCTGTGTCCCCCGCACACACCGGGAACAACTGGACTGGAACAGCCTCGTTTGAGCAAAGTCACTTCTTTGATTTAGTTTATGCAAACTGTATTCAAAATGAAAAATGAAAGAGAAGAAACATCAGTATTCAATAGCGTATTAGCATATAGAGATGGCGTGCTTATGGTTTATTATTGTGCGTATCACCACACTCTCCTTCTGTAATGACTCTATTTACCCTAAACACATAAAGAAACTAGTGAAGCAGTCTTACCATTTGGATGGTGTATCAGCTGCAGGCTGGTTCAGCTTCAACTCTACATGACCCTGGGAGCAAAACAACAAAAGAGTTTTTATTCTTGTGAACAATGTTGAAATAAAATATATTATTTATGTCTAATCTATTATTTCAAGGTACTGTTAGAGCAAGTACAAAGCTTAATGCATGATTTAATACTCATATTTATTTATTAACAGACAGATGAGAAAAGTGATCAGAAATAGTGTTTTGGTTCATATTATAATAATAAACACAACTCCAGGTCTGTTTGTGATGAGGAAACAACATTATAACATAGATCAGAAAATATTATCTTAAAGGTGTTTTTTTCTGCTCAACTGCTTTAATCGATCATAATGTGCAATTTTCTTACTCTGAGATAAAACAGTTTGTCCACCATGGACAGCAGATGGTAGACAAATCTATGAAACAGGTACTTCAAGCAGAGGAGAACCCAAAGATAGCAAGAAAAAAGTGGATCAGCTGCTGAAAAGAGCTCCATACTATGTGATGAAGAGGGCCACGTCTTCTAACATGAGCCAGAACTAGGGATGGGGCCGATCCGATCCAGTATCGGTGTCGGGTTCCGATATCAACATAATTCATGGATCGAAAATTTCCAATCCAACCTGCGAAAATTTCCGATCCATGAGTCATGTCTGTATATACACATTATCTGCTGAAATGACTCCACGAGTGATTCCCTGTCGGCTGCTCTGCTCCTGCTGCAAAATCTGGAATGGATTTCCTGAACGGAGGCGTATCTCAATGAGACACAGAGTAATGATGAGACACGCCTCTGTTCTGGAAATCCATTCCACAGTTTGCAGCCAGCTAGCAGGCGAACTAGCAGCGCGAGCTAGCAGCGCGAACATTGAGCAGCATAAGGCAGCTAACCAACTTTTCATCACAACATGTCCGCTGTGTGGAAATACTTTTTATGAGAAACACCTCAAAGCAAGACAGCAATGTGCAATGTTTGCAAAGCCGTTGTACCGAGAGGCGGAAGCTCCATTGCAGCCTACAATACAACAAACTTAATAAAACATCTGAAAAAGTTCAAAGTTCAAAGTCAGCTTTATTGTCAATTCTGCCATATGTGTTCAACATACAGTGAATCGAAATTTCGTTTCTCTCTGGCCAGGTAGTGCAAAAAGACAGTGTACAAAATACAACATGAAGACAAAACACAACAAAAACTATCTAAGACAGAGATCTAAGTTAAAACTAAAGTCTACGGTCTAAAATCTTAAAACAGTGCAACATAATAAAAATAAATAACAAATAACCTATACTATATACAGATTTCCAAAGTGTGCAGTGTGCATCAAAATGTGCAATGGAAGATACAGCAGTGAATTGGTCATGTGCAGTAGAATGTGCATTGGAGTTAAGATAAATAAAAATAAATGTGCAACAGTAGTAATTCTAGTGCAACAGGAGTAAACAACAGTACTAAAAATTCCAGTAGTAAATGTGCAATAACAGTAGTAAACAGCAGTGCAACGGGGGTAAAAATCAATAACAGGAGTAAACAACAGTACTAAAAATTCCAGTAGTAAATGTAAGTGTGCAATAACAGTAGTAAACAACAGTGCAACAGGAGTAAAATCCAGTAGTAAATGTAAATGTGCAACAGTGCAACGGTCGTCCTTAGCAGCAGTTTTTTAAAGTGTCTAGAGTGATATGTCTTTTATGGAATACAGGTTATGCCAATATGGGGGGTGGGAGTGGGGGATGGGTAAGGTGGGAGTTCGGGTGTGAGTGTGAGTTCAGCCTCCTGACAGCCTGGTGGATGAAGCTGTTTGAAAGCCTGGTGGAGTGGGCCCGGAGACTCCGGTACCTTCTCCCCGAGGGCAGGAGGCTGAACAGGCTATGTGCGGGGTGGCTCGGGTCACCCACAATGCTGGACGCTCTGCGGGTGAGCCGGGTGTTAAAAATGTCTAGGAGGGAGGGGAGAGAGACACCAGCGATCCTCCCAGCTGCATTCACTATGCGCTGCAGGGCTTTCCTGTTCTGTTCAGTGCAGCTCCCGTACCACACAGTGATGCAGCTGGTCAGGACGCTCTCAATGGTGCCTCGGTAGAAGGTGGTCATAATGGGTGGAGGGGCTCCAGCTCTCCTCAGTTTGCGGAGGAAATAGAGGCGCTTCTGAGCCCTCTTTGCCAGTGATACAGTATTCACTGTCCAGGAGAGGTCCTCACTGATGTGCACCCCCAGGAATTTGGTGCTGCTCACCAAAAGCACCACACTAAAGAGCACGATGACTTCTTAGCCATGGGGCAGAAAAACCAAAGTAGCCGACAGGAATCACTCGTGCAGTCATTCCAAAGACAAGGTAAACTTCCACCAGACAATGTTTATTTGTACTTTAAAGATCCCATGACATGGTACTTCTTGATGCTTTTATATGGCGCCTTAATGGTTCCCTAATACTGTAAATGAATCCTTCAAAATCAAGCCTCAGTGCATGAGATAGCCTCATGAACAGTCAGAGTCATAAATATCTCTCTGAAACGCATTATTCTGGGCGTTGTTGCTTGAATGCAAATGAGGAGGACAGAGACAGGCCAGTGCAGCGGGTGGGGGTTTGGCCAAATACTCCACTGTTTCCTGGATTAGCGGTGCGCTGTGCGCTGGCCCTACTTCCGCGTTTAAGCCCAGAGGAAGATATGAGAGGCATTCCATTTTAAAAAATGGATTTCCACAGAAAATAAAATTAAACCACTGCTGTTTCAGAGGTTCGGAGGCTCGGATAAAGGACATCCGAGCCTGGAAACAGTGGAGGAGGCAAATAAAAAAACGCATCTCGCATTGCGTAGCTCATTTGCGGTCCAAACTCTCTGGGCGTGATTTCCAGAGATGGGGTGGACATCCAGACGGGGGGTGGAAACCTTCCTGCGAGTGTGACGTCAGAAAGTTCCCTTGTTCAGAATCGCCCGTTTGGGCTGTCTTTTTTTCAAACGCGGAAAAGGATCGCAAATGCTCAGTTTACACATTTCACAACTTTTAGCCATGGGGGGGGGGCAAGCATGGTAGGGGAGCTCACATTAACATTCAAAAACCTTAGAAAGTGAAAATTTCATGCCGTGGGACCTTTAACAATAATGATGTTTAAACAGTTTTGGTATTGGAATAGTATCGGGATTGGATCGGAAGTGAAAAAATGTGGATCGGTGCATCCCTAACCAGAACCCAGGACCATCCCAAGACTCTGGCATCTCGGTCCTATCTGCAGACGACTCTCAGGAACCCACCATCTTTCACCTCATCCTGTGTTCCAGCAGTGACATGGCGGTCAGTGAAGACACAAGAGTCCCAAACCTTGAAAACACTGCAATCTCGTGAGTACATGATCACCGCTGAGATGCCTGCTCCTTCTCCCGAGATGTCTGCCCCCAGCGCCTCAAAATCAAATCGTCGCTAGAGGAGCGTCTGACCAGCAGGTGATGTTTCTTCTCTGTGAAAAGCAGGACTCCACGGTCAAAATGGAGACATTAGCAGATCTGCGCAGAGCTGAGTTTGTATAATACAGCCTCTGTTTGTAAGTGTGCAGGAGGTCATTAGTTGGTTTGACAGTTTGACGTCCTCCCTCATATCGCAGATGGATTGGATGCACCTCATTTCATGAATTCTTGCCATGCGAGCGAGAACCATTGCCCACAGCAACCCCTTTAAATCAAAATGAACATTATTCCTTTGTGTAAATGTACATTTGCTGAAAAAGGCAGCAGACGTCATTTGTCTGAACACAGGTGCTTCTCACAGGACTGATGGTGGTCCTGTGAAAAATCAACAAACCAAACAATCAACTAATCTAGCAGTAATGGAATTTAAAATCATGTTTGTATTTTTCAGGATTTTTTTTTATATACAGTATATATTTTATATTTATTTATTTATTTGAATTAATACAATGCACATTAAAGGTCCAGTGTGTAGGATTCGTGGCGCATAGGTGGATAATGGCTATGCACTTCCTGTTTTAGCTACGGCAAACCTCGAGGGTCACCCGGACGCGCTATAGCGGAGAGCTCGCGTACCCGCGCACGCTCCCGTGCGCGCACCCGCCGCGCACCCGGCCGACAACAACGGTATTAATAAAACGCGGTCTCCCGTTCAGTTTTTTTTTTCTTTTCGCATGAAAGCACACATTCCCGATCGTGAACCATGATAATCTACATATCAAATGAAACCTTACAGTCTCCTCTTTTTGACTATGCAATTCATTTCCCAGCACAACAATCACTCCCTGAGCACATGGGGCTTTTATACGAAAAGCACAAAACGAGGTGTTACTTAGCTTACCTTTGAAGGCTCTGCACAGGTCAAACTCTGTATTTCACCACAAGCTTGGTATCAATAGGTCCGTAAGGATCCAGCGAATAAAATCCAGTAAAACAATTTAGTCCAAAACATGTGTTAGATCCAATACGACGTGTGATACAGCAGCATGCTTGTTGTTTTTTCCAAAACCACGAGCCTCCCCCCACCCCACCCGCACCTCTCTCCTTCTCTCCCTCTCTCTTGCGCAGCGCGCCGGAGCCGCCTGCTGCTTTGCCTCCGGTGCTACCACGAGCCTTGCCGAAGGCGGAGCCCAAATGTCCTTCTGCGGCTCTCGTATTCAAAATGGCTGCCTCTATATGGGGAAGATCCCCCTTTTATGTGACTATATCTAAGTCCAAAAGAATACTTTGATTTCATGATGGAAGTGAAAAGGCTTGAAAAACAATGTATTTTTGAATGGGTATCTTCAATTTCAGTAATTAACGGGTAAAAATCTTACACACTGTCCCTTTAATCAACACGACAACAAAGCATCAATGTAAATATGCCAGAATTAGCTCAATAGCTACTTTACATAGTTGTCCTAAAGCAGGTCAGAACAAAGAACATGTAGAGAAACATGTAAAAGAAACAGAAGTGCACATAGACATGACGGCAAGTTCACCACAACAGACCATTCTCTGAGTTTAAAAGGCCCAGAGAAAAACAAAATCTACCTGTGAGAGCATGTTTGATTATTTTTCAACCAATGTTTCAGAGTGTTCTTGAGGGTTGAGAAGGACCCACAGTTCCTGACATGAGCAGGTCATGTGTTCCATGACTGATCCTCTGATAGATGTCTCCATTTGGCCAAATTTGGTCCTGCGTCTGTATGTTCCAGTCTCCTCTGGTCAATGCTCTCATGTTAACGAGAGCATTGACCAGTTTTTTACTTATAAAATCCATTAATGGTGGAGGAGCGAGTCCATTTAAAACTTAAAAAATAAGGTGAGCATCCATAAATACCTGATAACTTTCAAGATCCAAAATATTATACTCCATCCATCCATTTTCTTCCGCTTATCCGGGGCCGGGTCGCGGGGGCAACAGCCTAAGCAGGAACTCCCAGACTTCCTCCTCCCGGACACTTCGTCCAGCTCCTCCGGGGGGGACCCCAAGGTGTTCCCAGGCCAAATGAGAGACATAGTCCCTCCAGCGTGTCCTGGGTCTTCCCCGGGTGGGACATGCCCGGAACACCTCCCAGCTGGCTCCTCTCAACGTGGAGAAGCAGCGGCTCTACTCCGAGCCCCTCCTGTGTGACTGAGCTCCTCACCCTATCTCTAAGGCCCAGCCACTCTGCGGAGGAAACTAATTTCGGCCGCTTGTATACGCGATTATACTTACTTACGATATTACAATAGTGATACTGTAGAGGCTTTTTGTCAAGTGTTTTCAGTGTTTTTTGAAGAGGGAATTTAGGGGCTTCAGGATGACCAAGTGATCTCATACATCAGAGGCCAGGTTTTCTGTCTTACACGCACTAATCATACGTTAATGAAGTTGTGTTTTTGACCCCCTGGAACACTGTGGGTGACAGACATAAGCTTCTTCGAGAGACACTTGAAAAGGGCTGAGTATTGATTCATGTTTCCTGTGGCCTGTTTGTCTTGTTCATAATTGTCTCAAGGCCTATTCATACTTCATAAGAACATAAGAACTTTGTTCTTGCACCCAGGGCTGCTGAACAGCTCCTGTTTGGCAGTTTTTGTGGCTTGTTCTCAACATCTCAGCTGAGCAAAACTTTGTTCGTCAGTTTGGCAGCGCTGTCCGACATCTTTGCTCTGATTGGTTATTTATGTGGGCGTGGTTTATCTGCTGGAGCCAACGGCTGCTTTCTTGCCAGTGTGGAGCAAGGAAAAAAAAGGATGGTTTTGAGTCACAGCTGGTGGAAATGGTGAGAAAATACAAACATCTATTTGACATGACACAGCAAAAGCCGCCATAACGTTTTCAAACCTCGTTTTCAAAATTTGTGATTTTCATTTTTTTGCAAAATGTGCTAGTTGAGACCACGAAGAAGCCACTCCATATTTCAGATAACAGCAAGGACAGTGGAATGGAGAAAATCCGTAACTTTGACTGTAAATGCTACGTAAGAAGGAAGGAGAACTCTCTTCTCGGGACAAGTTCATGTCGCCAGAAACTTTGTCCGGAGCTCATGTACAGAATGTGATCGGATTGTTTAGCTGCCGAAAGACAGTGACAGGATCAGCGAATAATTGGACAGACATAACAGATGTACCGTATTTATGTCTGAGATTACCACATCCAGCAGAAAGCCCCAGACAAAAAAGTAAGTGTCCCCGATGATGTTTGCAGGAACACATTTCTCTTTCAAGTGCCGCTAAACTTTGACACTACAGACTTTATAAGAAGAAACTTCTCAGGTCTTTCTGAAAGGATTACAAAGCATAATACATTCATTAAGGTAATCTTTCATTAAGCAAGAACAGACCACAGCTACTTCTCAAAGGAACCAAAACTGTATTCATTTGATGAATGGTTACAAAGCAAGTGACCATAAACTACACCTAAATAATGAGTGAATATAAGCAGACTTCAGGCATGCCAGTCTGGATAGCTCAGTCGGGAGATCAAGAGACTTTTAGTTTGAGGCCAGACAAAGGAATCAGTGATTGATTTGAGACTTTATTCAAACAACCAGGTCATACACAATGACTTCAGTTGGCAATGCACAAATAGCTCAGTTGGGAGGGCGTTAGACTGAAGAGCTAAATGTCTCTGCTTCAGTTCTGGCTTTCACTTTGCTTGAATTTTGCCTTACAAGTCTTAAACAAATGCATAACCTGTCTTCAACCGAGATTAAGTTTGCAGTGGATAAAAGAAAAACTCAGGCAGTAGAGCCTGGATAGCTCAGATGGTAGAGCACCAGACTTTTACTCTGAGGGCCCAGGGTTCAAGTCCCTGTTCAGGCAAATCTATGTTTATACTAAGGCTAATTGTAAAATATGAGTAGATGCAGGGAGTAACAACCATGGAAGTAGTAATGAAGTCTTCTAGCATGAGAAGAAACTCCTCAGGTTTGTCTGAAAAGTCCCTTGTTCAATCCTGGGTTTCTGCATAACTGGGCTTCACTATGCTTGACTTTAATTTTGTCTTCCAAGTCTTACACAAATGCAAAACCTTTCTTCAACTGAGAATAATGCCACATGTGTGAAGTGGATAAAAGCATAATTCTGCCATGCCAGCCTGGATAGCTCAGATGGTAGAGTGTCAGACCTTTAATCTGAGGCCAGACATAGGCAAGGAGTTTGGATATCAGCGATTGATTTGAGACTTTAAGAAGAAGAAGAAGAAGAAGAAGAAGTGAACTTTATTGATCTCACACTGGAGAAATTCTTCTCTGCATTTTAACCCATCCTATATATATATATACATATATTAGGAGCAGTGGGCAGCACACACATTAGGGCGCCCGAGGACCATCTCCATGATCTTCTTGCTTCGGCTTGGTCAGGACCTAAGCTGGAGTACCTATGGTGCATGTTTTGGGTTGGTGGGGGAAACCGGAGTGCCCGGAGGAAACCCACCCAGACACGGGGAGAAACATGCAAACTCCACACAGAAAGGCTCAGGCGACCCGGGGATCAAACCCAGACCATGCATGCAAACGCCACACAGATTGGTTGTTTATTCAAACAACCATGTCATACACAATGATTTCAGTTGTAAATGTAGAAATTGCTCACTTGGGAGAGCATTAGACTGAAGGTTTAAATGTCCCTGGTTCAGTTCTGGGTTTCACTTTACTCGGTCAGAATTTTGCCTTACAAGTCTTACACAAATGGTAAAAGAAGAAATTCAATTTGTCAACTGGACAAAGTTTGTTTGGTCGAAAACGTTTCGCCGCTCATCCAAGAGGCTTCGTCAGTTCTCGAAGCCTCTCGGATGAGCGGCGAAACGTTTTCGACGAAACAAACTTTGTCCAGTTGACAAATTGAATTTCTTCTTTTATCATGGATTCTACCTGGACGACTGAGGGACTCTTCACGCATCTTACACAAATGCATAACCTGTCTTCAACTGAGATTAAGTTTGCAGTGGATAAAAGAAAAAGTCAGACAGTAGAGCCTGGATAGCTCAGACGGTAGAGCATCAGACTTTTAATCTGAGGGTCCAGGGTTCAAGTCCCTGTTCAGGCAATTCTATCTTTATACCAAGGACAGGTGGAAAATATGTGACCCGCCACAGCTAAAGCCGCTAAAACTCAGGAGACGACTTGTGACTGGTTTTGCAGAAGCCGGTCTCAAATGAGTCTGGTGATCATTTATGGACTTATCAACAGCACACGTGGCCTGTGGACCTTTACCTGTGACGTAACAAACCTGAGAAATTAGAAACCAAGTGTGTTGTGAGGGCCGGAGGAACTGGACTTGGAAAACAAAATCAAGAGTGGAATCGAAATACAACACAAGGCATGTTTTTGATGACGTTTTATCATCAACCTAAAAAAAAATAAAAAATAAAAAATAAACTTTAAAAAAGTGAATATTGCATAATAAAAAAGTGATTAATTCCTCCTATTGACAGCAGTGGGCATCAGGCCAAGAGACATAAAAGATGATTTACAGGACCTTTAGCAGGATTTCACAAGGGCTTTTCTAATGAGCATATCTTCTCCCGTCGTTAGCCATTGTTAGCTTCTGGTGAGGCGCTGATTAAAAAGAATTCGAGGCTGCCACAGGCCCCACTGTTGGCACAACAACAGTGTGTTTACACACCAGCCTCTGCTCTGCCCACAACTCAAGACGCACAACTAAAGTGGGGCAGACTAACTGAAAAAGGAACTACATGCTCCCGAAATGTACAAAGGAAATGACGAAGAGTTCTGGAAAAAACAAGTAGATGGTCCAAAGTAGTGGTCCAAGAATTAACTCAAATAAGTATAAAAATATCTGGGGAAACTACTACTTTCTACTCAGGTTTACTAACATGGAATTCAGTGGACTTGCTTCTTTTGATTGTCTAAATGATTTTAGATGAATGTTGCATAAAATTAGCTAATTCTAACATAATGATCCATAGATAGATAGTCACAGATTACAACGATAGAACAGTCACTGTACCTGATTTATGAAGTCTTAAAAACGTATAAAACAGAACTAGTTACATTTTTCCACATGCTGACCATATCTGAACCCAGTGCTGAATTGCTTAAAGGGATAGTGCATTTTTTTCTTTATGTTAATCTGTATGGGTTTCCTTCTAAAAGTGTTGTGTGGTAACACTGGTTTACCTCTGACAGTCTCGTCTCAGCCCGGTTCTGCTCTCGTTCTGGAGCTCACGTAAGTAGGTCCAGTAAGTTGGTGGGGACAAGAAATAAAGCTTGTTTTTCTTCACAAAACAACATTTGTCCAAAAAGTGATGTATATTTCTGTCACAGACAGTTGTCTGAAAAAATTCACCTGCCTATTTCGCATGGTTCCCTTTTCTCTCGGAGTTGTATCACGGCGTGTGTAGCCTAGCCTAGCCTGTTCACTTGTAAACATCTGCCGTCGCCGTACCGCATCTGCCGTAACCATCCGCTTACGAGTGAACAGGCAATAGAGCTAACGTGGGCGGAGTGATATGAATCTAGAATTAGGCAGCTGGATTTTTTCGGACAACTGTCTGTGGCGGAAATATATATCACTTTTTGGACTAATATTTTGCGAAGAAAAACAAGCTTTATTTCGTGTCCCCGCGAACCTACTTACGTGAGCTCCAGAACCTGAGCATAACCAGGCTCAGATGAGACTGTCAGAGGTAAGCCAGTGTTACTGCACGACACGTTTAGAAGGAAACACATACAGATTAACATTTTAAAAAACCCGCACTATCCCTTTAATCTGTATGTCGTCCCCTTCAGCAGTGTCGTGCATTAACACGGGCTTACCCCTGACAGTGTCCTCTGAGCCGAGTTCTGCCCCGGTTCTGGCGCTGAAGAAAGTAGGTCCGGCAAGTTAGCGGGGCCAGTTATTAATAAAGTTGTTTTTCTTCTCAAAACAATATTTGTCCAAAAAGTGATATATTTGTGTCAGAAAACAGTTGCACATGAAAAGTCAGCAGTCTAATTCGCTTGGTGCGATTTTCTCTCGAGTCGTATCACTGCGCGCCTATTATTATTATTATTATTAGCCTGTTCACTTGTAAGTGGCGATGTTTACAAATATGAGCAGAAAAACAAGCTTTATTAACTGGCCCCGCTAACTTGTCGGAACTACTTTGGTCAGCTCCAGAACCGGGGCAGAACTCGGCTCAGAAGATACTGTCAGGGGTAAGTCAGTGTTATAGGGATATGCCACCCCCAGGTCAAATTTGGGCATCTCTCCACAGTCCAGAGACTAAAATAAGTGGTGGAAAGCGTTTTCCTGCTCACCCAGCCATTGTCCGAGTCTGTCGCCACTGACCGCCGCGGTATCTGCAGCTACTCCGCCTTAGACTGGAGTCTAACGTCGCCAGAGAACGATTTCGGCCAAAAGGAATTAATTTGCTCGATGCGTTTCCCAATTACTTTGTGTGTAGTGCGCATTCATATCGAGTGCAAATAAATGTGCAAATCAACACGGAGAGCTTGCCTTGGTCATTTTGGGTGGGAACTATTTTCCAGTGCGGAAGAATAAAGCCGAATCACGCACCACGTTGTGCAACAGGGGAACTCCCTTCCCGGTGCGTAACAGGGATTCCCCTGGCAGCGTGCTGCGTGATACAGCTGTATTCTTCCGCACTGGAAAATAGTTTCCACCCAAAATGACCAAGGCAAGCTTTCCGTGTTGATTTGCACATTTATTTGCACTCGATATGAATGCGCACTACACAGAAAGTAATTGGGAAACGCATCGAGCAAATTAATTCCTTTTGGCCGAAATCTTTCTCTGGCGACGTTAGACTCCAGTCTAAGGCGGAGGAGCTGCAGATACCGCGGCGGTCAGTGGCGACAGACTCGGACAATGGCTGGGTGAGCAGGAAAACGCTTTCCACCACTTATTTTAGTCTCTGGACTGTGGGGAGATGCCCAAATTTGACCTGGGGGTGGCATATCCCTTTAATGCACGACACTGCTGAAACGCCATACAAATTCACATAAAAAAAAAACTAACTATCCCTTTAATTCCACTGTTGCATTAATTAGTCTCAGTTAGTAATGAGTTAAATGTAGAACATAAGATCTTTGAGAAAGGACTTTGGACATTTCTCTGTGATAAGTTTGTAGACAAAATTAGTCCTCACATGACTTCTGTTAAAATATTATAGTGTAATAAAATATATACCGTAATATAATTATAAAAATGTTATAAATATTAAAAGAGCCTGTCTTTGAAGTGAACAGATCCAAAAGATTTGAATTCCCATAAAGGAGCTGAAAGTCCCATCATGACTCCAGTTCGTGCTAACACAGTGTGGGTGGCTGACTCCTGTGGATTCTACGTGCCGCTTCATTAAACTCTTCAAGCATTAGCATTAGCCTGACAGCACAGGTAGCTCTCTCTTTATGACCTATTTTCTACCATATATGGCCAGAATTATGATTGGATAGGAACGAAAATATAGATCCCAGTGAAGTAGATGAATTAAGATGTATAACTATATTGTGTTTGTGGTTAAAGGTCTGTCTAATAGACCGAAGAATGCAAGTACGACCTTTTGTTTTTAGACTTTCAAAGTGAAGTAAGAAGTTTTCAGCCTAAACCAAATGTACAGACATGTTTTATTCACACGGTCTGACATGGCTGCTCCTCTATAAAACATGTGAGATCCTGATGAGGCAGGAACGTCTCACCTGAGGCTAAAGTGGGCTACACACACACACATACACACACACACAGTCAGTCAAAGCACACTGTTGTAAAGTGTGCTTTGGGCTAAGTTTTATTGGTGTTTGTTCTATTATAAACTGGCAGTCTATTTCAACCTCTAACATTTAGTTTGTGTTGTGCTGTGAAGAATCCCTCAGTCGTCCAGGTAGAATCCACGGCAAAAGGAGAAATTCAGTTTGTCAACTGGACAAAAGTTTATTTGGTTGAATATGTTTCGCAGCTCATCCAAGCTACTTCTTCAGTTCTGGCTAGAGTGCTGGTGGACACTGCTTATAACTAGCTGCATGGAGGAGCTAACTACAATGAAATTACTATGAAACTATCACACATATTTGTTTTCAGTTTCTGTCTGGGGTCTTGTTAGCATGGTCATTCAGGGCCATAATGGGTGTTTTCACACCTCTGGACCTGACCTGGCTAACCCTATTGTTTTCTTTGTTTGTTTTGATTTAGGTTTGAGGATAGAGTTATAGATGGGAGACAAATTGTGTCTGAGCCCTTCATTTTTGTTCAAGGAAGGGTTGACAAAAATAGCCTCTTTAACTCCTCTCTCAAACCAGTTCTTTTCTCTGGCTAAGACCTGTGAAGTTTTTAAAACAGCCACTTCACAAGAGAATGTACCAATATCGACGGGCGTGCCAGAGTGGACCTCAGTCTGCTGTACATCTCCACCTAAAAGAACCTCAGTCTGCCGTACATCTCCACCTAAAAGGACCTCAGTCTGCCGTACATCTCTACCTAGAAGCCATGGACCACTCCTTTGAGGACAGTGAGGTACAGATCTTGGCCAGAGAAAAGAACTGGTTTGAGAGGGGAGTTAAAGAGGCTATTTTTGTCAAGAAAGAGAACCCTTCCTTGAACAGAAATGGAGGTCTCAGACATCATTTGTCTCCCATCTATAACTCTATCCTCAAACCTAAATCAAAACAAACAAAGAAAACAATAGAGCAGCAGGTCAGGTCCAGAGGTGTGAAAACACCCATTATGGCCCTGAATGGTTCTGCTAACAAGACCCCAGACAGACACTGAAAACAAGTAGGTGTGATAGTTTCATAGTAATTTCATTGTAGGCTTGCGAAACTATTTGGCTCCCTTGAACTTTGTGACCTTTTGCCACATTTCAGGCTTCAAACATAAAGATATAAAACTGTAATTTCTTGTGAAGAATCAACAACAAGTGGGACACAATCATGAAGTGGAACACACTTTATAGGATATTTTAAACTTTTTTAACAAATAAAAAACGAAAAATTGGGCGTGCAAAATCATTCAGCCCCTTTACTTTCAGTGCAGCAAACTCTGTCCAGAAGTTCAGTGAGGATCTCTGAATGATTCAATGTTGACCTAAATGACTAACGATGATAAATGGAATCCACCTGTGTGTAATCAAGTCTCTGTATAAATGCACCTGCACTGTGATAGTCTCAGAGGTCTGTTTAAAGCGCAGAGAGCATCATGAAGAACAAGGAACACACCAGGCAGGTCCGAGATACTGTTGTGGAGAAGTTTAAAGCTGGATTTGGATACAAAAAGATTACCCAAGCTTTAAACATCCCAAGGAGCACTGTGCAAGCAATAATATTGAAATGGAAGGAGTATCAGACCACTGCAAATCTACCAAGATCTGGCCGTCCCCCTAAACTTTCAGCTCATACAAGGAGAAGACTGATCAGAGATGCAGCCAAGAGGCCCATGATCACTCTGGATGAACTGCAGAGGTCTACAGCTGAGGTGGGAGAATCTGTCCATAGGACAACAATCAGTCGTATACTGCACAAATCTGGCCTTTATGGAAGAGTGGCAAGAAGGAAGCCATTTCTTAAAGATATCCATAAAAAGTGTCGTTTAAAGTTTGCCACAAGCCACCTGGGAGACACACCAAACATGTGGAAGAAGGTGCTCTGGTCAGATGAGACCAAAATCGAACTTTTTGGCAACAATGCAAGACGTTATGTTTGGCGTAAAAGCAGCACAGCTCATCACCCTCAACACACCATCCCCACTGTCAAACATGGTGGTGGCAGCATCATGGTTTGGGCCTGCTTTTCTTCAGCAGGGACAGGGAAGATGGTTAAAATTGATGGGAAGATGGATGGAGCCAAATACAGGACCATTCTGGAAGAAAACCTGATGGAGTCCGCAAAAGACCTGAGACTGGGACGGAGATTTGTCTTCCAACAAGACAATGATCCAAAACATAAAGCAAAAGCTACAATGGAATGGTTCACCAAAAAACATATCAAGGTGTTAGAATGGCCAAGTCAAAGTCCAGACCTCAATCCAATTGAGAATCTGTGGAAAGAACTGAAAACTGCTGTTCACAAACGCTCTCCATCCAACCTCACTGAGCTCGAGCTGTTTTGCAAGGAGGAATGGGCAAAAATATCAGTTTCTCGATGTGCAAAACTGATAGAGACATACCCCAAGCGACTTGCAGCTGTAATCGCAGCAAAAGGTGGCGCTACAAAGTATTAACTCAATGGGGCTGAATGATTTTGCACACCCAATTTTTCATTTTTTATTTGTTAAAAAAGTTAAAAATATCCAATAAAGTGTGTTCCACTTCATGATTGTGTCCCACTTGTTGTTGATTCTTCACAAGAAATTACAGTTTTATATCTTTATGTTTGAAGCCTGAAATGTGGCAAAATGTCACAAAGTTCAAGGGAGCCAAATAGTTTCGCAAGCCACAGTAGTTCCTCCTTGCAGTTAGTTATAAGCAGTGTCCACCAGCACTCTATCCAGAACTGAAGAAGCAGCTTGGATGAGCTGTGAAACGTCTTCAACAAAATAAACTTTTGTCCAGCTGACAAACTGAATTTCTCCTTTTGCCTTTGTATTGTGCTACTTTTGAACATAACTTAAGTTTGACTCCAGTATGTATTTTGTTGGATTTCATATAGCTAGATTAAATATTTGTACAGTTTAGTGGTTTAAACAATGTTACGTGCATTTCTGTGATTTCGTTATTTGTAAGATACAGTTATTAACAGTATTAACTTCGGATCAATAGACAAAGACATGATCACATATTTTCATAATTTATTAGTCATTACAAAATTAGTGATTAAATGAATGAATGAGCTTGTTTTCTATAAGACGGTCACTGTGTGGCGCTATTCACCGGGGCACAGGGAACCTAGCGCTGATCAGCAGTTATCTTCTGCTCCTCTGACCCTCCCCTCTGCTCCTCTGACCATCTCCTCTGCTCCTTTAACCATCTCCTTTGCGCCTCTGACCCTTTCCTTTGCTCCTCTGGTTCCTCTTCAGAGTGATGCGTTGTCAGGTGAGTCCAGGCTGTTTGTGTCTGTCCTGCAGACGGGTGCAGGGGTCAGGCCGTGGAGAGGAGCAGTGTCTTGGCCTGGTCAGCAGTCCTCCAGCCCCAAAAGTGCAGTCAGACCAAGATTAATGACCACTGATACTGGGCTCTTCCTCTAGTTCCTCATTAGGCCAGTGCTGGTAGTCCTCCCAACCCCCCAGCCTCCACCTCCCTCCACTGCTGCTGTGAGGTCAGCCCTTACTCTGTTTTTGGTCCTGGTCAGCTGTGTGAGAGCCCAATTGCAAAGTGAGAAAAGGTATGGTTCTTTTTTTCGTTTTGGCCGATAACAGTGCATGTTAGAAGGTTTATTTAGAAAGAGACGCACTGAAGGGGAGACATAATTCAAATGCCACTTAAATGACACTGGCACTGCAACTTAAATAACACTTAAATAACACTGACACTGCTGCTTAAATGACACCATTTGGGCTTTATTACACCACACATTGTGTTTTGCCTATTTGTATTATATACAAGTTTACTGTACTTTTGCTGTGGGGTATATGTGATGTTTTAGTCATGGTGTTTATTGTCTTGTTTATCAGATGTTTTACACACATGGACAAAATTGTTGGTAACCATCAGTTAATGAGAGAAAAACTCACAATTGCCACAGAACTAACTTGAATCTGACAAACGTAATAATAAATAAAAATTCTATTAAATTTAACCAATGGAAGTCAGACATTGCTTTTCAACCATGCTTCAACAGAATTACTTAAAAAAAATAAACTAATGGACAAAAATGATGGTACCCCTAGAAAAGACTGAAAATAATGTGACCAAAAGGACATGTTAATCCAAGGTGTGTCCACTAATGAGCCTACAAGGATACAGGTCACTGTGCCGTT
This sequence comes from Paratrypauchen microcephalus, assembly GCA_036785185.1. Taxonomy (NCBI): domain Eukaryota; kingdom Metazoa; phylum Chordata; class Actinopteri; order Gobiiformes; family Gobiidae; genus Paratrypauchen; species Paratrypauchen microcephalus. Next base: position 4,675,935 of record JAVJIX010000017.1, read on the forward strand.
TGGTGACATGGTGTTTACCACACTCAACATGAACCAGAGGAAGCAGAATTATTACTTATTATTAATTTTGTCAGATTCAAGTTATTTCTGTGACCACTGTGAATTTTTCTTTCATTAACCGAAGGGTTTTGTCCACTTGTGTATGTTCACTGTGGGCCTAGGGGGCGCTGCAATTTCAAATCCTTTGTGTGCAACCTGTACATATTGTTTTTGACAATAAAGCTGACTTTGAAATTTGAACTTTGAAATTGAACATTTCAGGCAGTTTGGTCTCTCAGCATATAGGCCTAAGCTTTCATGTGGAAAAAACAAAATGGTCCGCTCTGCATCGAAAGTTGTGTTATTATTTCATTTAAATAACTTGTATCCATAGAGTTATATGGGACACAGACTGTAACTTCAAAGTCTATTTTCTCTCTAATTTACTTAAGTTTTAATGTTTAGCTAAATTTCCAAGTGAGATATTTTCCTCCATTTTTTTAAATCTAATATTACAACAAAATTAAGCAAGAAATGTAATCCTGGCCTTTCCATATGGTAAATTGGCCATTTTTACACATAAAAAGGCTTTATTCATATAATTTAATGAGGAAATTCAATTTGTCAACTGGACAAACTTGAATTTCTCCTTTGCCATGGATTCTACCTGGACGACTGAGGGATTTTACACTTTTATTTATATCTGAAAACATAACACCTCATTGTCGCTCGGATGGACCACCCTGAGTGAAGAGGGACACTTCTAATGACCAGTCAAAGCCACACTTCATCTTCTCTACTTGTCTTGAGCAAACTTCAACAAAAAAAATCTAATCAAAATTATTGTATTAGCCTTTTATATAATTTGGTTGATTTTTTTCCCCTCAAAACATTTCCTTGGCCATCCCTCTCACTGCTTTTTGTACAAGTAATTTCACACACACACACACACACAAAAATCATTATTTGTGAGATGACTTGTTTTGTAGATGAAATAACTTTGATAAGGGGCCACAATAGCTCAGTTGGTTGGGTGTTTGTCTGATCTGAAGTTTGACACTTCGAATACCGCTCAGATGAATGCTGTTGTTGTGTCCTTGGGCAAGCCGTTTAATCCATGCCCCCCATGTCTGTGTACACTGGTGTATGAACAGGCGAATGGTTCCTTGATGTAATGCGCTTTGAGAGGTGGAAAAGCACTATCTGAGGCTACGTTTATATGTTGAAGGTCTGAACTGAAGACGCAAAAGTGGCGTCGCATCTTCACTTTTTATTCCACGTTTAGACGAGCGTTTTTGTGAGGAAATCTGTGTACATACGGTGACGCAAAAGTGTGTGGAATTTGATTGGGTATGCATGCCAGGCGGCTAGGTGGTGCTGTCATACATTATCACTATGTCCGCGCACATGAGTAGAATCTTCCTTCTTCTCATCTGCGCCGCGAAAAGCAAAACAAAACATGGCTACCGGTAGCAAAAAAAAATTGTGTGGTCAGATGAAGAAGTTCAACTATTGCTTCAGACCACATTAGACTACAAAGCAACGAAGGCGCAACAAGGTGTGGACTGGGAGTCCTGCCAAACAAAGTACACTGATATATCGACCGATGTGACCTAAACGCGTACACGACGTCAGCTGATTTGACCAGAGTTTTGCATCTTGGGCAGTGTAGACGAAAACACTACGGCGGAGTGTATTCAAGTTTTCCACTTTGGAGGGTAGTTTCAGTTTTTTGCGTTTTTAAGCCCCCAAAACACTGTCACCGTATAAACGAAAGGCACTTCCGGTAAATTTTGTCATTTTTACCCGTCAGCCTTCTCGAGTGAGGGGAGGATGGAGTGTGAGATTGAGAGGCGGATCGGTGCAGTGTCTGCAGTGATGCGGTCGCTGTACTGGACCGTTATAGTGAAGAGGGAGCTAAGCCTAAAGGCGAAGCTCTCAATTTACCGTTAAATCTACGTTCCTACCCCTACCCCGGATACAAGCGGCCGAAATGAGTTTCCTCTGCAGAGTGGCTGGGCACACCCTTAGAGATAGGGTGAGGAGCTCAGTCACACAGGAGCAGCTCGGAGTAGAGCCGCTGCTTCTCCACGTCGAGAGGAGCCAGCTGAGGTGGCTCCTCAGCCACCTCCTGGATGCCTCCTGGACGCCTCCCTTGGGAGGTGTTCCGGGCATGTCCCACTGGGAGGAGGCCCCGGGGAAGACCCAGGACACGCTGGAGGGACTAGCTATGCCTTTATTAGTCCCACAGTGGGGAAATTCCAGTTCTGCATTTAACCCATCCTGTTATTAGGAGCAGTGGGCAGCACATTACTGCGCCCGGGGACCATCTCCATGATCTTCTTGCTTCGGCTTGGTCAGGTCCTAAGCTATGGTGCATGTTTTGGGTTGGTGGGGGAAACGGGAGTGCCCGGAGGAAACCCACCCAGACACGGGGAGAAAATGCAAACTCCACACAGAAAGGCCCAGGCGACCCGGGGATCGAACCCAGACCATGCAGGCAAACTCCACACACTATGTCTATGTCTCCCGGCTGGCCTGGGAACTCCTTGGGGTCCCCCCGGAGGAGCTGGAGGAAGTGTCCGGTGTGAAGGAAGTCTGGCCGTCCCTGCTTAGACTGTTGCCCCCGTGACCCGGCCCCGGATAAGTGGAAGAAAATGCATGGATGGATGGCATTCTCGTGTAAACCGGCCCTAAAAATGTGACAATTCAATCATTAGTTTCAGTGATGTTTGTGCTTTTAGAAAACTTTATCTAAAGGTTTTCAGTAGACCCGTGTTTTCTATGTTCAAAACACATTCTCTGGATTGTAGATTTGACTTCCCATCTCCGACCACCACACAGCCGCCTTAATGTTTACAGTTTATACATTGTGTAGAGCGACATCTTTTGAAGAAAACTCTACAAAACGCAAGGTGGGCCGGCGAACAAGCACGAAAGTTCACTTAGATGCATTTTTTCTTCTTTCAAACAATCGTTGAGCGCACTGCAGACAGCTCCAAACGTTCTAATCATGCATGTTTGAAAAAGCCCAGTTAGCGCCTCTTTCTTTGACCTGCCTAATCAAATGAGCATTTCAAAGCAGAGGTGCAGGGGGTTGTGGGTAAATTACCATGTGTTGGGATATAGTGGCTCAGCTCGGAGCCGATAGCGCGGTAACAGGGGTGCCCTTTGAGCCCGCTGCTCTCTGATGCTAGCGGAAATGGAAGTTGTACTGATTAAAATGCATCAGGACGCTGTGTTTGTGGATGCAGGAGTTAAGGCTACGTTTATATGATGACGGTCTGAACAGAAGACGCAAAAGTGGCGTCGCGTCTTCACTTTTTATTCCGCGTTTAGACGAGCGTTTTCGGGAGGAAATCTGCGTGCATACGGTGACACAGAAGTGTGTGGAATTCGATTGGGTATGCATGCCGGGTGGCTAGGTGGTCCATGCGCATGCGTAGAATCTTAATTAATTTACTTAATTTAATTTACCTAACTTTTAAATTAAAATTGAATTTATTTAACTTAATTTACTTAATTTATTTTACAAATATATATATCCAGAAATGGTGACATAAACGTGTATGCGACATCAGCAGATTTGACCGGAGTTTTGCGTCTTGGGCAGTGTAAACGAAAATGCTACGGTGGAGCGTATTCAAGTTTTCCACTTAGGAGGGCGGTTTCAGTTTTTTGTATTTTTAAAGGGATAGCGCTTTTTTTATGTGAATCTGTATGGGTTCCCTTCTAATAGTGTCGTGCATTAACACTGGCTTACTGCTCACCGCGTCGTCTCAGCCCGGTTCTGCTCTGGTTTTGAAGCTCAGGAACGTAGTTCCGGTAAGTTCGTGGGGACAACATTTGTCCAAAAAGTGATATATTTGCGTCACAAACAGTTGCACACGAAAAATTCAACAGCGTAATTCACATTGGTGCTATTTTCTCTCGATTCTTATCGCAGATTAGCTGTATTATCTTGTTCACTTGTTAGCGGATGTTTATGGCGAATGCGATACGGCGACATCCACCATAAGCGGATGTTTACCTTGTTTACTACGTTCGCAAGCTACAGAACCATCGCAGAACTGGGCCCAGAGGACACTGTCAAGGGTAAATCAGTGTTAATCCCACGACACTGTTGAAGAGGAAGCCATACAGATTCACATAAAAAAACCGCTCTATCCCTTTAAGCCCCCAAAACGCTGTCACCGTCTAAACGAAAGGCACTTCCGATAAAATGTTTTGTCGTTTTTACCTGTAAGCGTTCTCGTGAATCACTGTAGAAGAAGCTGTAGTCTGGTGTGAACCCGGCGCTGACAGTGGAAATCAATAACAGCTTAATGGCCACTTAACACGAGACGCGCGCATAATTAATGGTGATGAGGTTGTCCTGGTGTCTGCTTATTTCAGCATCAGAATCACTTTAAATGAAAACGACAGATGTTTTACTTGGGAGAGACGTTTCTGCATGTCTCTGAGAAATAAAACTGACTTAAAGCTACAGTATGTAACTTTCTGAAGTGGCACGTCGCCTGCAGAACTCATAACCATACTTACAGGACAATGTTTTACGGCGTACTGTGGAAGCTTATTTTGCCTTATTTGTCCCCACCCACTTTCGTCTCTAACACTCCTAATCCGTGCTTTCCTGTGGCGGCACTTCCGGTTAAATGGGAATTATTCATTTAAATAAAGAATTTGAGAAAAGCTTTGCTGTTCATTTCATTTCATTTCTTTATTTGTTTCATTCATAAAAGATGAATACAAAATAGTTCTGTAACATTTAACCATGTGAATGAAAAGGAGCAGAAAGAAGTATAAACTTATAACATCTGCCCCCTTTACACACAAAATCAGACATTTACAACATTTCATCAGTTCCAACTACACTGAGGAACTTATTTACATGACGTGCACAATATTAAATACATGTTAATTAGCACAAAAGGACAGTTCATATTTCATACTTTTTTAGCATATCATGTTTGACATTTCTTTTAAACACTTGAAAAGATTTTGAAGCTTTGAGTTTTTCATTTAGATTGTTCCATAGACTCACACCTTTGACTGAAACACATTTTTCCATTGTCGTTCTAAATTTGGGTTTTTTAAAGATTTCAATTCCTTTCAAATTATAATGACTTTCTCTCTTTTTAAATTTACTTTGCAAATTAGTGGACAAGGTTTGCTGATTTGCTTTGTATATAATTTTTAAAATATGAAATTCAACCAGTTCATTGAATTTCAATATTTTTAATTGTATAAATATTGGGTTTGTTGTGTCTCTGTATCCACTTCCACTAACGATTCTTATCGCTCTCTTCTGTAAAATGAAAACAGAATTAACATAAGTTTTACAAGCACTACCCCAGACTTCTATACAATAGGTCAGATATGGAACAATCAATGAATTTTACAACAAATACAAAGCTCTCATATTTAATGACTCTTTTACCTTATATAACACAGCTATTACTTGTGATAATTTAATTTTCACATAATCTATATGGGATTTCCATGTCAGATGTTCATCGATCATAACACCCAAAAATCTGAACTCATGTGCCCTCTGTATTTCCTCATCTCCAATAAATAATGTGGCATTGACACTTTTTCCTACTACTAAATACCATGAATTTTGTTTTACTGATATTTAAGGACAATCTATTACAATGAAACCAGTTTTTTTTTTTTTTTACTTTTTCCCTACGACCTCTAGAACATCCTTAACATCTGGTCCTGAATAAAACAGAGTGGTGTCGTCTGCAAATAATATACATTTTAATAATGAAGATACGGATGCAATATCATTAACATAAATGAGAAAAAGTAAAGGTCCAAGGACCGAACCTTGAGGCACTCCACAACCAATTTTACGGACATCTCAATTAATATGATCTATTTCAACAAATTGAATCCTGTCTTTTAGATAACTATTAACCCACTGGTGCGCTACACCTCTAATTCCACACTTGTATAATTTATCTAGCAGTATTTCATGATCCAGTGTATCAAATGCTTTTTGAAGGTCTACAAACATACTGACCAAATAATGTTTTTGATCAATAGCATTTGAAATTTCCTCCGTTAGGTCTATAATTGCTGTGGTAGTTGAATGATTAGTACGAAATCCATACTGACTATTTGACAGAATGTTATGTTTATTCATAAATTTATTGAGCCTGGCAGCAATAAGCTTTTCCAGGACTTTAGAGAATTGTGGAAGTAAAGATATGGGTCTATAATTAGAGAAATCATGTTTATTACCTTTTTTGAAGAGTGGAATTATTTTTGCTATTTTCATTTTATCTGGGAATATTCCTTTTGTCAGTGACAAATTACAGATATAAACAAATGGTTCAATGATCACGTCAATTATTTTCTTAATAAGAACCATGTTTATATCTGTAAAGTCATTAGATTTTTTGTTTAAACATAAAGTCGATTCATTTGTGTAAAATGTTCAGTGTTCGTGTCACTGTGCCGCTGTGGTCACTGTGCTCTTGTGGTCACTGTTGTTGTGGTCACTGTTGTGGTCACTGTGCTGCTGTGGTCATTGTTGTTGTGGTCACTGTGCTGTTGTGGTCACTGTTGTGTCACTGTGCTGTTGTGGTCACTGTTGTTGTGGTCACTGTTGTGGTCAATGTGCTGTTGTGGTCACTGTTGTGGTCACTGTGCTGCTGTGGTCATTGTTGTTGTGGTCACTGTGCTGTTGTGGTCACTGTTGTGGTCACTGTTGTGGTCAATGTGCTGTTGTGGTCACTGTTGTGGTCACTGTGCTGTTGTGGTCACTGTTGTGGTCACTGTTGTGGTCACTGTGCTGTTGTGGTCACTGTTGTGGTCACTGTGCTGCTGTGGTTATTGTTGTGGTCACTGTGCTGATGCTATCATTATTGTGGTCACTGTTGTGGTCACTGTTGTGGTCAATGTGCTGTTGTGGTCACTGTTGTGGTCACTGTTGTGGTTACTGTTGTGGTCCCTGTGCTGCTGTGGTCATTGTTGTTGTGGTCACTGTGTTGATGCCATCATTGTTGCCGTAACTGTTGTGGTCACTGTGCTGTTGTGGTCAATGTTGTGGTCACTGTGGCGGTCACTGTTGTGGTCACTGTTGCGGTCACTGTTGTGGTCACTGTTGCAGTCACTGTTGTGGTCACTCCCTTTGAAGCTGCACCAGCCAACATGCCCTAACTGTTTGTATCTTAAGGGAAAGGCAGTGGTCGGCTCCAGCAAAAATAAACTCCCGGCATAAAGAATCCGGAGCGCCACAGCACCTCCAGATCACACGTGTGCGCTCGGAGCTCCTCTCACCACTTTGGATTTTACAGAATATGACCACAGCAGCACAGTGACCACAACAGTGACCACAACAATGATAGCATCAGCACAGTGACCACAGCGGCACAGTGACACGAACACTGAACATTTTACACAAATGAATCGACTTTATGTTTAAACAGCAAAACTTTTCTCAAATTCTTTATTTAAATTCTTTATTTTAGTATGAAGGTGGAGTGTGCGTGAGCGTTGGAGGTGGTCGGAGGGGCGCAGATTGGCAGCCTCGCTTCTGTCAGTCTTCCCCAGGGCAGCTATGGCTATAGAAAGTAGCTTACCACCACCAAGTGTGGAGTGAATGAACAATGAACTGTAAAGTGCTTTGGGTGTCATGAAAGGCGCTATATAAATGCTATGAATTATTATTATTATTATAATACTGGTATTATAATACTGGAGTGAAGCTGCAGGGTTCGGTTTGTGGTTGTGTTTATGGAGATGCAAGCCTGCTCACAGTAAGTGTGGAAGAAATTCTCAAGACCTCGTAGGAAAAATGCAGGCACTTTAATGTTGAACAGCAGATGATACAGACATGATTCTTCAGATGTGCTGTCGTCTCCCATCGTCTCCTAAGTCTTGGTACAGAACTGAGCTAAATTTAACCTACAGAGTAGTTAACCATTAACTCCTTAGGTAACCCTTAGGTAATGAACTTATGCAAACGTGGTACATAACATGGTAGTAAAACACAGGCAAAGTCCAGTTTAAAAGACCACGTCTCTAGGTAATTTTCACTGAATCAGCATAAATCAGCCATAGTTGTCGTAAACCTCAATGTATTGGTAACTATTGATTGATAACACAAGAACAGAACATCAGCGACCTTTGACGTATTTCATAACAAAGATTATTTTCCTCACAGTTCCCTCCTTTGATCACATAAACACATGTGATCACACTTACATAGTAGAGTGGCAAGATGCTCCCTCTACAAATAAAATTAATCATCCCAATATAACAATTTAACCTTAGCATTCATAGAGCATAACACATCTCAATGTCTTTATGTCAATATATCATGTAAATCATTGTACAAAACTCGGACGGCAGAATAAGTCACAAAGAGCAACACCTTAGGGCTTAGAATTTAGATCATTCATTTATTCAGCCAAAACTTAATTCGTTCAATTTTGATCAGACTAGATTAATGTATCAGTAAGTCGAAATTGCTCTATTAAACCTCTGAGGCAAAGGACAACGCAACAGCCAATTACAATTAAAATAGCAATTGCAGTCACTATGGTAGTGATAGTGAGGAATTGTCGCAGCCCATGGGCCAAACTTTTATGAAACCAACTTGTCCAGGCATATTCAAGTACACCAGAGTTTCTTTAAGCTGTGGGGACAAGGACCTCTTATGGACATGGTCCGGTCCCGTTTTATATAGAACTTGGGTCGGTTTTAAATTCAATGAATCTGTAGGACCTATAGTGAATGGGATAATTAGCATAATTGGCACACACACCTCACCATGTTGGAGATAGTATTGCATATAGACGGAAGTCTGCACATAACCACCAAATATCTGCTCATGAAATGGATTGGTTAGTCAAAAGTGAAAAATTGTCATAATTGTCAGAAGTAAAAGTCTGATTACAAAAATTATTAGTGAAACCCTCAATGTCAACTCTGTTGTCAGTCCTTATGTCTGTATCTCTGAGAAAACATGTATACATTGCAGTTTCCATTTTCCAAGTAGTGGGTATGTCCTTTAAAGTTACAACCAGTAACTTGTCATGGAGTTGATAACACTCATCAGTCCGTTCAAATGATTTTCTAATAAAGAGCTTAAGTATACTCGTCAAGTCCTTGTTATTGGAATATGGTATGGATGCAGTAGTTAGTTGTGGTCTGGCAGCTGAACATACAATACAATCTTCTGTGGTCAGAGTATGGACCGTATATTGTCATAATTTTAACCAAGTGTTTTCTATCATTTCCAATCCTGTCTCTATTCTTATTGCTTCAGTCAAAGAATTTATTTCATTCACTGGAGCAATCTTATTAATTACTAATATGGTTATGTGGATATAGCCTTCAAAATTTAAATTGATTCTCCGATTACATGAAACAGTAGTGATTTTTGAGCACTGGAAACCTATAGCATATATTCCTAAGTCACTAACTTCTGGATTTTGAATTGATAGTTGCATCGCTGAGTAGGGGATTTACTCCCTCTGCAATGCTTTAGATCTGCTTGATAAGATGCCTCATCTTTCCTGATCTTTGTCAGGATAATTCTCTGCTGTTGATCAGTTCTAAAATCACCTTGGTCTGTATTATGATGATCGTCCGTACTAGAAATTGCTCTGGTATTGTTTGTGACCCTGTGGTCCTCATAATTATTAACTCTGGTCAGACAAGTGTCTTTACAAACAATTTGGGTATTAAAAACATAATCTATAGCGGGTATGTATGACATACAGTCCAATATTTCACATACGTCGAATAAAACATTACATATTTGGCCTTCATAGCAATATTTTTCAATTCTGGAAATTTTAGGAAGTTCCCATTTTGCCCTTTTTAGTGCTCCTTGTGTCTTACCCATATAGTTGGCTGAGTTGGTCGTGCCGTGAGTGGTCGTTGTGGTTGTCGTGTTGTTTGCCAGCCGTCCGAGATCAGTCTCAGTCAGTAGAATGTATCCCCAAACTATAACAGATAATAATATAATCAGCGTAGTCAAGATTACACATTGTAAATTTAACAAATTATCATAATATGGCCTATACTGTCCTTTTTTCTTCTCTATCTCCTCGATCTCCTCCCTTTTTCCTCCCCTTCTGGAGCCTCAGCGACGAAGGGTCGGATGGGGTCATCAGGCTGTTCATCGGTTTCAGCATCCGGTTCTGCATAGGCAGCTTCATCCTGGTTCCAGTAGTCCATTGATGGTTTCTTGCTTCCTGCTGCTTGTTCTTCTTTGAGTTCATTTTGGTATTTCTGCAGTTGGAGTTTCATATTGGCCAGTTCCAGCTCTTGCTTCTTCTCCTCGGCCTCTTTTTTACCCCTCTGGTACTTGTTTATTTGATGACTGCAGTGTGCATCGAACTCATCATCAGATTTAGTGTATATGCCCATCACATCGTCCAAAGCGTCTTGCACTGCTTTTGGCATACCTTTCACCAGAGCTGAGCGATAGATGATTGACATTCCTGCTCTGGCATCGATCCGCTCTCCTGTGGCATCATGGTATAGATTGGTGGCACGTTGTTTGTAACTGTAGTAGTCTTCGTTGTCTTTCATTTACATTGACAACAATTCTTCAGTCACGACAGAAGGATAGCGTTGACTGAGTTCTCTCTCCAGCACATCACGATAGTTGTATACGCCTTCTTGATTACGCAGCGCATATCTCAAGCTCCTTTCGATAGCACTTCTGATGTTTCTGGCAACAGTTTCGTCAGCAGCTTTGGTCAGAGCAGCCTGAATATCACCCCAGCAAAGTTGGTCTCCTGCGGTTTGTTTGAAAAGAGCTCTTAGCCATGGTAAGCCACCTTTGGTAAGTCTTGGAAGTGTCAACATCAAAGCACTCCAGTCTTTGATTGAAAATGGCTGATAGACCACAGTTTGACCATCTGTTCTCACTGGATACACACTTGCTTTTGGCCCTCGTTCCTTCAGCAACTCTCCTGTCAGTAATTTGTGTGTTGCCCTGGGGGGTGAGTCTTCTCCAAATTGGGAGGGCTTCGAGGATGTAGCAGCTTTAGTATCGGGGGTTCTCAGCTTGCCGCTGGTGTAGGTTGAGGGATGGTATGGTCCTGGTGACTTGTCGTAATAATCTCTTCGTTCAATAGGTGGGTCGGGTAATGATCGGTACATGTTATCAAATAGAGAAATCTCTCTGTCAGTGTCCTCATCCCATGCCCTTCTACTTCTTCTGTGTGACCTTCCTCTTCTCTCAGCAGACCCTTTTTCATCTTCGGTGTCACAACAAGAGTCTCTGAATTGTCTATGAGTTAGCACTGAATCTTCCTTTATTTTCACTTCTTTTCCGGTTTTCTTTAGGACCAAGATAGAAGACAGTTCTTTGGTATCTTGTAAGACTTTCAGGACTTTTGATTTGCTCGGGCTTGTTTGGGGTCCGCTTCATCCTGGAGTGCTTTATTCAACCAATATTCTGTCAACTGGCCAACCATGATAAAGTGTGAGGACATTTTGTGGTAATTTGTTTTTTTTAAGTTGAATTATTTATTTATTATACAAATTTTGGGCACAACGTCCAGTTTATGGCTTTTTAGTGAATGTATCGCTATTTTGAGTACTGTATACTTTTGATTCTACCTTTGGCTCTAAAAAATTTAATTCTTGGGGGCTTCTCCGTTCTATAGACAGTTCTCTAGAAGGGAGAAGAAATTTGATTTAGATGATTGTAACTTCAGGTTATAATTAGTTTAAAATATTTAATTTAAAATTTCAATCACCTAATTGACGCACAGTTTTTTGCCTCAATTAGAATATGTGTCTATCACGTTTTGTTGTCTGCGGGACGGTCCGAATTGCAGCTATTAAGTTTTAAGCTTCTGCAACAAAGAGAGAGAAAAGTAGCGTAGGAGTAAACGTAGAATTTTGAAAATAATTATTTTATTAATATTTAATTTAGATAAAACAAGAACTCCCAATCTTAAGTTAATTATAAAAGCAATTAGTTTATCCAGTACCTCCTTTAATATGACAGGTGATATAACCTTTTATATTTTCGAATTGTACCCGAAAAAATGAACTGTAATAAATTAAAAATAACCTTTAACAATTTAAACCTCTATACTCCAATTATTTGTATTAAATTTTGCAATGTATCTACCTCCTCAATTGTTTTAGGACCTGATTGCCGATAAAATATTTACTTTAATAATTGCAATGCTGTCTCAATAGCTTAAACTGTTTCTTATTTATTTATTATTTCGTTCATTGATGGCACCGTGCAAAGAGTAATTCTCACACTGCTCCTTTAAACTCAAACTAGTCCAACTCGTACTGAGCAAACATACAGACCAGAGGCGCTCCGAGCCCGAAGCAACAAAGCGCTTTCTTTAATTCCCACATAACACTCAAAATACAGATTAACACTATTCTATCCTTGTCCCTAATTTTTCTAATTCCTTTTTCTCAACTCTTACAACATTAACAAGAACAACAACATTAATAGAGCTAAGTTACAGCTGACATATCTTTCCCTGTGACCTCTTGACCTCTCTGCTCACTGCCGCTCATACACACACACACACACACAGAGAGAGACCGCAGGCAAAAACAAACACCCATAACAAGATTTATTATTCCCATGAAATTGATTAAGCTAGCAAATCTTTGAGAACTGAATTTAAAATATTTACAATTGTATTAAATTTAGAATTTATTGGTTTAAGTAAATTACACAATGCAAGACTTTTACTTGAGATTTGCCAAAACAAGACAATTTTCAGTAAATAGAAAAATCTCCCGTTTTAGGTTATTCTCCAAATATTCCAGGACATGCAATAATTTCAGAGACTTATTCCGAATTTTAAGAACATGCAATTTATTTTTAAGAACATGCAATCTATCTTTAAGAACATGCAATTTATCTTTAAGAACATGCAATTTTAAATTACTCAATAAATGCAGAATTATTTGATCCAAGTATCATTTGTAAGATCATGACACTCACACAACCAGAATTTCCACAAACATCTCTCCAATAAATGCCATAATTCTTATCTTTCAACATTCTTCTATCACATTTTATTTATAATCCAAGCTTTCAACAAAACTTTACATAAACCACCATAGCCAATATTTAACTCAGATCAAGACTGCGTTTTATCCATCATAAACAACTCTGAACACCTCATCTCATGCTTGCTCAAATAAATGCTTCTTAACTCATTGACTGCCGGTGACGAGTTTTCTCGTCATGTTGAATCCGAACGTTGAGTGCCGTGACGAATAAACTCGTCAAGGACGTTTTTCAGCGGGGGTTGCTAGGATACGACCTGGAGCAGCTTTGAAGGTGTAATTCACCCTTCCCAACCTGTAGGTGGGGATCTTGTATCATTATCTGCCGATAGGAGAGGCGGGAGAGGAGAGGAGTGTAGTGTGTGTGTACTGTGGAGTGCGAGTGGAGGCGAATGGAGTAAGATGGTGAGGCGAGTGAACCCGGAAAAGCAGATAACTGTTGATCAGCGCCTACGGAGCGGTTTGATCGCTTTTGGGACCCAAGATCCCGGATCAGAGGATCACAGAGACACGCAGCGATGTCGGGGCAGAGATCTGCTCTGGCTGAGGCAGGGGGCGTGTCCTGATCGCGCTGCGCGGAGCAGGGGGACTCCCTGCTCCGCTGAGAACTACGACAGTGCCAAGAAGTTTACTGACTTGGATTCTGCTCTCCAAAGAGGCACGAGATGAGAAGAATTGAGTTTATATGTGTGTGTGCGTGCGTGCGTGCGTGTGTACGCGCGCGTGCGGCGCGCGCGCGTGTGTGTGTGCGTGTGTAGCTGTGTGTGTGTGTAAAGGTTTATGCATGGGCTTGTGTGTATGTACATATACGTATATATGTGTGTGTGTGTGTGTGTGTGTGTGTAGGTGCGTGTGTGTGTGTGTGTGTATATGAGTGTGTACTCTGAGCCTCAATATTGTTGTGAAGTGACAAAGTTCTATTTTATATGAAAAGATATTATATCCTGTAAACATCTCTTGGCACAATTGAGTTGAAGGATTCACAGAGCCTTATATTCTTATATTTGTAAATAAAAAATGTACTTTGTCATCAAAAATCTCTTTCTCTGTTATTTTAGATGTTTGAGGTGTCACTAAATCGATAAATATTGATGTCAAAGTCACTGATCTGCTCGAAATCCTTCTCTGAACTAAAAGGTCGTTTTCTCCATTTCTTGCTCAAAAACCAGTGTTTTTGCTGAAACTTCCCTATGTTCTACTATCAGTTATTTGAGAACCGAAAAGGTTAGAAACATAATTTTTTTTCCAGGTGAAAGAAGAGAGTCGACACTTTATTTTGATGTGTCCCATGTTTATATAGTCAAAGAACTCAGTATTCTGTGGGTCTTGGAAAATCAGTGAAATTCTACTGAAACCTGTGGCACTCTGGGTTTGGAATTCTGAAAACAGGCCGGCAGTGAATGAGTTAATAATTTAAACCATTTACAAAGTGCCATCAATTTGAACAATTCATTTATACTGTCTTCCTCTTTAAATCGACACCAAGAAACAAATCTCCCAGGTAATTCTAAATGTGTCATACTCTTCTTTTAATTCTTTCAGTATCTGCGTAATTTTGGTGGAATTAACCGAACACAGACGTTTCGTTATATTTTCAGTTTTTTCTGTAATCTCCTTTACAAGCTCAGCTTTTAGTTTCAAGTGTATTTCTTTTTCACAAACTTTTGATGACGCTCTCGTAACAGTACTACCAGACGGGAGAGTCATAAAAAGGCAACCTGCTTGTGATTTAGGTCGGTTTTTCCAGGTACAACTCAATTTAATTTCGGTCACATCAGTTTCCTGTACCAAAGTATTATTAATTTCGTCACAAACAAAATTGCGCATCCCCTATAAGATTGAGTATGCTACGAGTGTCTGTCAATTTGTATCAGTTGCGTTTAGTTGGACAATTGACCTTCGGCCAATTCTACAGAAGCAAGTGACGTCATGTTCTTCGAACTCTTACTTCTGCATCTTGGGTGTCTTGAGAGCTTAAGGCAATCAAAAACACCAATAATGTTACTTTTGGAATTCCTTTTTTGTAAACTCAAATTAGGAGTTTTTGTTTTTTCTTTTTGTGTAAAGTTTAACCACAAAAGTGTTTTTTTACAAAATCCGCTTTTTTTCTCTCTTCGTGCAAAGCAATAAACACGGAACTTAATTAATAACTTTGTTTTTAATCACGCTTTATCAAATTTAAAGCTTAAACGTTCATTATTATTTTGATTCTACGCTCCTTCTTTTCTCACGTGTTGGCGTACAAACACGGACTTTTTAATTACTGATTTTATATTGTTTTAAAATTACCACTTAATTTATTACAAAGGTCCCTCACAAAACATCACATATAATTTTGGTTTTGGCCAATGTGACAGATATTCTTTGAAAAAGGCACTGCCATACCGTTTTGTGGAGCGCTCTGGATGCGTTGTTTCTCAGAGGGGCCTTTGGGGAGACGACGGCCTGGTCCTTTCTGCATAGTTCTTTCACGTCGCGGTGTCACCAAATTGTGGAAGAAATTCTCAAGACCTCGTAGGAAAAATGCAGGCACTTTAATGTTGATCAGCAGAGGATACACAGGTATGATCAGTACAGCATTCGAGCATCTCTGTCGTCTCCCTGTCGTCTCCTGTCTTGGTACAGAACTGAGCTAAATTTAACCTACAGAGTAGTTAACCATTAACTCCTTAGGTAACCCTTAGGTAATGAACTTATGCAAACGTGGTACATAACATGGTAGTAAAACACAGGCAAAGTCCAGTTTAAAAGACCACGTCTCTAGGTAATTTTCACTGAATCAGCATAAATCAGCCATAGTTGTCGTAAACCTCAATGTATTGGTAACTATTGATTGATAACACAAGAACAGAACATCAGCGACCTTTGACGTATTTCATAACAAAGATTATTTTCCTCACATAAGGAGTTATTCAGTACAATAAAATACCAAAATAAAACAAAACAAAACATGATAAAAGGAGAAATTCAATTTGTCAACTGGACAAAGTTTGTTTGGTCGAAAACGTTTCGCCGCTCATCTGAGAGGCTTCGTCAGTTCTCAAACCAGAACTGACGAAGCCTCTCGGATGAAACGTTTTCGACCAAACAAACTTTGTCCAGTTGACAAATTGAATTTCTCCTTTTATCATGGATAAAATTCTTCACGCATCTTAAAGGGACAGTGTGTAAGATTTTTACCCGTTAATTACTGAAATTGAAGATACCCATTCAAAAATACATTGTTTTCCAAGCCTTTTCACTTCCATCATGAAATCAAAGTATTCTTTTGGACTTAGATATAGTCACATAAAAGGGGGATCTTCCCCATGCAGAGGCAGCCATTTTGAATACAAGAGCCGCAGAAGGACATTTGGGCTCCGCCTTCGGCAAGGCTCGTGGTTTTGGGTAAACAACGCAAGCATGCTGCCGGATCAGACATCGTAATGGATCTAACACGTGTTTTGGACTAAATTGTTTTACTGGATTTTATTCGCTGGATCCTTACGGACAAATTGAGAGCAAGTTTATGGTGAAATACAGAGTTTGACCTGTGCAAAGCATTCTAAGGTAAGCTAACCTCGTTTTGTGCTTTTCCGTATAAAAGCCCCATGTGCTCGGGGAGTGATTGTTTTGCAGGGAAGTGAATTGCATAGTCAAAAAGAGGAGACTGTAAGGTTTCATTTGATGTGTAGAGTGTCATGGTACACGATCGGGAATGTGTGTTTTCATGAGGGAAAAAAAAAAAAAAACTTGACCGCGTTTTATTTATACAGTAGCGGCGCGCGGCTCGTGCTGGGTGACCCTCGAGGTCCGCCGTAGGTAAAGTGGCTAAGTGCAATAGCACCATCCACCTATGCGCCACGAATCCTACACACTGGGGCTTTAAAAACAAAACATGCTTTCATTTAATTTTTAGAATTTATTGCAAATTAGTGCTGTCAGGTGATTAAAAAAATTAATCCGTAATTAATTAATCTAAATAATCACACTTTAATCTCGAGAGAGAGAGAGGCAGTCCACTTTATGATTGAGTTTTTCAATTTTTCTGTGGTCGTTTTGCTCATTCATTTCCCAAATTCTTCGAGTGTGGTTTGTTGGTTTGGTGGTTTGTTGGTTTGGTGGTTTGTTGAAGTGCGATCACGCTCGCTCTATCACCGGTAACAATGGAACTTGTCCGGACGTGTTTATCGTTCAAATGATGCGTCAGGCTGGAGCAGCTTCGATGATCGGAAAATTCTTTTTGACAAAAGCTCCAAATCACCGCGTTCTTGTTGATCGTCTCGCCGTCGTTCTTTTTATAAATAAACTTGCCTTTCAAAGGCCCTGGCAGCGATTTTCTCGCCGCACACCAAATTTAAAATGCGCATTGAATTGCCGCTCATAATTAATCTCGTTAATTTTTATAATGTGTTAATTTGCAGTGTAATTCATTAATCTAACTAACGCGTTAAACTGACAGCCCTAATACAAATCATGTATGTTATACTTTTGTTTCTTCATTGAAAATTAATCTAGTTTATTATCCTTGCAGTATTGTTATTCATTTTTAGTTGGAGTATATGCGTGGACATTACCCGTTAGTCTGTCTGTAACTGGGTCTAAGACAAACTCGCTGACCTCCTGTGGGAGAAGAGCAGGCACAGGAGATGGTCAGAAAATACAGCCCTGGAGTCAGATCCTGCATGTTCTGCTTTCTGATGCAAGAATAGTTTTTATGCTTTTTTAGCAGTGATGCAATAAGCGTCCAGTGCTACAAATGTGCTGAATAACCAGGTTTAGCAGATCATGTGACTTCAGTGAAACGGCCTCAGATCATACGAGTCCAAGTAGCAGCAAACAACGTTACTGAACCTGCGGTGATCGTTCAATGAACCGATCAGGCGTGTTGATACTTACAGGATACAAGGCTTTATTTGTACTGTTATGAACACGCTCGTGACTATCTGTGCTTTGGCTTTTCCTGTTTTAGAACTTAAAGAGGGAGTATTTTACTTCTATGTGGTATTAACTGCTAACACGTAACATATTTAGATCACCGTGTACCTTTTATTGTTTAGAAAATGTGATATTCGCCCAAATCAATGTATCAACATGTTTTATAAGTTGATGCCCTAACTCTCCCCCTAACCACTCCCACTACCACTGTAATATTAAAAGTAAAAAATGTTTATTTCTGCCATCCAGGTTCATAAAATCTTCAGTTCCATCAGGGTTAACCAAAGTCACAAACACTCCCCACAAACCCATAGTCTGGCTAAATTTGAAGATTATTTTAGCTTAGTCTTCCAGAATGTCTAAAAAACGAAAAGCACATGCACACCTACATCTGTGCAACCTCAGTAAGTCCTTTTTCCAGCGGGTTCTGGCTGTGGGCTGATCTTCCTCGTCACACTTCTCTCAATTACTCAATGTAGACGTGCAGTAAACTTCCACGTCAGCAGGATTTCATTAACCAGCTTACATTTCATTACGAGTGTTCTTACAGCGTCACTTTGCGTGCTGTGCTGGAGTGAAGAGGAGGAGTCGAGTCCTTCTTTTCGCTCCTCTGATCGGAATGGACATAAAACTTCAGCGTTTGCAAAACTCTTGCCTGTGCGCTCTGGCTCCTTCAGTTAGATTGTGAAAACATCACTACTGATGCACGTTTAAGTCCATTTTCACCGATCTTGTTGCTCCATTGATCTCAGGGCTGAGTCAGCGCTGCTCAAACTCTGTTTTGTTTTTTTCTGGAGTAACTTGAGGCTCTCCACAGATATGACCTGTAACTTGGTCTGGTTTAATGCCATACTGTGAAACATTCCAGACAAAGCAATAACATCTCCATGGAGAAAAGCATTTGACGGAACCTCCACCAGAAAAGCTACACAATGCCCCTTTAAGCATCCCGTTTACAGTCAGAATGTCTGTTTTTCTAGGTGTTTTTGAGCAGTAAAACCACCTGTAATTGAATAAATGTAAAGTGGAGCTGTTTAACCCTCCTGTTGTCCTCATATTCTGTATACACCCCGTGTCCTCCCGGTCAAAATGACCCGTCTTCACTAAATCCCAAATATAAGCAGTTTAATTGAATTTTAAACACCAAATTTTATTTTGCTTGAAGAAACATTCACCACACAATGTGTGAATACTTGAGTTTTCCCTTTTCACCTGCATTTCTATAGCTTTAGAAACAAAAGAAAAGTGCAAAAAGGAATTTTGAATGCATTTTTATTCATCCCAATGAGTCAGATTCTTCTGATTTTTTTTTTTTTTACTGAACAATGTGAGAAAAATATCCAATCCATAACTCATTCAACTAAATTTTTGCACTTTTTTTGCACTACTTGGCCAGAGAGAAACGAAATTTTGGCTACGTTCACACTGCAGGGCTTAATGCTCAATTCAGATTTTTTTGTGAAATCCGATTTTTTTGCGAGGCCGTTCACATTTCCAGTTAAATGCGAATTGTATGTGATCTCCAGTGTGAACGCTAAACTCCCCAAAAGTGTCCCGCATGCGCCTTGGAGGACACGATGACGTCACACGCAGCGAACGCGCTCAATGTTTACGGAAGTAGCCTAAAGTTGCTTTCGTACCGGAGCCAAAACATGTACAGCTTATTTGTTTTAAGGAGGAGACGGAGAAGGACGAGGTTTTTGGCCACAGCGTTTTGCGGGGCAGTGGCAGCAAAGTGTGCAGAAAGGAACGTGTGGGTGCGGAGTCACAGGCAGGAGTGGTGGGATTGCTACGTGCTTCGCCGCTTCACTGATACGAGTTTATATACTATTTTCGCATGACGAGAAGAACGTTTGTGTACATTTGTGAACGCCTACTTGTACCACTCTCATTGGAGGAAACACACTCAGGTCGGATGAATGCGACCTGGCCGTTCAGACTGCAGTCGCATGTCAAAAGATCGGATATGTATCGGATTTAGGACCACATATCCAAGTGGCCTGGATCGCATTTGAAAAAATCGGATCTGTGTCGTTCACACTGTCATTAGAAGATCAGATACAGGTCGCATAGAGGCAAAAAAATCGGATTTGGGTCGTTTCAGGCTGCAGTGTGAACGTAGCCTTTGATTCACTGTATGTTGAACACATATGGCAGAATTGACAATAAAGCTGACTTTGATCTTTGATCTAATTAGCACATGTAGGGCAGTATGCAAATGTACAGCTCTTGCAGATATATTTCTTACACCTAATGCACACAGTATGTGTTTTACGGTCCTTCTTTGGCAGGCAGAACAGACATTTCTTCTTCTTACTTGCCCCAGCTGGGGCAGCGGCAGTGGCAGGTGGATCCTCAGGTTGATCAGGAGTTCCTGCACTCTGTATAGCTTTGACAACTGCTGCAGAGCCTTCTGTGCGGGGGACATGCTTCCTTCTTTCAATGAGTGGAGTTACAAGTGTCTTTCCTAGCTGCTCCAGGAACACCCTCCTCTTGTTCTGCTTACGAGGCATCCAGGTTGGGTTGATCTCTCTCCAAATCACAAAAGCATTGTAGAGGGAAACATCAATGATGTTGTGGAAGATAACCAGGGGCCAGCGGGCAGTCATCCTTCTGCAGCTGTATGTTCCAATCACCTTAGGTTGTCCACACCTTTGTTACAGTTGTAGTCTAGGATGACGGATGGCTTCCTGTCCTCACGATCGCTAATGCCAGCGTCTGTGTGCAGTGTGCTCAGAAGTACTACATTCTTATTTTTCTTTGGGATGTAGGAAACTAGGGTGGTGGTGGGCGTGAAGGCAAACTCTGATGAGAAGACCCCTCTCTCCTTTGTTGCAAGCAGTGCAGGTGGGACCTCAGGCTTGTTCTTTCGAACTGTGCCAACCATGGTGATCTTCCTCTTCAGGAGCTGCTGTCCGAGTTCATAAGAGGTGAAGAAATTGTCACATGTCACATTGTGACCCCTCAGTCCCTCTGTCACATCAAGCACAACTCGCATCCCCTGGTTCTTCTCTGGGCCTCCAGTGGTCGGCTTCCCGGTGTAGACTTGGATCTTCCAAGCGTAGCTTGATTTGGCATCACAAGCCACCCATGACTTGATCCCATCGTTATAACGCACACTTTTTTTTGAAATCTTTTATTATAACGCACACTCATGGCTTCAGCACAGAGAGAATTCGGGGTAATGTCATCTGCAGCACCTTTATAACTTCTGGAAATCCACACATCAAAGGCACTGTCCACGAGAAGGCCACCTGTGTTGTCTTGTCTTATTTACATCTGCTACTGATTGTTTACATCTGCTACTGATTGATCTGAGACAGATCTAAAACATTCTCACATTCTGTGGTTTGTAAATAACTCTGTGACCGTGATTTTAATTGAATTTCACTGTTCGGTCATTTTGTCCCGAAGACAACCTTTGTACCTTTTTTTGTACAGCATGCATGATAATGTGAATAAAGGCAACAATTCACTTTTTCTAAAGTTTGGGTCAATCTAGGAAAAGTCATAAAATTTCAAGTTCAAAAATTATCGTTAAGGTGGTTTTTTGGGGGTTTTTAACACAGTGGCCGGTCATTTTGACCCGAGGACAACAGGAGGGTTAATGTCATACTGTGGAACATTCCAGGCAGAGCAATGACGTATCCGTAGAAACAAGCAGGTGAGGGAGCCTCAACCAAAAAGTTACATAGTGCAACTTTGAAAGGAGATGGGACGAGTTTCAGCTCAGAATTTTAGGATAAGCCTGAACTTTAATATGTTAAGACCAGTGCTGACAGGCGATTAAACAAATTAATCTAATTAATTACAGAATTTGTAATTAATTAATCTAATTAATTGCATTTTAAGGGTGTGAGAGAGAGACTGTGAGAGAGCAAGCAAGCGAACCCACTTTGCGATTGAGTTTGTCAGTTTTTTCTGCGGTTGCTTTGCTCAGTCAATTCTGCGAGCGTCAGCTTCAGTGATCGGAAAATTATTTTGGACAAATACGCGTTTACACGTGGAGATACGCCGAAAACACTTCAACATGGGGTGAGTCATAATTATTATCATATTTCTGCATCAAATGGACTTCATAGACTTTAGGACATGTTTAAATACTAATTCAGCTTTCGTGTGGCAATCATATTGCGCTGTGCTCTGTGCGGACAGCGCTGTGCGGCTTCTCACTGCATACTGTGGTGCCGCAAATCTGCATTCACAATGCAGCTAAGCTAATGCTAATGCTAGCACTGATACAATGCGATCAGCGCAACCATGAACAGTCTCTTTAGGTTAATTTTGACTCTATTTTTGTTTATATAAAAGCCGAACATTTTGCCATAGGCTATAGCGGTAGCGAAATACTTTATTTTGATTCAATTTGACCTGTTTTGGTAATTTTGTAACTTTTTTTGACTCGGCGCTTATTTAGCCATGAGGGTTTGAATGGAAATTGTTATGGGACGCGTAGCATTTGAACCTTAAATGTTTTCTTTTTGTAACTTTTTTTTGAATGAATTAGGCTGTAATGCCAATACTAATTGATTTATTTTATAGAACTTTGAAGGTGCACTTTACTTTGTTTTTGGAATTAAAGCTAGCGTATTGAAATTATTGAATTGTTATTAAAAAAGTCCATTTTGATATGCAGAGTTTGTGTGTTAAACGTGTGTGAATGAAACAAAACACAATTCCAGGTCTGTTTGTGATGAGGAAACATTAGAACACAGACTTACCCTGCTTGGATTTGGCTTTAGCATTCCAAATTGCAAGTGAGACTCAGAAAAAAACAGTTTGAGTCAACACGCAAAACTGACAAGAAGCACCCTCTCCCCATTGGCATGATCCATCTGGAGTGACAAGGAACCAACCAGACCCAGAGGCTGTCCATCACCAAAACACATGTTAGCGTCTCTGGAGGAAACACCATGACGTTGTAAATGTTCTGAGGAGGAGATGGAGCTCCTCTGGACATCATGAGCTGACGTCAGTGATCCAGGACCTAATGGAGTGTGAATGTTTCTACTACAACACACACGGAGAGTCTGTGCATGTGGCAATCTGCTTTTTTAACATATGCTCACAGAAGGCATTTGATCCTTTGGCTCTGAGAATTCTTTAAAAAAAACAGTACTGGAGTTGTCTATATTGCATTATGTTGTTATTTTCCAAATACATCAGCTAAAGAGCCCATATTAGGGTGTTTTCTCATCACTGTTATAATGTTTCCTCATCAAAAACAGACCTGGAGTTGTGTTTTGTTTCATTCTTGTGATCAGTGGAATTGTGGTTTAACGAAGATATACAGCTTTGGAAAAAAAATAAGAGACCACCTGAATTTTATTCTGAAATCAGCATCTCTACATGTATTACAGCCATTCCATTCCAGCGTCTGTTGAATTCCAACACAAACACAAAGCTGAGCTACTTCAGTTCTTGCACCAGGAGTGGAATAAAGTCACCCAAGAACAATGTGAAAGACTTGTGGAGAGCATGCCAAGACGCATGAAAGCTGTGATTAAAAATCAGGATTATTGCACCAAATATTGATTTCTGAACTCTTCTTAAGTGTAAACATTAGTATTATGTTGTTTTAAAATGAATTTGATCTTGTTTCTTTGCATTGTTTGAGGTCTGAAAACATGCATCTTTTTTGTTATTTTGACCATTTGTCATTTTCTGCAAATAAATGCTTTAAACGATAATATTTTTCTTTGGAATTTGGGGGAAATGTTGTCAGTAGTTTAAAAACTAAAAACAAAAATGCTCCTTTTGCCCAAACACGTACCTATAAATAGTAAAATCAGAAAAACTGATAATTTTGTAGTGGTCTCTTATTTTTTTCCAGAGCTGTATACTGTCTTTAGCGTACTTGGAGAGACTTCCATCTATGTGTTTGTCTCCAGTAGGTTAGACTACAGTGATTACATCCAGAACGCTGCAGCTCGGGTCCTGACTCGAACCAGGAAGTCCTGGTCTCAGGTGGCTGCACTGCCCCCTGTGGTCAGAGACTTTAAAGCGGCTCTGCTCGTGCATGAGTCGCTCCACGGCCGAGCACCAAAGTTCATCTGTGACATGTTAGTGCCACATGAACCATCTGCACTCTGAGGACCTCAGGGACCAGCCTCCTGCTGTGGTCCTGATGTAGTCCTGGTTTAGTTCTGGTTTAGTCCCGGCCTCCTGCTGGTGCTCAGAGTCAGGACTAAACACGGGGAGTCAGAGTTTCAGTTTTCTGCAGCTAAAAACTGGAACAGCCTGAACATGAGAGACTCTACAGGCCTCTCTGTTTAGCTGCGTCTGACTGAAAGGTTTTCATTCCACACTCTTCTCTCTCATTTAATGTCTCTCCTTCTTTTTTAAATTTAGGATGATTATTTATGTTTTGATTTGTTTGTATTATGATTCGTGTAGAATCCCTCAGTCGTCCAGGTAGAATCCATGGCAAAAGGCAATATCCAAGTTTAAAAAAAAAAATATTTTAATGTATTTCTTATTCTGTAAAGCACTTTGAAATACTTTGTGTACGAATTGTGCTGTACAAATAAACTTGCCTTGCCTTGATGTCATGTGGTAATACAGGATGTGCTCCACTGTGTTTTTAAACTCCATACACCTGTGAGAATTGTTCTTTTGTAAGAATTATTCTTCTGTAATTGAAATCATATTCTGTATGTGTGTGTTAAATGTCATATTGTGTATGTATGAAGAGCAGAAGGGTTAATGATTAAAGGGATAGTGCGTTTTTTTAAATTTATTTTGTTTATGTGAATCTGTATGGGTTCCCCTCTAACAGTGTCGTGCATTAACACTGGCTTATTGCTGACTGCGTCGTCTGAGCCGGGTTCTGCTCCGGGTTCTGCTCCGGTTCTGGAGCTCATGGAAGTAGGTCCGGTAAGTTAGCGGGGACACTTAATAAAGCTTTTTTTTTTTTTCTAAAAACAATATTTGTCCAAAAAGTGATATATTTGCGTCACAAACAGTTGTCCGCGAAAAATTCAGCAGTCTAATTTGCATGGTGCTATTTTCTGTCGATTCCTATCACTGCGCGCCTATCGTTATTATTAGCCTGTTCACTTGTAAACATCTGGGCTCATGTAAACATCCGCTTACAAGTGAACAGGCTAATATTACAAATAGGCGCGCAGTGATACGACTCGAGAGAAAATAGCACCATGCAAATTGAAATTTTGTTTACATGCTGTTTAAAATTTTGATTAGACTCAAAAACTACCCCAAGGTATTTAAAACTTCTTTAAATAGCAATACTTTGACTACTACTACTTCAAATACTACCTGTAGTGGCCAAAATGAACCTCTGCCAATGAAATGTGCGCAAATACCGGTTGCCATAGCTGATGGGCTTCAAATGTCTGTTGTGTCTCATTACCGTTCTTCACACAGGTTTTTACGAGGCAAGTCTTGGATGTAGATTAAATGTACAAAACTCCATTCCAGTCCAGTGGTCAAAAAACATTGGCCCTACAGGGGCGCACGCACGACTGTCCTTCAAACCTGACTCCCACAGGCATTCAGCGCCACCAAGAGGCAAACCAATATCTATACAATATGACAGGTGCTAGCTTTTAGGCAGGTGACCGAGAAAGAAGGGAGCAACCCGGTGGAGGATCAGCTCAGGTACTGCACAACTGGAGATCTTAAAACGGCCCCACCTGCTAAAAAAACCTCACTGAGCTCTATGGAGTGGGCTTAGGGGTGGTCCTACATCTTGTTTCACTCACCACAAGGTCGGCTGTCATGTAGACGTGTGTTTGACGTGTGTTTGACGTGTGTTTGACGTGTGTTTGACGGTGACTCTGCAGAAAGGTCCAGCTCCTATAGCCAGAGCACCTGCAGAAGAGGAGGACTCACACTTCAACGATTAATGCCCATAGTGCACCACGTGGAACTGAGGTTGGATTTGCACTACACTACTAATACATCTACTATTACACCACTACTCCTACTACAAACGCTACTCCTACTACCACCACTTCTACACCTACTACTACTACTACTACTACTACTACACTTCCACTCAAGAATCTGCATTTCCATTAAACATCTGCTGCTGCTGCTGCTTAGTCAACAATCCAGAATGATAACTACAGTACAAAACACACACATCATGACCAAAAGTACATAAACAGAAGCGCATAGTACATGGTAGTACTGGTGTGAGTATTCACAGTGACTTTGAGGGGGCCTGGGGGAGTGAGGGAGATAGTGTCTTTATTATGAGCCACATATGGTTCGGCATAAATTAAAACTCACTGTCAACACAACCCACAAGCTGTTTGGACATATGGCCGGCGCGTGTGTGTTGTGCCCGAGAGATTTGACACAAGTGTAAAAATAGCTATAGGAAAATATGATTCTGAATATGTGATAGACACATTTAAAGGTGCTGTGCTGGATTTTTACCGTTTTAGGCTACGTTTATGCGATGTCGGTGTAAACAGAACATGCAAAAGTGGCATCGTGTCTTCACTTTTTATTTTGCGTATAGATGAGCATTTTCGGGAAGAAATCTGTGTGCATACGGTGACGCAAAAGTGTGTGGAATTCGATTGGTTATGCATGCCAGGTGGCTAGGTGGCGCTGTGATACATTATCACTATGTCTGCACGCATGCGTAGAATCTTCCTTCTTCTCA